>JAGDYQ010000030.1:7436835-7789551 GCA_021962125.1 Bulinus truncatus | reverse complement strand
AATTCCATTGTAGTTAATTATGTATTGTGACAAGAAGTGAGGAATCTGTTTCAAGGTATAGAAGATGTTGACACAACAACGGACCAATGCATATGATGTCCGCAAGAAAACACTGACTGTATGTCTGAACAATCATCCGCATGGCTGCAAGGTGGTTAGAATCGGGTTCCACTGATACAGATTACTACAGAGACTGTGTGTGGCGTATAATAGTGTCTATGTATATTGTATGCGGAGCAAACACTAGAGGACCCTATCAGTTTGTTTGCAGAAAACATTATGCCTAACAGACAAAAAATTAACACCTTATGAGTTGGTTATACAAGCGAGAGAGAAATAAAATAGTATATGCTAATCGAATTGCTACACAAATATTTGAAGGATATACTTAAAAAAGATAGGTTTACACAGACATTTGAGATTCTTGCAACCAGGTGATGAAGTACTTGTATTGCTACCAGGTGGTGAAGTACTTGTGTTGCAACCAGGTGGTGAAGTACTTGTATTGCTACCAGGTGGTGAAGTACTTGTATTGCTACATACTATAATGGTTTTACACACGAGTAGCAAGGTCCATATGGGATAGAGGTTGATTCTGAAGTGAACATCAAAGTTAATTGCAGGACATGGTGTTCGGGCAGGATAGCGACTGTCAAAACAGCGACTACACAAGGGCGACGTAATCAGGTTGGCGACTTTCAAATGAATGGCGACCGCGTCATAACATCGACTGTTACCATAGCGACTTTACTGTCAACTCCAGAACGAGATACACTCACTGGTAGGAAATAGGGTTGGGCTCAGAGACCGAGGCCTATTCCCTTCGATGTTGTGATATAAAAGATGTCCAGCAATTGGGATTAAGACGAGTAATGATCTAATAGATGACTTTAAGACCTGGTGGGGAGAAAACAATAGACTTGTAAAACTACAAAGGTGGGACGACTCTAGAAATAGACATGGGGGAGAGACGTCTGACAGTCTAGGAGAGTTAAACTATGACAATCAGGTGACGCTCCTTAGAGAGAATATAATAGGGAAGTAGACTGTGACGTAAGTAATTAAGGTGCGGATGTTAGGGGTCTAAATACGACTGGATTGGGACATATTGTTGAGTTAAGAGATAAGTCGAGACAGGGTTGAGACGACGGAGTTGAGAGAGCCCAGTCGTTCAACAATGGAGTGTATAAAATCAAGAAAAGGAAGTGACATGATAAGCCACGAAAGTTTTTTGTACAGGAGGGACAAAACAAAATCAAACACAATCAACAGGAGGTGCGCAAAGGCTGGATGTAAAGGTCGCCTAACGACACGTCTTCAATATCGTCAGCAGCAGCAGCCCCCAGTGAGCAGTGGCGTCCACACGCATCCACCAAATCCTGCGGAAGTGGCAGTACGGAGAGTGGAAAACACAGTGAAAACAGCTGCAGTCACAACACGGGACCCACCAGGAAGAATTGTGCAGGACGCAATCGCCGATGTTGATGAAGAAGTTGCATAAGCCGTTGGTTCTTCCACAAATCTGCGTCAGATCATCAGACGAAAACGTAAAGCAACAGATAACCACCCCCCTGCTCCTGCCACTGTCGGAGAACTGTTGATACCCGATCAACTGAGACAAACAACAGACCAGCGTAGATTCCTGCTCTATGACAGTGGGCGCGGGGATGATAATCGGATGCTTATTTTCAGCACAGATCAGTTTCTTCAAACCTTGCACGACTCCGAAAACTGGATGTGTGATGGTACACTCAAAGTATCACCAAAACTATTCTATCAGGTGTACACTGTGCTAGCTTTGATACGAAACGATGTGCTTCTTCCCTGCGTTTTCGTTTTGCTCCCAAATAAGCAACTCGTCACATACTCTCGAATGTGGACTGAAATCAAATCATTGAAGCCTGGACTCGCTCCAAGAAGTGTACAGATCGACTATGAACTAGCTTCCAAAGCTGCACTCATTGAAGCATTTCCTCAAACGCAAATCTACGGCTGTTACTTTCACTTGGGACAATCGCTCTGGAGAAAGATTCAGGAACACGGACTACAGCAGTTATATGTGCAAGAGGAAAACGTTCGGGTGACACTGAAAATGCTCCTTGCTCTTGCCTTTCTACCTATGGATGAAGTGAGCGATGCCTTTGATGAACTGGTGGCAGACTACCCACCAGAAGTAATGCCTCTTGTAAATTACTTCGAAGATAACTACGTCGGGAGGAGAAACAGACGTGGAGACAGAAGACAGCCATTATTTCCTGTAGATATGTGGAGTGTGAAAGCCCGACAAGAAGCAGGACTGCCACAATCTAACATTCAGCTCGGAATTTGGCACAATGCTTTTCAGGGATCAACTGAAACTCAGCATCCTTCCATCTTCAGATTTATCGAAGCTCTAAGACGGGAGGAAGCCCTTCAACGTACCCAGCAGATACATGGCAGAGACCTGACTCAGCCAATGAAAAAATACGTGACAATGAACACACGAATCACTGCTGTACAGCAACATCCAGATCAGTATGATCTTATGCAATTCCTTCGAGCCATTGCTCACAATTTAGAAATAAACGTGACATGATTTGACCAGAGGCGTAGCTGGGGTAGATATGTCCCCGGGCGCCGAGGTTCAGGGGCGCCAAATGGTATATTTTACATATAATATTATATGGTTTTCGAATGGGGGGGGCGCTAAAAAGGTATTAAAAAGGTAAAATGCTCCGGGCGCAAGTTGCCTTGCCCCCCCCCCCTCGCTACGCCTCTGGATTTGACTAACCTTGGCCTTTTTCTATTCTGTTAAAAAAAATCTTCCGTTTAAATCGTGTATGTATTATGTAGCTAGTCCAAATTAAATGTTATTTTTAATTCCTTATTGATAGAATTTTTTTTTTTACTGATCAGTTGTTTGTTGAATTTGCTCAATGTTTTTTGTGTGTTTGGTAATATAATTTTGGCTTGGATCTTTTTCTACCCTGTTTTAAATCCGCTTTTTTAAATCATGTGACTTCTTATGTAGCTAATCCAAATTCTTTTTTTGAATTCATTTAATTCATCGAGAATAAATAAAATGTAATTCTTAATTCCTTTTGGTTTGAATTTTTTAAAGAGCAGTGGCTACGTATAGTTGTGTGTGTGTGTGTGTGTGTTTTTTCAGCTGTTGCCAGTTGTCTGATGGATTTGTCCCTGTTGTGACACTCGCTTTTCATTGCAATCACCACCATGTGGTCGCTATTGTGACAGTCGCTGTTTTAAAACAATCACTATTGTGTAGTCCCTCCACCGACAGCCGCAATAAGGAACAGAAGAAATAGACCATTGTTAAACATGAACCATCTACCATAGAAACAAAGTGTAGTTTTGCCTCAAAATATACCAGCAGTTTACAGTACTCGACTGAACAAATTTATTGATGCAGTACAGAGACCAGGATGTACTAAGTGCATGGAGCATGCCAACGCATTATAACAGACAGCGAACCAATACAAGGGAAACCATACAATATCACTCTTAAAATATCAAGAAGAACAAGAGTTGTGGACCATGTTGACTGATTGAACGATGGTGTTCTAGCCATGCTTCACCTACAGTTATTGTGAGGAAGAAAAACGGACAACCTAGAATTAGTTGTGATTATCGCAAGATCAATCAAATGACTCTCATCGATAGAGAGCCACTTCCCGTAGCTGAAGATTTGATTAATGAAGCATTAAAAGGAAAAATAGGAAAAGCGCAACTAGACCAAACTTTCGGTGGGGGGGGGGGGGGCAAAAAAAATCACTTGTATTAAAAAATCACATTATTTATATGTTTGTATTTTATTTTAAATTAATTTTGGTCTAATCTTTTAATATTTTTTTATTTCGGGGGGGGGGGGGGGGGCAAATGCTCCCAATGCCCCCCCCTAGTTGCACCACTGGCTTCCAGCAATGGACAAGATTGCCCTTTGGCCTTGTTAACAGTAAGGCCACATCTAGTAAGATGATGAGGAAAATATTAAAAGGCGCCAAGAGTATTGTTCCCTATGTGGATGAACACTGGGAAGATCATGTAGCAGTATTAGAAACGGTGTTTAGCAAGTTTTACGAGAAAACAAATTAACTGCGGCAGCAGACAAATGCAGAATCGGTCAACTAGAGGTAGATTTATTTGGGTTTCAAGATACGGCAAGGTGACCGTAGTATGCAAGACGAAATAAAAGAGAACGTCTCCAACATCCAAGTACCTGCTACAAAGAAAGAAGTGGAACGCTGCAATTTTTACAGAGGATTCTTTACAAACATTTTTTATCAGCTATTGTAACATTTGATAATATTAACAAAGAAAACTCAGCCCAACAAAATCATATGGGCAGAACAGTGTCAGGAGGCACTTGATGATATCAGGAGAACAATTCAAATAAGAACTAATAATAGTACCATTTGATTTGAACGGTACCGTAATACTCGCTAATTATCACTCCTGGATTCACTATTGTACTGTAACCCCTTTGGTATGTTAGTGTGCTTGTGACCTGTATTTTTGTAAGGTCAATCATGCTTTAATACAAGTGGTGACATTGTATCATTTGACACCAACACTTCGAACATCCACACAAAAACTATCATCTAAAGTTTTTGTCATAAGCTTACAGGGTCTGTCTATAAAAGGGACCATGCTGTCTATACAAGGGACCCTGGTGCTGTGATTAGACAGTTCAAAAAATTAAAGTGAAAAAGGTTTCATCCACTTCTTGTAGCATTTAATTTTGTAGTCTGAAATATTCCACATTGTCCCGCTGTACATGTAAATGACATTCAGATGGGTTATTGAAATGGTTGGGTTCAAACAATGTCCTAAGAGTAAAAAAAACTTCAAGAGAATGTTCTAGCCCATGCTGTAATGATAATTAACTAAACGAAAAAATCAAAAGAACAGAAAAAATAGAACAGGAAAAAAAAAAGAGAGAAGAAATAAAAAGTTAAATAATCACATAAAAAAAGACGTCGATATAATTTGGCCGTAGATATGATAAATTTGGCCGAGCATGGATTAACATGGTATATTATATATATGAATTGTATTGAATGGTTCATTCTTTTGCATGATCATGTAATGCTAGTTGAGAGGGGAGGAATGTGGAGGTCATAAAATAATGATGCCATTTGGTTGGCACCCCCTCCAGCCTATGTGGTTATGTTTTGCCTTATCATTATTCTGAGCCGTGAAAGTATCCACTAATATATTTGTTATTTCAAACTCCTGATAGTTCATCAGTCCTGCTCATCATATTAATTCAAAACCCTTTAATGAAGAACTTGTCAATACAAATATCTGATTTATTGTTTTACTTAATTTAAGCTCCAAAGCAGGGCCAGCCAGAGGTAGCAAACAGATGATGCAAGAAAGTGGCAGAGGACAGTGCACAAATACATTATTAAATGTCATAGTTTGAAAAAAAAAAAATGGACAATAAAGCCAAAATTATATTTAGTTAGCCTTAAAGAATCAATATGTCAAAGTGTTGGAGGTCAGTCAATTTTGAAATGCACTTTTATCATGCAGCATATAAATAGCTTTCAGTGTAATTTAGTAAGTCATATTTGATGGGATATAAATTGCTTTATAGTTAACAAAAACTCATAGCTAGTCTTAAAAGAATATGAAGATGAAGTAACAAAATTTACACTGTTAATATTGGGATGGGGGGGGGGGGTATGCTTAATTATTTAAACATGTGGGGCACTAGTATCATTAATATCATTAATTGCTTATATTTAGAATCTGTAACAAAGTAAATATTAAATGGCTAATGAAAAGTATATAATTGAATCAAACTGACTGAATTAGTAATAGGTTGTAAGTTGCTCAAAAATAAAAGTTATTTTTATATTTATGAAATTTTTAATAGCGAAAATCAATTAAAAGAGATTTTAATATTACATTTTATAACATATTTTAAGTTTATCAGCTTCGCCAGTATGATTATCATTTAAAATTGTAACTATGCAAATATTTGTGCAAGGCTACAAATAGTACATGTTCAGTTTGAGTTAAATAAGGAGTAAAATTAATGCCATCTCCCGACCAAATGCCATTTATCATTCAAATGCAGCAAGAATGGCAATAAAACATCATTCAAACTCAAAATAGAGATAAATCTTATCAGCATTGTTAACATTCATAAAATCTGATCAATTATAGGAAGAGCAAGTTACCCAAGTCAAATATTAAGACCAGGCCTCGATCTGAAATCTGTGGTGTTTTTCTAAATCTTGAATGAAACCAGCAGCTTCATCAGTGGTCATGCTTCCATGTTTCCTGATTACATTGCACAGTGCTTCCTTAACATCATCAGGCATAGACTTGGCATTACTGAAATTTAAAAAAAGGACAATCATACGGATGTCAATTCGTTGAACACACAGACTATTACAGTATTATCCGGAATATATGAATGAACTGAAATTATAATCAGATTTACATTCAGACATATAAAATTGTGTTTTAGCTTATTTATCTACACATGTGCATTTTGTTTCTTTTACTAGTGCTCAGAGACATTGTGATCTAGACTTGTATTTTATCTACCTAAGGCATTCCCATTATTTATTTCTAAAAATTACTTTGGGGAAAAAAACATTTACCTGTTGTTTTATTATTTAAAAAAAAATGAAAATAAACAGCACTGATACAAAATAGCCTTACCCAGCTATATAAAAGTAAGCATTGTCTGAGGTAATCATTTTCCAGATCAGTTCTCCTTGTTCAGAAATCCTATGCTGAACATACATTTTTGAATCCTTGGAATAAAGAAAAATAGCAGATTAAAAAAAAAAATAATAATAATTTACGATTAGAAATAAAACTAACGTGATTCATTCGGAAACTTGAAAAAAAAAAATTGGTAATAACCTACCTGATCTCTGGAAAAAGCTGTGAACATTCTCAGTAGACCACTTTGTATAAAACTTTGAAAGTCTTCCTCACAATAAAAATCTTTATGCTGACTACGACAGCCAAAAAACAACACCAAATCTAAAACAGAAAAACAAGAAAAAAATTTACTATTTAGAACAATCTGTTCACGTTTGTTACATTGTGTAAATCAAAATAAAATTATTTTCAGGGCCTTGTCTAGTGGTCCAGCTATAATAGCCGTAAGAAATTTAGGATACCAAGGCTGAGTCACTAGTCCCAACTTTCATTGACAATAATCTGAATCAAATCCTTAGATACCAAAGCTTAAATTTTTTTTTTTATTATTTATCAGTCCTTTTGAACAGCATATTGAAGTACACCAATGTCATTTCATGTATTATAATAAAACTTTTATTATTTGGATTAATTACTTCACCAGTATATTGTTGTAGAATAGCATCTGAATGCTGATCAAACTTTACGTTTTCAAAAAAATGTATGCTTATTTCATTTTATTTTTCATGGTCAATTTTACCCGTTTGTCCTCCAAAGTAATATGATATTGTAGAAAGCTACATACACTTATCCCTCCTATAAAACAATTTCACTTGAACACTTTAAGAAATTTACTACATCTCTCTTATACTATTCACTCTAACATAATGAAATTTGTCAATTCAAAACATACTAACACTAACAGTAGGGAATTGCAGAGTCAGACACACAGAGTTGAGTATTTTGTTTTGAAACTTGCTTTACTTAAAAAAATGATCAAGGGATTAACACCTATCTGGGTAAATTTTTTGTGTGTTTTTTTTTCACGTTGATTTTCCTTACCATACACAGAAGAAAAAGTGGATAAATTTACATTATACTGAAAGGGATGGATGGATGAATTCTACACTTCAACTGCCGGGTTATAAAAACAGATGAATTCTACACTTCAACTGCCGGGTTATAAAAACAGATGAATTCTACACTTCAACTGCCGGGTTATAAAAACAGATGAATTCTACACTTCAACTGCCGGGTTATAAAAACAGATGAATTCTACACTTCAACATCAACTGCCGGGTTATAAAAACAGATGAATTCTACACTTCAACATCAACTGCCGGGTTATAAAAACAGATGAATTCTACACTTCAACATCAACTGCCGGGTTATAAAAACAGATGAATTCTACACTTCAACTGCCGGGTTATAAAAACAGATGAATTCTACACTTCAACTGCCGGGTTATAAAAACAGATGTACACTGATTGGGGTTAAAACAATTTTAAATTGAATAAAATTTTCCAAGAATGCATTATGTGTTATAGAAGGGATAGGTGCAAAACACTGCTATGGATCTTTAAAATCTGATTATTTAAAATTTTGCAAACCCGTGAATTAGTAAACACAAAAAAACCAATCAATACTTACACTGAAACAATACTTTATTTTGTATTGCAGATGGTCTTAATAAATAATTTTTTTTTTAAATTTGCAAGTGATTCTTACCCGCTTTGTTGCCAGAAGAACATCTTTCAAAAATAACACTCCGAAATGGTGCAAGGCCTGTACCTAAAGAAGCAAAAAACAATTGATACGATTAACTCTATGTGAAAGTTGTAAACATTTACAATTGAATTTTAAGCTATATTTTATATAAAGGAAACTTCCTTCAGCAAAATCTCTAAGCTAACATTACACAGGGATTTATAAAAATGAAGCTCCTGTGTCATTTCAAGAAACAAAATATAAATTTCATAACACAAATAGGGTACATTGGTAGTTTTAAAGTCCTCGCAACAATTGGCAATATTAACTCATAAAAGGATGACATTAAATATTCAATATAAACTTAACAGCTGGTTACAATAACAAAAATTACAACAGAAAAAAAAAAATAATCCCAGTCATTTAAGCAAGATATATTCTTTAACTGAGAGACCAATGAATGGAACGTAGTCCACGGAAGAATATTAAGTCTGACGAACCTGGTCCAACCATAATAAGTGGTACATTAGGTTCACTGGGGAATCTTATGGTGCCTTGTTTTACCCAGATGGGTACCGGTGTCGTGGAATTTTGAGGATCAAAACTAGCCAACCAGGTGGAGCAAACTCCACGTCTTGGCAGATGTAACTTTGTTTTGTAGTTAACCACAGCCATTAATATATGAATTTCATTCGGGTGTGCCTGAGAGAAGTCAAAGCAATTAAATATATAAGAAAACAAATGAAAAGATAGCACTTTAGTATTATAATTTTTTTTTTCCAAATTTACAAAATAGGTAGATATTTATGTATAATAATAAAATCACTGAGTAACAGCTAAATTTTCTTAAACAATGATATGGCACATTCACACACATCAATGAAATATGAGATATAAAAAAAAAACAGATGGCCAAAATATTCAAGCAAAATGTAGGCCCATACACAAAATTAAGCGAAAATGTTTACCAATGGAGAAGAAGCGATGGAGAAAGCCCTGGGTTGCAGTGCTGGGATGATATCAAACAGATAATGAAATGGAATGTTGGCAGCAGTCTTGGAGAAATCTTGTAGAACCTGAAATAGAATTAAATACATATAACATAATTTGATAATCGTTCCTCCTGGCAAATATATCAGAAATATATAACCTATTAGATAGGTCCTAATCTAGTTTTGCAAGAACTAAGCAATATTAAAGGCATAGGCACATATAATATATATAAAAGCGATTTGGGTTCTGCATTAAATCAAAAGTAAAGAATTAATGCAACAGTACTCCAGTTTAAGATACAATCATGAAAAAAATCGAATCTGCCCAAAACCAAAAAATAACCTAGCCTACTGATCAAGCCTAAGGGGATATAACTCTATGCAAAGGTTTTGCAGGGTACAGCTAACTTTAAGATTAATGTTAACAAAAAGATTACCCTCTAAAATTGTTCTTTTCACCCTATTACAGTAAGAATAGAGTTCCTCTTGACCTTGGGGAGAGCAGAATTCTTCCAGTTTTTCCTTTTCCAGCTCATCAAGGGAGTGATATTTCAGTAGCTCAAAGAAAGATTTCCGTGGTACTGAGTTGATATCCAGGAAATGTGTCACCAGCCAGTGGACAGAACATGGAGAAGGAAAGTTGTGTGGTAATGGTACCTCTGAAAGTTAAGGACCAAAAATATTTGAAAATTCCTTTTTATTACTGCATGTAAATTTTTCTATAATTTGTGAATGCAAACCACACTGCATTAGCATGATAAAAATAATTAATGAAAGTTACTCCAAATAATTTTTTTGACTTAAGTTTCCAAAAATTTGAAGCATTTCAATACACATTTTTTTACTCTAGAACTGTACTAAATATGTAATGAAAGTAACAAGTTCATCTCAAAAGCAATACATTTCATATAATGGTAATATTATTACTTCAGAATAAAAAAAAACCTAACTTGATATTTGCTTTTTAAAAATTCACCTGGATCGTTCTGTTCCAATGTAAATTTTTTGTTGGCATCAAGGGTAGTAACATTTAAAAATGCTTCCACAATGTCAGGCATGTTTTGTGGTAAAACCATCACAACATCACCAGGTATATATCTAATGAAATAAGGCAACAATAATCAAAGTTAATTTCATACAATATCAGTGTAATCTTTAATGAATGTCTTTCAAGTTAAACATAAAAGGTCTAAGGAATTCAAAATATCATAAAAAAAAAACTTCTGTAAACTTCTAAAATAAATTGTCACCAGCTATCACAAGTAATTTGCACATGGAAATATTCAGCTTGTTTATATACTAAACTTTTAGCTAGATTACACTCAAAGTTCAAGAACTCACTGCAGATTAGATCCATTTATGTCCAATTTTATCAAACGGACATCTTGAAAATGATCAAACGCAGTGACCCTCTTGTTCTGAATGACCCTGGCATGAAATGGGCATAAAGGTCCAAACTTGGAACTATTCAAAATAAGTGCATTAAACTTCGCTTCTTGGCCTAAATTTTCAGTGGATGTCAGTTCCACAGCATTAGCAAAAGTCACCTTGTATTTCGATGCTGGACTGAAATGAAAATTATTTTTCTAACGATAAAACTTATGCAGTAGCGCAAAGTAAATAGGTATAAAAATAAAATAAAAATACACAAACTAAATACTTACCAAACATCATTACTGATAATCTGTTTATCAGCGGGCATTGGGTACCATTTCAATACAACATCCCATAATTCATTCAGCCAAGTCCCCATAACACCATCTATACTACAAGAATGAGAACATGTTTAAAAAGATTAAAAAAAAAACCAAAAAAAAACTAAGGATGCTTAGCAAATATTTCAAAATTATATTCGCAATTATTTGAATTAGTTTTTTTCTCCTACCCCAAGTCATGCTGGTCATCAGCAAGTCCTAAATCTATCAGGGGATTCCCCCCAAGCTGTTCCAACCTCTTCTGCAGCCTCTTAGCCACCACATTAAATCTAAGCAAGAAAAAAAAAAAACAGTGTTAAAAGTTTGTTTCTATTCTTTTTTTTTAACCAAACAAAAAAAAAAATATAGCAGGACAATTTAAAAAAAAAATGAATATTTTTTTACATTTATATCAGTTCAAAACTATTTTGTTATCTGTTAGTTTACCAAGAAACACCTTATTTCTTTAAAGAGAGATTACTTTGCCACAAATGTAAATGAAGATTGTCTCATTTAGTGACTTTTCTAAATCCTTTTCCAGAAATAGAAATTTTTTTTTTTTAAAATGCATTCAGACATAAATATTTAAACTCTGGAATAATAATGAACTACATTTAAAACTTAGTTTTACTTGTAATATATAAGATGAATTTATTAATAAAGTGATCTTAAGCTAGCAGTTGTAAAACTATTGTCTGTCAAGTATATATTGTTATAATATGCAGCTGTAAAATTATCGTCTAACAAGCATATTTTGTTATAATAAGCAGCTGTAAAACTATTCTGTCAAGTATATTTTGTTACAATAAGCAGCTGTTTTCAAGTAAGGACAACCAATGGCAATACAATAGGCCTTTATCATGAAAAAGGGAAAAAGGGACAATTTACTCTTTCAAAATCTAACAAAAAACAAGACACCCTTAACTAAAACTTCCCTCAGTCTAAATTATCTGTTGACCCAAAACTTTTTAAACTACTTTCTATTTGTTTTCTTTCGAGACTGCTTCTTTTTGCACCCCCCCCCCAAACTATTTAATTATTTTTTTAATATACTTATAATATTTTTTTTATTAGAAACAACATGTTGATATTATTTAACCAAGACTATTAATGTCAGAAATTATTCCAACAGAAAACACCAATTTTAAAAAGAAGTGGCTTTTTTTGTCTAAATTTTAATTAAAAAACAAACACAATATACATAATTACTCAAAGTTTTTCATTCTTAAGATAATGTAATTCACACATTACAACATTGTATATCAGTGCTGAAATGATAGAAATCCAATAAAAAAAATTCCCTTAGCCATTAAGGACCATTGCCGCAGAAGGAGTTACAATTAGCCTATTTCTGTAGCTACAGCATAATTAGGAATTGTGTATCTAGCACAAAGCCCAGCAAACTTTTATTTCCCAACCCAGTTTAAGCAGCATAGACTTAGGCAACTTTCAACTTCCCTGGCTCTAGGTTAGATTCTGGGACTCTCCGGACAACAGTCAAATAATATATACGGCTCAACCATCCATCCTCCAAAACCCTATCAAATATTATTATAAATTTATAAAAAAAACAACTTACTTTTGATAAGATGAATCTCCAAGTCCAAGTACTGCAAATTTCATGTGAGTAAGAGATGTAGCAGGCAAATCTTTTCGTAATAGAAATTTCCAAAATGCCTGTAATGTATAAAAAAAATGAACAGGTGTTGAATTATAGTATAAAGACTTCAAAGCCAAATTATGTGGGAAAGAATTATGCGATATATATAAAAAAGAGAAAATTGAAATGCTGGAATACCTTCATGTTGTCAGGGGGATCACCCTGACCTGTTGTGGAACAGACAAACACAACCAAAGGTTCAAACAGAAGATTAGACTGTGTTAAAAGAAAATTAGTGTTCATTTTTAAATGAAAATGACTTTATGCAAAGGAATTACAATGGTAAATTAGAACATTGTACTTTTACTGAAATAAATTTCAGACAAATAGTTCAACCACAACTGTAGGGTTTTCCTAGCTCAATTAACAACAATAAAAAAAACTTTTTAAATTAGAAATCAAGTACAAGAAGCCAAACTTTCACATGATAAAAAACAGGTGTACTTGTGAAACTCTCAAGTAATAAATTAAAACTATGAAACATACCTTATCAACATGTATTATATTAAAAAATTTCTACAGCTGACAGAACAATATACTTACAATATTGTAAGAGTCCATCGATAAAGATTTCGCTATAAAATGCCTTCTTTTAGCTTCCCTTACAATCTTTTCTGCACAGTCTTGAGCTGTACCAGTCTGACTCCCAAACAAAACAAGAAGTTTACGTTCAGACATTTTCACCTATTACAATTACAAGAAAAAGGCATTTTTAAACATTGATAAAGAAAGTTTAATTATTTATTACACAGGAAAAAAAAAATATAATTTAACTATTCAGTAATTTACTAAATTGAGTAATAGTGATTGACTACGAATAATTTTTACAGTATCATAGGAAGGATACTGCAGGTTATGCTGCTGCACAGGGTGCAGAAATAAAAAGGTGCTCTGAACAAGCGCAGTTATTAACTGAGTTAACTTTTTGTGCCTATCACTTATGACAACTTATGTTATAATGTATAAAAACTAGGCATTCATATGTTACGTAATATGACATTTTTGCATTAGGGTAATTCGGGTAAAGTATCAATAATATTTATCAAAATAATTTGTGTCTGTAAAATACGATATTACATTACTGGCCAAACTAGGCACTATAGATGGTGACTTTAAACCTAACAGTCTGAATAAAAGTTTCATTTGCCGGAATTTCTCAACTGTTGGCGACACTAGCTCTGGTTATACTGATATTATAGCCACCATAGACTATAATCGCAATTTATGTATTAATGCGATGCATGGACGCAGTTCATAAAAAATTGGGGTAAACATTATGACTTATTAATAAGTGATTAACAATGTCAATGATTATATTATACACTATACAATACCGGCAAGTTGCCAATCATGCAACTTAAATATACATAAACTAGCCACCGATTTGTAATACTATTAATACGAATAATCAAAGACAAAAAAGTTTCACTGCACCTTTAAAAACTTCTGTTATAACTTTAAGACAGTCAGCAATAGATAATCTTCCAATAAAATGTTTAAGCAATTATTCAAGCATCGAGTACTGCATGCGTCTAGGTTGTCAGATGCTCACTAAAATGTTGCCAAATGAGTTTTTAATTTCTGGCCAGATATCATGGCGATAAAAAAAAACACCAAACTAATACAGACATTCCTCGGTTTTTGAAGTATTTAATATAAAAATTATGTGGTTTTCGTCGATAATTAGTAATCTAAACTAAATACTGAATCAATTATGAATCAAATATGAATGATATGAATAAATAGAGTGAATACAGTCAGTGTCACTTAGACTTTACTTTAGTTAGAGTAGTTAGACAGTCTGTCACTAAAAAAAGACTCTGGACTTGAGTGACACTAAGAAAATTAGAGTTGTACAGACTTCATAAACAGATTTCTGTATTAAGACAGACATCAAACAAAATAAAAAAAAGGACAATATTAAGTTGAAGAAATAAAAAGTATTTTGTCGGTGAAAATAGACAGGCATGAGTGGCACAATGGGCAAACAAAGAACCAGTGTTGCCAAATGTAAAATTGTTTTAAATGCCATATTTTAGAAGAAAAAATGCTAGAAAATGCTAGATTTTTTTTCAAGTGCTAAAAAAAATGCCAAAAAGTATTTTTACTTACTAATTATGTTTTATTAATGACAACTTCAATAAAATGTCATTATAAGGTCATAGGTCAGGTGGCACATCTTATGAATTATTTTTTATTAAGTAGTATTAATCTACGTATCCAATTTAGCCTGATATTTCTTTAGAAAATTCAAGATTTGAGCAGCACTTTTTTTTGCCCGTTTGAGATATATTTCACTGCGAGAATTCTTGAAAGTACTTTGTTTCTCTTTTTATTTTTCCCCGATTTTCATACCGCTGTATAACTGCTCCAAATATAAAAAGGCTAAATTGGCAACATACTCAATATTGAGCAAGTTAAAGGGGAACAGTCAGACTATATCAAACGCCTAACGTATAACCAGACTTTGATGTAAAATTTGTAATGATGGAAAAAAGTCTAAATTTTAGAGTTGTTTTTTTTTACACACAACAATAATAGCCGCAATAAAACATCACTTGTTGTCTTCGTAGCTGACTGGGTTAGATGGGTCATATCGGGACACATTCCATTTACAGTACTGAACAATAGTAGGGCACTGTCCAACACACCGTACAGGGCCGTAGCGTGCGGGGGGGGGCAGGGGGCGGCCTCCCCTGCGTTTTGTCTGCCCCCCTCTGCTTATTTGCTCTTAGTAAAATGTATTACATGCCCCCCCCGCTATTGCCTGGCCCCTGCTGTAGAATTTTCACGCTACGGGGCTGTAGGCATAAGGCATAAAATATTTCTTGCAGCTAACCAACTTGCACTCAGGTGTGGATGGGTCAGATCTGGGCACATTCCGTTTAAACTAAACAATAGTGTGACACTGACCAACACAGGTATGCTCGTAGGGGGCGTAACCGTAGACGACCGCACTAGGTAACTTAATCCCCTGAGAAAGTTGTGGGTAGCTGGTCACAAGAGAATGTTTTATAAAGAAAAACTCCAACTCAACCATTAGTTTTAGACGATTAGTACACCGCCTCCTAGATAGTCTAGTGATTTATAGCAAATAGTTGGGCGAGTTGGCGCAACCAGGAGGGGGGGGGGGCTTGAGCCCCCCAGACCAAATCATCATACATATTTTACAATATAAACTGTCTTTTTTTCTATATGTGGGCCCCCCCCCCAGCATTTTTTGCTGGTTGCGCCACTGGATCTCACTGTTATAAATGTATGTTTTGTCAATATTTCTTATTCATGGACCAAAAAAAACTGCTAACTTATTTCGTTTTAATGATAGATTTCCTGCTAAATGCTAGATCAAAATTTTTGATGCTAGATCGCACAAAAAAAAAATGCTTAATCTGGCATTAAAAATGCTAAATTGGTAACACTGCTAAAAAACGGTATACTCCTTGTCACATGATACTAGTTAAAAATAGCTTTAAATCACATGATGTAAAATATCCAAATATCAGCACATAGATCAGTGGTTACATTTATCTGGTAAGATTGCTTCTGCATCGTCTTAATTAATTAATTTCTGCCGCTAAAATATGATTTTGGTTAACTGTATTAATGTATCAGATGGACAGACATAGACAGTGGCAGAAGGCCAGAGGTTTAGAAGCCACCAAATTCCTGAAATCGGCAATCACAATAAAACAATGACAATATTGTCAATATAACTATACTTTCTATCCTGACTATATATACCATAGTATAAGTAATAAGTATAACATAACATAAGACTCTTAATTAACTTAATAAGGGATAAATTAGCATATAACTTATAACTATAAGATTTATAAGTCAAAAGCATCATTCATAATAATAATATTAATAATTTCAGAAGGCTTCTGTACCCCCCCACCCCCCACCTATTCAATTTAGTGACCTTCCACCCCTGTCCACGCCTTAGCTACGCCTTAGCTTACCTCATAGTGGTAGTAAGATGCCAATGAGTGTGCTGAAGCTGAGGTCGTGGTGGGTTGGGTCGCCTCACATATGGTGTAAATACTATTTATCTTCCTCTCGATCCCCACAGAATATAATTTATACAGAATACACATCCTCAATTTTATCTATTTTTCTGATTACCACTGTATTGAATATTAGTGAACTCAATGAGACTAATAATGTTATTGATATACATAACTGGATTATTGTTTATCAAGCATCTCCTTACATGCTATCTTCAAAGTCCCTGAAAATAATCTAATTTAGATTTCCTGAGGCTTGACAGACATTTTTTATGCAATATATATTTCAGATTTTAATGTAATATTTTTTTGTTTTAGTTGATAAATCTGTTTCAGAATCCATTGTTTTTTATTACAACATAAGAAATCCCTTTTTTTTTTAATGCATCTGCTATTGTATATAATTATTTAGGTGTAACACTATTATTGCAACAAGTCTGTGATTGAGCACTTTTAAAACAGCGATGCACTTTCTGTATAATGTATATCCTGTATCTTACAACACCAAAGTGTCCCATAAAATCTAATACTAAAGGGTTCAAAAAGGTACATACACTTAGGGCCCCAAAACTCAGAAAATCTCTGCATCTAATAAAATACTTTTACTCTACTGTATAATTTTAAAGTAATTTTATCACTCTAACATAGGATTATAGAAATTTTTCACTATATTTCTTTTTTTTTTTTTCTAAAGGTAAAGATTGATAACTGCAATTATGGGAGGATACCACTTATGGATAATTTGCTGTTTATTGATTTCCTTTGCTGTTGCAAGGAAAAATGTAAGTTTTAAACTCAGAACTGCTAATTTCTTGATCTGAGTGGTTATTTTAGTGCCATAAAATTTCTGCATTTCTAATAACATTTCTAATAGTCTAATTTTCAGTCTTTCTAAATATAAATTTATGTGTCTGTCAAAATATAACTATTTTGTCTAAAAGTAGACTTTAACCTTTTTTTTCTTGCAGGTTATAAAAATGAGCTTAGGGCAGCCAGTAAAGAAAGTTCATTTAATTTTCATGAACCATCTAGGTGAGTGGAATCTTTATGTGAAGATAGCTATCATTAAAAATAAATGTGTTTCAATTGTTATTTTGTTTATATTCATTATTGATTTTTTTTAATACTATGGTAATAAGAATAATAGATTAAAAAATTATATCTAAAATATAATTTAAGCTCCAGTTCCATATTAATACATTACTTATTGTATATGCAGATGTTGGTTACTATGACGGTTTGGATCAAGATGCAGGCTTTGCAGTGGAAGTCTTGAATCGCTATCAGTCAGAATACTTTGTCAGAGCAATCAATATATCACGCACACTCGTCAAGCTAGGCTACACAGAGAGATTTCTATACACAACCCATCCATGGCTTGTTTCCCTTTACCTGGATTGCCCAGATATTAAATTAATGGGTGTCCAGCTGAAGGTACATTTTACATATTATAGTTTTACTTCTAAAAATATGGATTTAGATGAATATAAATAAAATTGTACTAATTCATCAAGACATCAATTATATATATATTGATATGTATAATTTATTGCAATATTTATGAAACGCTTACAATTATTATTGCCATTATCATTTTTGCCTTTGAATCAAACTTTATAGTTATTTTACATGTTTTACTAGTGTCCCAATAAAACGGAGCAGGATGATTTAAAAAAAGCTGTGATAGAAGGGCACATCACATGGCATGCCTTTGCCATGAATATCCAAACAGATTTCTTAGGCGCAGATTTGTTCACATATGGTCTTGATCTCAGCAAACGTCTTGACACCATGTTTGGTATTCATAGAACCCATGCTACAATGAGTCAGAGAGATATTCCTGGTTAGTCATGTTTTGAAATAATATCCCCTTAAGTTCATTTTTAAAAAAAAAGGTAACTATATATGTCATAATTTAAGCTTTTTTTTCCCCTCTTCTTTCCAAATCTATAACATAAGCAAATAGATTGAATTAGTGTTTATTCCTATTCTTTACTAAATTAATTTCTACTTAAATTAACTTTAAATAAAAATGTAAACAGTTTTTGTCAAGGCATTTCATATTAGTTATATCATCAAGCTTTATGTTTAACATGGAAATAAAGAAATTTTAAAAATCTATGTGAAAGTTTTTTATGATAAAACTGAAATGATTATTTTGTGTGTGTGCACTTGTGGTCTTCAGACTCATTTTTCTAATCATTTATGAAAATATAATTTATCTTAATGTAATGCACCACCTTTAAGTCCTTTTTGTTTCTTCTCATGAATAGAAAATAGAAAATTTAAATTTATGCTGATATTTGAAATATATAACCAAGCGTTACGCAAGCTCTTCTAAAAAAAATTAAAAGAATCTTACATAAAGCAGTACCATTGATCAGTAAACATAAAATCAAACACATGATTCTGATCCAAAGATGTAAACCATTAGTTGGTTCCATTGGTTAATGAATTTTGTTAAAAATAGCATCAAACCTCTCTGAAGTGACTTACATTAAATAGACTTATGTCATTAAACCGATATCAGGTAGATACATGATTTATTTTATTATTCAGGAATGACTAAAGCAGTGCTACCTCTTCTGGCCTCCAGAGGAGTAAAGGCCATCTCAGTTGGCGTCAATCCTGGGACTGCCCCCCCTGATGTCCCATCACCGTTCATCTGGAAACTACGAGACTCTGATCAAGATGGTTTGATGGCATTTTGGATAAAAGGTAGAGAAACGGTCAAACTTTAAATAAAATCACTTATTGTTTGTATGTAAGTAAATTACTTTTGTTTTTAAAAAGGAATTTTCAGGTAATTACCATCCATAAAAAAATCTTTCATCAATTATTTTTTTAATATAATTGATTTGATAACCTCATTACAAAATACAATGGTGAAAAAAAAAAACATTAAAAATCTTATTTGGTTTTTAAGATAAAGAAGTGAAAATGTTTATAAAATTCATGCAGAATACTAATTAAAAAAATAAAATTCATTATAAAATGTGTATACTTCTCAATTAAATGCTTGCTTTGTTAACAAGTACATAAACAATATGTCAGGTGTGGCTGCATTCTTATTTTAGTAAATTTTAAGAGTCACACCATTGTCAGTTTACAACATTCAGTGAAAAAAGAAATAATACAGAAAATGAATTATTATCACTTAAAAGACCCATGTGCAAAGAAACCACATTTGAATTCCTTAGAACAGAAAAAATGGGCTTAGATATTACTGTTTTCAGATTATGTTGTTATACATTATTGTTTAATGTTTCATATATACATTATCAACATTTGCTTTAAAATACATATCATGGAATGGAATAGTACATTAAACATTTCATAGATTTATTTCCGTCTTTTCAGGTGGCTACCCCCTAAACCCTGGCCCTGATCCCGCACACCCCAGAGGTCTTGCTAAAGACAAGTGTATTATAACTGATGGTCTGGATGAAGTTTTGTGCTTTGCTTTTAGAACTGATAACACTGGCCCTCCTGTTAATATACAGGTGAGACTTTTTTTTATATGTAGCGTCATATGTAGTAATGAAATAGCTTATAAAGTCTGAGCTAATTATTCCATTATATCAAAAGCTATTATTTCTAATGTATTTGTTCAACTCCATGAAAAGTTTCATTTTTGCGTCTGTCTTATCAAGAGAATCTCTTGAAAACTAATCAGATGACAGTTTTAGCTTTTAAAGAATATACATGTATGTTGTTACATTGTATTTCTTTTTCTTTAATTTAAGGAAAATTTAATTTGAGTGAATCTAAATAAATGAAATTTAAACATGATTTTGTTAGAATGTGCTTATTTGGCTTTTTGTAAGTTCAATATATAATTGGTAATTCTATTATTCTGATTAGCTATCAGTCTGATCAGGTATTCACATTTCCTATTGTGACTGATGTACAGCCATTGTAATTTACTTTACTACTTCACTTTTTTTTTTTTAATTTGTTCTTGATGATGTCTATTGTTATTTAAACAAAATTGAATTTTTTTAGAGTAATTAAACAATACATTTTAAATCATTTGGTCATTGACAGGAAATGAATGAATGTGATTAAATTAAATACATCAGCAACTTTCAATTCTTTTAAATATATTTCACCTAGAAAAACATCCATTTTATATTATTTTAATGGATTGTGTGGCATCTCTATACACTGTAAATTTATCTTCCAGGAAATTCTCGGCTACTATGAAATCGTCAGAGCTGAGTTCCTAGGAGCAGAGCTTGTAGCCTCAACTTTCGACAACTTTGTGAAAGTATTAGAAACAGTTAAGCACACTCTGCCTGTTCGGTCATTTGAGATTGGGGACACTTGGGTGGAGGGTGTGACCAGTGATCCCAGAAAGTACACGCTGTACAGAGCGTTTGTAAGAGCCTGGGAGAAATGCACTGCTTTGGGTAAATACAACTATTTTGTTAACTAAATAATTTTACTCTTGACCATGTTCTCTTTATCAATTTGATTTTTTTAAAAACTGGGTTGTAATTTGATTTTTTTTTTAAACTGGGTTGTGATTTGATTTTTTTTTAAAACTGGGCTGTAATTTGATTCTTTTAAAAACTGGGTACTATTTTGATTCTTTTAAAAACTGGGTACTATTTTGATTCTTTTAAAAACTGGGTACTATTTTGATTATTTTAAAAACTGGGTACTATTTTGATTATTTTAAAAACTGGGTACTATTTTGATTCTTTTAAAAACTGGGTACTATTTTGATTCTTTTAAAGACTGGGTACTATTTTGATTCTTTTAAAAACTGGTTACTATTTTGATTCTTTTAAAAACTGGATAAAAAGAATTATTTTTTAATGTTATTATCAGTACCTGTATTTGATCACATTAATTTTTTTTATTGATAGCTATAAGCTTTTTTGAACCTTGTAAAAACATTGTACTATTTTACTTGGGATGGATGGTCATGCGTTAAAGAGCTCGACTTTCAACATGAGGGTTCCATTCTCAATCTCTGGTGATAACCAACGGAATTTTTCAGGTTATGGTGAAAATGTGCAGCATGTGTCCCATATTGACTACATGGCCATTGCACTTTTGGCTATGGTGGATATGAATAAAGGGTAATATAAAAAATGTCCCATGGTGGCTTATAGGATCTTACATATAAACATCTCTTCCATACACGGATTTCACATATTAACATCTCACCTTTCAAGGACTTCACAGATACTATTTTACGAGGTATCATAGATTACAACTTTTGAACATTGTTAACAAAAAATTTGTTTCTCTTCATGCACTGATGCATGAAAAAAATAAAATTTAAGTTTCACTTTTTTGATATTAATGTGAAATAAATAGTAACTTTGGCATTTTTTAATTTTTCTCTAAAATTCTCCAAAGTATTTCCCTTACTAATTCAGAAAACAAAATTATTATTTGTAATGTCAAGTATCTTATTAAATTTTTTTTTTTCCTTTTTCTTTTACTGATGCGATTTCATTAAAAGGATTTACATTTCTTACACAGGGAAATGTTTGAACAGTGACCCTCGCATCCAAAATATGCTGCGATTCTTGATCAAGCTACCAGAGCACACATGGGGAGCTCATGATTTCCTGGACCATGTCAATTGGACCAATAGCCAACTGGCCATAGCCAGACAATGTGAGTTAATTTGCTGCATATCGTAAATTCTCTTTCATAGTTTAAAATTAACGCGATGGCATTGTGGTAGAGCACTAGACTGCCAACTGGTAGGTCCTGTTGAGGATTAGTTCTTTTCTCAGGTCCGATCCAGTTTAAAAATCGGCACTTGACATGTAATGGGAAAAATACAGGTGCCACTCAATTCCATAGAATAACCCTAACAGCACAGATTAACTTTACTTCATCTGATCCCCTTTGACCTGTGAAGGGAATCTTTACTTTTACTTAATCCGTGGATCTTGTAAAAGAATTATTGGCTGAGGTAGTGCACTATATGCTCATGGTGTTGATACCAAGGTTTAAACTCCAGTGACTCTAGATATCAGTGTCCTCTGTGGTACCACCATGGCCGTAAAAGTTGAATGGGAATAACATGAAATAGTTAAACTTTTCGCTAGAACACAATGTAAATCATACTTTGTGTGGGCTCCAGTTAATGACAATGATATTGGCAATAAATTAACTCAAATTACTTTGAAAAGTCTTCATGATACTGTCTCTATGGCAATTACAAAATAGTCTTCTTCTTCTTGCTTTGGCTCTACAGCCCATTTAGGGCCCTGGCCTGCCATACTACTCTTCTCCACTTTTCCCGATCCATGGTCTTCTTCCTCCACTCTCTCACTCCTATGGCTTTAAGGTCTTTCTCCATTTCCTCGAACCATCTGCTTCTTGGTCTGCCCTTAGGCCTTTTCTCATTGGGTGTTGCCTTATATATTGCTTTTGGACCTCTGTAGTTTTCCATTCTTTCTATGTGCTCTACCCACCTCAATCTATTCATTTTGATTTCAGCTGTTATATTTGGTTCTTTGTATAGTTTTGAATTGGTTCTACTTCTCCACTCATTATTGCCCTTTACTGGCTCATATATTTTCCTCAATTTTTTCCTTCCTCAAGTGTTTAGCATATTTTCTGCTTGTTTGCTGATGGTCCATGTTTCACTACCATATGTTACTGCTGGTCGTATTGGATCATTGTCTTGTTTGCTGATGGTCCATGTTTCACTACCATATGTTATCTGGTCGATCATTGTCTTGTTTGGCTGATGGTCCATGTTTCACTACCATATGTTACTGCTGGTCGGATCATTGTCTTGTTTGCTGATGGTCCATGTTTCACTACCATATGTTACTGCTGGTCGGATCATTGTCTTGTTTGCTGATGGTCCATGTTTCACTACCATATGTTACTGCTGGTCGGATCATTGTCTTGTTTGCTGATGGTCCATGTTTCACTACCATATGTTACTGCTGGTCGAATCATTATCTTGTATATACGAAAAAGAGGATAAAAAAATCTCATCCTTAGGATTGTATAGGTTTGTAATCCACACCATTTGTCTTGGTCTGAGACAAAAATGGCATTATTTAACCACATTGTGGTCCTGTGTGTATTACTGTGGTTCTAATCTCAACTGATGAATTTAAATCTTATAAAGGTGTATCCTAATTTTATACCATGAACTTAACAGATTTCATTTTTTTTTTATTTCAGTAGTGTTATTGCAGGCTTTTTGTGTGTGTGCTTAATTTAAATGAGATTTAATCTTTGAAGTTGTAGTACTAGTAAATTTTTCAGTAGCTAACTTAACAGTGCAGTAATATTTGCAACTTTATCCATGTATTCCTTGTCATATTCATCAGCTCAAAACTATACATCTACTGAAAACACATGGCGAGAGCAGCGTCAGTTTCTAGACTTTGCATATGATGCCCTTCAAGACCATCCATTAAAGGACATGGTAAAGTCTGAGTATGAGGACACGGTAGCAGCACTCCCTGACCTTTCAGGTATGTCTGGGAGAAGTATTAGTCACATGATATTTGAATTATGTAATTCCCAAATACATGAACAAATAACTTAAATTCTGTTTCTTAGCAATTTTTTTCTTAACGATTATTTTAATTTTATATATATTATTGTGTGCTCTCTGAATGTGTTTTTTTCTTTGTTAGGTATTTTTTCATTTACATATCTAAAAAAATGTAAGATGCTAGAATTGTTTTTATCTAGATTTTAATTAGAACCAGATACATGTAATTGGATGACAAAAAAATTAATGAAAAAAAAATGTTATCCATTAGAAAAATACTAAAACTTTTTGCAACAAATCAGTTTTATAAATAAACATTGCTGTTCACATTCTAAGTGACTATATCTTATCCCACTTATACCCATAGGCTACACTAATGCAGCAGCAGATGTTGAGTACTCATGCCCTGGAGGTGTAGTAATCAAATTTACCCAGGATGGCTCAGTCTCAAGACTGTATGACCCGGTCAATCAGGTATTATGAGTTTTTTAGCTGCATCATTTTGGACCTTTTATTAATTCCGTTCTTTAGCTTAATTGTTTTCAGCAGATTGGTTGAGTTAAAATTACTGTATTACTATTATTACAATATTAATATTATTACAGTATTATTATTATTAAAGTATTAATATTATTACATTATTAATTATTATTTTTAACTTTGACTGCAATTATTTTGAGTATTTTATATATTTTTTTGCATATTTAATTTATAATCAGTACTGTTGTCCATAACCCATTCCTGACTCCTTACACGAACTATATTTCTGCTCACATTCTCTCGTCAGCGTGAGTGGGCTAGTCCTTCAGCACCACTGGGTCAGATGATTTATGACACTTTTGTTGAGCAAGATTTTATCGACATGGCCAAGCTGTACAACTACGAGGCAGGCGTGGGCTACGATAAAGAAAATGTTACCAGGTACGCCCACCCAGAGAAGAAGAGATGGGAGGTCACTGTGTTGAACTTGTATAAAAGAGGTAAGCCACATTAGTTTTGTCATTCTTTAAAATTATCTACTTTGCACTTGGACCTCAGAGGCACACTTGGCAACTAGGATGCTGCTCAGTTTTAATATAGCATATGTACAATATACTGTTGTCTTTAAATTAAAAAAAAATTGAGATATGAAAAATAAATATTTATTTATCAGAACTTTACACTTCTTTACCATTATATACTTTTAGCTTTGCTGGCTTTGTTGATAACCTTTTTTGTTTTTGAGGATTTCGGAGAGTGTCAATTTTCACACTCTATATTCCTTCGCCAGCCAAGATTCAACAACTCTTATATCATCTTTTCATTCCCTCTATGATCAGTTTCAATTTTTCTACCAGAGCTGTCTCTTTCACTTTTCTTTTTGTTATTCTGAAAGATCTACACACCTGGTTTAAAGTCACAAAAAGGAAAAAAAAAAAATCATTTTGAGGGATCAGTCGCAATTGTTCAAATCTGAGATGTTTCAGCAACACACTTGTTGTACAGCATGGAAATACAGATTGCTGTTATATAGTGTGGTTACATTTGCCTGAATATTTCATACTTTAGTTTTAAACCAAATAAAATTTGTAATAACTGGATACTATTTTTCCTTTTGCTTATTGAATTCTATGTAATCTAAGTTTGTTCTTAAACAAAAGTTTCGCTGAAGTTGTAAAAAAAAACATTTTGCTTGAAGTCCTTCTGATACATAATTTGTGTTTTAGTTTTAGAATCTAAATATAAAACTGCAGCATTCAATATAATCAAATACTAGCTGTACCCTACAAAACCTTTATATAGAGTTATATCCTCTTAGGCTTGATCAGTAGGCTAGTTTATTTTTGGTTTTGGGCAGATCCCATTTTTCATGATTGTATTTTAAACTGGAATACTGTTGTATTAATTCTTTACTTTCGATTTGACGCAGAGTCCACACTGCTATTATTTATATAGATTAGATGTTTTTGCTATTTTTTTTTAGACATTAATTCTCATTGTCATAAAACTACTGCATTCAAAATAATCAAAGCATCATTTTACATTTTTTTTGTTTTTTTTTTAAATAAGAAATAAATTTTTTTTGTTTAAATTCACATCTATGATATGTTTGCAAAGTCCGATTTAACTTTTCTCTTGTCTAAAACAGTGAACACAACCAACTGTGACTTCTGGGTTCAAGCCACCACTGCTGATAACCAAACCCGTATCAAATATGGAGCACCTAAAGAATTTTATGTTCAGTATTCAACGAACCCAGTCACTAAGGGTGATTAATTTTTTATTCACTCACTCTAAAGTTCTTTGAAACCCAACTTCCTTATTGATATCAACATGTTGAATTCAGTCAAGTTACTGTTAAAAATATTAGACTTAAATAACTTACACAGGCAGCAAAATGAAATTTTTTTTTTTTTTGCTGCCTGCAATTTAACATTATGAAAATATATACACATGTAGTGAATTAGAAAAAGTTTACTTTAATGGGCAGTTTTACTTCATACATAATCACTTTTCTACTTAAGCTGACTTAAAATTTAATTTGTATACTTTTTCGTTCCTATGGCCATTTTTAGATTTTTCAAATCTATTTTACTAAAAAAAAAACATTTTTTAAAAGTCATCATGAGTTTAGTTTTTTTTTTTTTAATTTTCCCCCAATTTCATGTTATAACAAAATGCCAGATAATATCCAAACTAATTTATATATTAATCTGATGCTTATTCATTTTCTAACATTTTGATGCAACTTGCAACTGGTAATGTTTCAAAGCCATTGTGTTACTTTTGAAAGAAAAAGGTGATTGCCAAATAAGCTAGGAAAATGTTCAGATTCTTGTGGTTTAAAACATAATATGCTACAAAATTTTCAATAATTTAATCATAATCAGTTGGTCAAAATTGTCTTAAAACACTTGATGAATCCCAGTTAGTAAAAGATTTTGTTATCAATTTTAGAATTACACTCTCGATTTTATAAATGTATGAAAATTTTAAATAGAGTTAGATTGTCACCACATAATAAAAAGAAATGAAAATTAGAAAATAGCCTTCTAGAAATGTTGACATTATGGACAGAGGCACAATATAGAAAATGTAGTAAATACATACTAAAAAAAAGCACACTTTAATAAGCAGCTATTGTGCATAAGCAACTATACCAATTGTTGTGTTACTCTATTGTTGAGCTTAATGCCAGTGATACTGCATTAAGATTGAGCTACAGTGAGCTTTAATAGTTCCTTATAACCATTTCCTCTTTGTTTTGTAACAGTTGCTCTAGCCTGAAAAAACTTACATGCATAGAAATTTTAATCTGAACAATAAAAAAAAATGGACTTCTGTCCGTCCTATAGAATGTGCATATTTTTTAACCACACGTATGTATTTTATGGTTGTTAGATCTGTCAAGATGTGAATATAGAAAGTTTTTTATAAGAAACTTAATACTCTAAGCAGTATGAGTATGGTATGACTGAATACACTAAGAAAACTTTAGTTGATGTATTGAAGCTATGTCATTTAAAATGTGCGTTTCCTTCTCAATTAAGGCTGGGTTTTTTTTTAAGTTGTTTTTTTTTTTTCTGTGTTCCCATAAGAGTTTCATTTTTCTTATATTTGTTTCAAATAAAAAAAAATACTTTTTTTACTTATCCTCCTGTTTAATCCATTCATTACATGTCAATTTATTGTTTCTTTAAAAATTAAAAAAAAAACTTTCATAGTGAAACTAACATATACATGTAATTTCTTTTGTCATGTTTCATCTAGGCATAGATATCACCCTGTTGCTGCTCGGAAAAGTAACCACCAGGCTTCCAGAGTCCATCTCGTTTGGATTTTCCCCGCTGAATCTAGATGGGGCATGGTCACTCAGCAAGATGGGTCAGAGCATTGACCCCTGTAACGTGGTGCTGAATGGAAGCCAATATGTGCATGGTATGTACCACGGCTATTTTCTTCATGTATCATTACTAATATCGAAAGATCATGATGGTCTAATCGAAATCTAGTTCATGGGTCACAATGGATTCTAAAAATTTGACCCCAAGATCGAGACCAAAGCAGGTTAATAATATTAAGTAGATGGGCTTGTGGTGCCAAGTCCTGCTAATACGTGAAGATAGGAGTGTTTTTCTGGGTCAAACAGTCTGATATTGTAGGCTGTAGTTTCAGTCTAATATATTCCAATAAACAAGTTAGAAAAATCATTCGATCTCTGACTAAACAGATTTCTTGTTCTGAATACCGCTTTTATTTAACAAACAATGTCATTATTAATTTCTGATAAATAAATAATAACCCTGTTAGCAGTAATTGTAAAAATATTTATATAAGGTGGACACTGAATAAGTCTGCTTCAACACCTCCCAAGATCAGAATTCAAATTCTAAAGCCCGGGATGTTCCCATGTAGTGCTCCACATCAGGCACAACAGATCGCCTTGACGTTCCCTTCCTGTCCTCTTTACCCGTTCAAATGCTCCAGCATCCAGACCATGTCTTTCAACATCTACAATAATATATGGAACACCAACTCCACATCTTCTGGTACCCTTATAACAATGAGGATGCTGACATCAAGGCTAAGTTTGCCATCAATTTTGTTTGAGTTAGATGATTTTTTTCAGTTTGTATGCATTGTCTTTGATTTAATGTTTCCTTAGAAATGTTTTTTATTCTCAGCTCTATTTGCCACAGTTTTACTCATTAACTATGTTTTAAAATATGTAAATGTATTCAATTTGTTAGCAATGCACTGCTGTTTATGCTTATAGAAAGTGTGTTGTTTTTAGTATGACTTGAATATGTTTTTTTTATTTTAAGTTTTGTAATTTTTACATTTGTATCAATTATATAGCCAAAATGCATTGCATTATCTATTTTCCTTTCAAATAATAATATGCAACAGCTTATTTGTGTATATTGGTTTGATCTTGTGTGCATTTTTATTATTTAAACTTCCTATTTCATGTTTGAATCAATTTAACTGCCATTCACTTCTTGGAAAGGGATGATACTCTGAAAAAATTCAATGTTGGTTTCTTTTGATTTGATTCCACATTTTCTATATATCAGAGTATCCTTCACTAGTTGTTTTTTCTAAAACTTTAGAATTTATTTCTCTTTATTTAATTTTATTCTTATACTTATATTATGCTTATATGAGCATCAAGCCATTATTGCTCACAGTTTTCATTGTAGAATTGGTGGGACGGCGTGAGCGTTGCTGGTCATAGTCATATTATGGTACCTTTATTGAATATATTTAGCATAATCATTCATAATAAAATGGCTACAAGTTTAAATACATGTATATATATATATATAACAATTGTTTACTTATAAATCGTATATGTTGTTATTATCATTATTTATACAAATATATACAAGTATGTATTTAACATCCAGCATAATAATTTTTCTCTTAGATTTAGGACCGGCAACACTCACGCCTCATCCCTGGTTTATTGACAGTCTCACAGAACCTATTAAATAATAATTTTTTTGTATTCATTAAAGGGTATAAACCAGGTTTTTCACAGTTATTTCCCCTTTTTTAGACTTGTGAGGTTTTTTCATCATCATTGCACTTAAATGAATAACAATTTATATCCCCTACATATTTGGATATATATTTATTATTATGCCTAAAAAATTTTTTTAAAGCCTGATAGTAATATACATTTTTTTATAAGTAAAAATATTCGACTCATACCATTATATTTTACTTATAATGTTCAACTCTAGTTAAAAAATTGTTTAAAACAACTGGGTTTTGAGGTACTGTGATTTTGTTGTGGTACCAAGTCTTATATTATTTGCCCTGTAATTGTAAAATATTTGTTTCTGAAGGTCTAAGACACTTAAACATAATGTTTTAAATTCTAGTTTTTTTTATTTAATAGGGTTAGTTTATCATTTAATAAAAAGAAAAGAAATATATATAACATAAGTATAAAATAGCCTATTAACTACTCATGGCTAAAAATGAAATTTAGTATGACCTCCAAATATTTTTCAGCTCTCCTGTTACATTCAATAGTGCACTGTCCAATGTCATGTGATTTGCAGTTGATTAAATTTATTCCATTTATTCTGCCTTTCTAAAGTTGATGCTAAGTTCTCTTTTAATCTGTACCTTTATAATTACTAAGAATTAACTACATTTTGGATAATTTTTTTTGATTAAAGTAAAAAGTTGTCACCAAGATTTGGTTGTATCTCATCAATGGTAGTAAGAGAAATCCATTTAGTTATTTTATTTATTATTTTGATTAGTATGATAGGTACTGTTTCATTTGTTTTTTGGCACATAAAGCAAAACACAAATTCAGAAACTTGGCTGATATTTTTTGTATTGACATCTTGAATCTAATATGAAAGTTTATACAATCTAAAATCTGATAATTATCATTATGAAAGTATTTGAAATCCGGCATGAAGTGATAGAACCACACATGCCAACACAGCTATTTTCATTCAGTCATTTGAGACTAAGTTTGCAGGAGTCAACTGAGATATTTGGGAAACTCAGGCAAAAGGATAGTCCTAAGAACAGATTTGATAGGAATCAATACTGGAACAGGTAGTTAAGTAAGCATTCCCTTGGTTTCGCCTGTTGACAATACTGGAACAGGTAGTTAAGCATTCCTTGGTTTCGCCTGTTGACAATACTCCACTGAACGAGTAGTTTAGCACTCGCTTGGTTTCGCCTGTTGACAATACTGGAACAGGTAGTTAAGCATTCCCTTGGTTTCGCCTGGCTGACCAGCTACTGGAACAGGTGGTTAAGCTTCATTCCTTGGTTTCGCCTGTTGACATCACTAAGACTCTGACCGCCATAACCAATTAAATGGACCTCCAAACACTTTCTTTTCATTACCTGAAAACCTCGAACTCACTCCTAATTTCATTAAGGATACAACATTGATATATATCAACTGCAGGCTGACTAATCTCATATATAAATATCGATTTGGGTTGTGCGTTAAATCAAAAAGTAAAGAATTAATACAACAGTACTCCAGCTTAAAATACAATCATGAAAAAAATCGGATCGCCCGAGGCAAACAAATAACCTAGCCTACCGTCAAGCCTAAGGGGATATAACTCTATGCAAGGTTTTGCAGGGCAGCTAGTGTGAAGGATAATCGCTATCCGAATAGTGGAGCCTGCTATATTTTTCTTTAGCCTGCATCACGCTCACCCTTTTAGGACTATCCTTCATTAAAATACCGAAAATAATCGCCTTGATTGTGGCTTGAAACCGACTGTTAAACGTGTAATAGATGAAGATCTTACACCCGGCATGGGAGGTCCAACACCAAGCTGGCCCACTATAGCAAACGCTGTGCAAGCTACACCTGTTGAATAATGCAATCACTAAAAGTGTGTGGTCACTAACGATGGTTATTAATGTCATCTCTAGATATGTTTAGCCATAACGATGGTTATTAATGTCGTACTCTGAATGTATGTTTAGCCACTAATTATGGTTATTAATGTCATCTCTAGATATGTTTAGCCACTAACGATGATTTATTAATGTCATCTCTAGATGTGTTTAGCCACTAATTATGATTTATTAATGTCGGCTCTAGATGTGTGTAGCCACCAATGATGAAAAATATAATCTCTAAATGAGTGGTTGCCCATCAATGAAGGCACTGCTAGAATGACAGCCCTATAAAATTATCAATGTGCCAGTGCACAGATTACATGTTAGGCTTGTAAATATGAAAATATTTGATATAAAAAAAGGGCTAAGGTCTGTATTTTATTGTTGCATATATATATATTGCTACATGACAGTTGGAATGAATGCTAATATTTAAAAAAAAATGTACTAAATGTAATTCAGCATAAGGCAGATTGTTTTGTTTCAAAACATCAATGTGTAAAGTTTATATAAATAGTGAGACAGTTAAAACAAACACTCTCCTTTTATTAAACAGAATCATGTCTCGCTATAGAAGAATATGTCCCGCAGGCTAGTTCTATCACAGTGGCAGACATAATATCATTGAACATTACAACATACACCAGGTAAAAAGAAATACTCCAAAACATTTGAAGTAACTTCCAATAAATCTGAAAACTTGAACTTCCAAAAAAGATTTTCTGAACTTGAAATTAACTTGACAGTATTAACTTCAGAAAGAAAAGTCAATAATGTTTGAAATCCATTTATTTTTATTGAATTAGTTATTTATATGTACATGATCAGCAGAACGATTTATCACTTCAGTTCAAATTCTGTTAATTTCAGTCTAACTTAAGAATAGCTTCATATTGTAGTTCGGTGAAGTTTTGTCAGCATCCCAATCAATTAGGAATCAAACAGTCTATGTTACATTATCACAAGAAACTTGCTGAACTTTCTTAAAAGTGTGAGTCTGGCCTCCTCTGGTAAATGCCATTCACAGTCTGCACTGTTCCAGAAATCAAGAAATCAAAGATGGAGTTGGTCAGGTTCATCTTCAGGTTCAGCTCGTCGGTGGAGTAATCCACCCAACCTTTCGTCCTGGTGACTGGTGAACTGTCTGTTCTAGACATCCAACTGACTGGTGACTAGGTGAACTGTCCTGTTCTAGACATCAACTGACTGGTGACTAGGTGAACTGTCTGTTCTAGACATCAACTGACTGGTGACTAGGTGGACTGTCTGTTCTAGACATCAACTGACTGGTGACTAGGTGGACTGTCTGTTCTAGACATCAACTGACTGGTGACTAAGTGGACTGTCTGTTTCTAGACATCAACTTGACTGGTGACTAGGTGGACTGTCTGTTCCTGAACCTCAACTGACTGGTGACTGGGTGGACTGTCTGTTCCTGGGCATCAACAACTGGTGACTGGGTGGACTGTGCAATTCAGACATCAACTGACTGGTGACTAGGTGGACTGTCTGTTCTAGACATCAACTGACCATTCAGGTGGACTGTCTGTTCTAGACCATCCAAACTGACTGGTGACTAGGTGGACTGTCTGTTCTAGACATCAACTAACTGGTGACTGGGTGGACTGTCTGTTCTAGACATAACTGACTGAGTGACTAGGTGGACTGTCTGTTCTAGACATCAACCTGACTGGTGATAGGTGGGCTGTCTGTTCTAGACATCAACTGACTGGTGACTAGTGGACTGTCTGTTCTAGACATCAACTGACTGGTGACTGGGTGGACTGTCTGTTTCTATATTGCTGCGCAAACTACGAACTTCAGGCCAAATAAGTTTGATCCATCGCACAACGCCCATATGCACCTTCTCACAATAATCACATCAGGTCTCAATTAAGCCATAATTCAAATGAGGGACTTTCTGTGGTCTGGGGATCAAAAGATATGTCTATCCCTTTTCTGGCCGATGTAACGATTGAGACAGGGGTTCAAATTAGAGTCATTACAAGATACCAATACATCATACATATATGCCTATACATGATACACGGATAACAATACCTTCTACGTAGATACCAATACATGTTTTGAGCTACTAGACAAACGGCTGAAAAAATCAGCTTGACGGTCGGCAATGGATATCTCGGAGTCACCGTTTAAAGTCTCACTATATCTCCCGTCGTGAATAATTCATCCCATACTTTTGAGGCTTCTACCAGAGCCAGCTCTGAGTGGAAATACCTTATCGATGAATTTTGTATGGGAGCGACCGATATGCCTTTTTACAGAATAGTCCGATACCGTCTTCCCCCCAGCATTTACCGATACCGATATTTTCTTTTTAGGGGCTGTCCATTATTTATGTCAACAAATTTTTGGCGATTTTTACCTCCAACCTCCCCCTTGTCAACAACTTGCCAAACTTCAGAGACCACCCTATAAAATTACGTCAACATTTGATTACCCCCTAAAAAAGGTGGCTTCCAAAATGTTTATGTATGAAAATTAGTAGGAATATCAGGTTAGTTTAATTAAAATACTGAATGTTAAGCGAGTGTGTAACACAGAGACTACAAACGCTTCTTAATGTTCCAATTTATTAATTAATTATATTAAAGTTTAAAAGTAACATTGTTGACGTCAATAACTTTTCTTGACCATCCCCCTCCCCCTTGTCAACAATTGTCAAAAATTTTCTGACCCCCCTCCCCCATAATTTGTTGACGTAATTAATGGACAGCCCTAAAGCAACAACAATGCCCGAAACACGTGTTTTGATCGTGCTGTATGACGTATGTCCTTATGTTCACATATTTTGTAACACTTCGCCCACGCGTGTCTTTGTTACCCCCCCCCCCCCCCAATTTCCCATCCCAAAAAAAATACACACAGATGTTCCACTAATTGTATTCAAGGTCATACATTAGAACTAAGAAATGCCAACCCTATTGTTTAAGTCATATCTTTGGCAAAATTTTTATATGAACAATGACAATATCTGTACGGGTTTTTTTATTTCCCTTTTTAAAATCTTGTCTGATCTTGGAAATTGGGTTATTTACTGATTTTTTTTCTGCAACTCTGTTGTAAAAAAAAAAACAATGTACCGGCAGCCAAGAGGCGGCCGGTCCGATGGTTAACCCATAGTGCCAATATCGTTCAACTATGGTCGCTCTGCCAACAATCGGCCGATCCGATATTAATCGATAGTGCCAATATCGGTCCGATACCGATACCGATCCGATTATCGGTCACTCCTAGCAACCAATGCTGACAATGTCTGCTCGTTTTTACTCGGGGTTATTGTTGTTGTTGTCGTTATTTGTGTTGTTGTTACTATTGTTGTTATCGTTATTGTTGTTTTGTTACTGTTGTTGTTATTATTGTTGTTGTTATGTTTAACGTTGTTGTTATTGTTGTTAATTTTGTTATTATTGTTGTTGTTATTGTTGTTGTTGTTATTGTTGTTTTAAAAAAGGTGAAAAGACATAGGAACTTGCTGCTACCTGAGACAGAAAACATGAGCTCAAGGGTCAACGCAGTCCCCATCACTGTATGTTTTAGCGGGTCAACACAGTCCCCATCACTGTATGTTATAGCGGGTCAACGCTGTCCCCATCACTGTATGTTATAGCGGGTCAACGCAGTCCCCATCTTCTTTATGTTTTAGCGGGTCAACGCAGTCCCCACCACTGTATGTTATAGCGGGTCAACGCAGTCCCCATCACTGTATGTTATAGCAGGTCAGCAGTCCCACCACTGTATGTTATAATAGGGTCAACGCAGTCCCCATCACTGTATGTTATAGCGGGCAACGCAGTCCCCATCACTGTATGTTGCCGCGCGTCAACACAGTCCCCATCACTGTATGTTATAGCGAGTCAACTTCAGTCCCCATCACTGTATGTTATAGCGGGTCAACGCAGTCCCCATCAATGTATGTTATAGCGGGTCAACACAGTCCCCATCACTCTTCATCGTGTATAGCGGGTCAACACCAGTCCCCACCACTGTATGTTATAGCGGGTCAACGCAGTCCCCATCACTGTATGTTATAGCGGGTCAACGCAGTCCCCCATCACTGTATGTTATAGCGGGTCAACGCAGTCCCCATCACTGTATGTTATAGCGGGTCAACGCAGTCCCCCATCACTGTATGTTATAGCGGGTCAACGCAGTCCCCATCACTGTATGTTATAGCGGGTCCAGCGCGGTGCCCCATCACTTTATGTTATAGCGGGTCAACGCAGTCCCCATCACTGTATGTTATAGCGGGTCAACGCAGTCCCCATCACTGTATGTTATAGCGGGTCAACGCAGTTCTCATCAATGTATGTTATAGCGAGTCAACGCAGTCCCCATCACTGTATGTATAGCGAGTCAACGCAGTTCCCATCCTGTATGTTATAGCGAGTCAACGCGGTTCCCATCACTATTATGTTATAGCCAGTCAGCGCGGTTCCATCACTGTATGTTATAGCGAGTCAACGCGGTTCCCATCACTGTATGTTATAGCGAGTCAACGCGGTTCCCATCGCTGTATGTTATAGCGAGTCAACGCGGTTCCCATCGCTGTATGTTATAGCGAGTCAACGCGGTCCCCATCGCTGTATGTTATAGCGAGTCAACGCCCGGTCCCCATCTGTATGTTATAGCGAGTCAACGCGGTCCCCATCACTGTATGTTATAGCGAGTCAACGCGGTCCCATCTTTGTATGTTATAGCGAGTCAACGCTGTTCCCATCACTGTATGTTATAGCGAGTCAACGCTGTCCCCATCACTGTTGTGTTATAGCGAGTCAACGCGGTCCCCATCACTGTATGTTATAGCGGGTCAACGCGGTTCACGTACTGTATGTTTTAGCGGGTCAACGCGGTCCCCATCACTGTATGTTTTAGCAGGTCAACACGGTCCCCATCACTGTATGTTATAGCGGGTCAACGCAGTCCCCATCACTGTATGTTATAGCGAGCTGTATGTTATAGCGGGTCAACGCGATCCCCATCACTGTATGTATAGCGGGTCAACGCAGTCCCCATCACTGTATGTTATGGCGGGTCAGCATTCCCCATCACTGTATGTTATGGCGGGTCAACGCAGTCCCATCACTGTATGTTATAGCGAGTCAGCGCAGTCCCCATCACTGTGTTATAGCGGGTCAACGCAGTCCCCATCACTGTATGTTATAGCGGGTCAACACCAGTCCCCATCACTGTATGTTATAGCGGGTCAACGCAGTCCCCACAACTGTATGTTATAGCGGGTCAACGCAGTCCCCACCACTGTATGTTATAGCGAGTGCCCCAGTCCCCATCGCTGTAGGTTTATAGCGAATCAAGACAGTTCCCAACACTGTATTTTATAGGGTCATGAAGGTCATGGTGAGGTTCGTGAAGGTCACAGTAAGGGTTAGTGACGATTCTCATGTAGGGTCATGAAGGTTGTGGTGAGGATCGTGAAGGTCACAGTGAAGGTCGTGAAAGTTATATGTAGGGTCATGAAGGTCATAGTAAGGGTCGTAAAGGTCACAGTGAGGATCGTTAAGTTCATGGTCAGGATCATGACCCACTGGTGGGTGGAACTCACATTTTTAGAATTAATAATATTAACAATGACTGTATTTAGAAGATATAAAATAGCACATATATGGCTCTACCAGCTCTTCTAAAACAAATTATTACAAAACTTAAATTGTTTTAAATCTTAAAATTGAAAATAAACAAAAAAAGCTATTTATAAAATGAATGCAGCTATATTTTTCTTTTTCTTTTTTTTTTGCATCTTTCTGTACACGTTATGTAACGTGGGTGTCAAAATTAAATCAGTTTTTTTATATCCTGCCGTTTAATGCATAGGTTTAAGAACCACTGCATCACAGAATATTATTATAATTTACTACAATACATGTGTACAATCTGGGCCATTGATTTAAGCCTACGTATGTAATACAACGAGAGTGATGCTAAGGAGATAGGTCATACTGTATTACATAAATGTGCATTACTGCCCTTGTAACAACGATTAAATCGGGAAACAAAAGAATCAATCCATTTCGACAACTTACCCAGCCACGTAAGACTTACACAGTAGAGATTTATCTGTCTGCCAGGATCGGAGCTCAATATATTTAACCGTATTATTTTAAATTCTTTAGACCTGCTGACCATCTCGCTCAACTTCACCCATATTGTTTGTTTCGTTGTTTTTGTTTTCCTGTTGTTATTTCTATTTTTACACAGGGTCACGTCAGTTGAAACGTTCAGCACGTGCCATGATTGACTTGATAAAGGTGTTCGTGGGGGACTGTATGATGACTGGGTTCTGTTTAATAAAAAAATGTTGAGATTTCAAGTAGATAAGATAGATTGAATGAAAGATAAATAGATATATAAATGAGAAACAGTGAATTAGATAGTAAAGAATAAATAAATAGATAGATAGACAGACAGACAGACAGACAGACAGATAGATAGATAGATAGATAGATAGATAGATAGATAGATAGATAGATAGATAGATAGATAGATAGATAGATAGATAGATAGATAGATAGATAGATAGATAGATAGATAGATAGATAGATAGATAGATAGATAGATAGATAGATAGATAGATAGATAGATAGATAGATAGATAGATAGATAGATAGATAGATAGATAGATAGATAGATAGATAGATAGATAGATAGATATAGATAGATAGATAGATAGATAGATAAGATAGAATGGTGGATCGCAGCCCCGTAGCGTGAAAATTCTACAGCACAGACCAGGCATTTCTACAGCAGAATGGGACGCGTTTCACAGCTTGGGGGCCAGGCAATAGCAGTGGGGCAAGTAATACATTTAATAAGTAGAACAAATAGCAGAGGGGAATGAAAATTTTAGTTAGTTAATTATCTGGCCACTTAGCGGAAGTTAGATTTGCAGGTGAGAAATATAGACGAGACGATTTTAGATTTTTGATTAGAGAGGACACTATTGATCTCACATCATTTTCATTTGAGCATGTATATAATAATAAGAATATATATATATATATATATATATATATATATATATATATATGTTTATCTGCTCACTGCTTTTATATCTATTCTCTACATGTGTTGTGTCTGTGGACATTTAATTTACAAATTATAGTAAATATACATCAAGTCCACATATAACTCCTAAGAGACCTATTACCATTTATACACAAGTTCCACAAGTAAATAATAAACACAATAAATAATTCTACAACTGTTCTACAATATATATATATATATATATATATATATATATATATATATATATATATATACTTATAAGACACATTTGTTGTCTGTCTGTCTGTTTTCTTATAACTCAAGATCAGACAGCAAATAACATAGGTGGTACAAGGGGGGATATTTATAGGACATGTTTCCTTTCATCTCGATGGGTAGGTTCCATTGTAATAAATTATTTTTATTTTAGTATATTTACTATATTAAAGAAGTAATCTCGACGGCGCCATAGATAAAACTCTTCTGTGACGTCATTTCCCGATGATCGAATAGAACTTGCGCGATGGTGCTGTATCGTTCCTTTGTGCTGCAAAGAATTGTTGATGTTTTTTCATGCTTCCCGATTTGTACAGTTTGAGGAAGGTAAATGAATGAAGGAGGATTTTAGAAGAAGTGTGAAGCCATAATAAGAGAGGAGGGTGGGAGAGAGGGGGATGGAGATGGAGATGGAGAAGAAGGGAAGGAGAGAGAGGATGGGAGAAATGGGAGGGTAGAGATAAAGAGAGAGGGGGCAGGGAGGGAGAGAAAGGGCAGGAGGAAGGGGGAGAGAGGGAAGGAGGGGGGTGGAAAGGGGGGAGAGAAGAAGGGGGGTGGAGAGGGGGAGAAGGAAGTGTGAGAGGGAGGGAGGGAGGGAGGAAAGGAAGAGGGGAGGGAGAGAGAGAGAGAGAGGAAGGGAGAGATGGTGTAGGGAGAAAACAAAAGGTATATATCAAGAAACTCAAGTTTTTTAAAGCTCTCAAAAAACTGCACCAATAGATCAAGGAACAATAAACACGGATAAACATCCTCTAAGTTAATGGACCTAAATTTCTGTTGTGAAAGAAAGATGAAAAAGAAAGCGTATTGATACGAGAAAAAATTATTAAATCTAATAATACTAATGTTGAAGATTATAATAAAGTGTCAGAGATTAAAGAATGTTTTTACACTATTTTAATTCGATGATAATTTAAAATTTATTTATTGTTTCAATTAGTTTTAAAACTTCGTGATGAATTATAGAAGTGTTGAAATTTTTCCAGACCCTCATGAATAAAATGGTTTTGGTTTAGCAAGAACAATTTACAGTACAACTACAACAAAGAAAGAGTATAGAATGTCAAATCTTTATCTTGTCCCCTGTACACTGCCCTGTCTCATATATCTTCCGCGTATCATTCATCCACTCTTCTCCTAAATGACTGTTTCGCACCCACCTTTTAAAAATGTACACGAGCAGAACAACATCCACATCACAATGACGAGGGTGATAACGTTCCTTGTGCTTTTTCTCAACACCCCCCAACCCACATTTCCATCTCCAGTCGACTTCACAGGTTTCAGTGCTGCAGTGGCTAGGGTTAAACTCATAGTTAAATAATGATAAAGACTCCATGATGATTGGAACTCAAGGAGGTGATTAGGGCTCTGAGTGGTCACAGGTGATCCAGACTCACGGAATGGTTGGGCTCCTGGTGGTCCAAGCAGAGAGTGATCCAGACTCCACGAGAGAGTTTCAGACTCAAGGATTGGTTCAGACTCCACGAGTGGTTCAGACTCCACGAGGTTCAGACTCCACAGGTGGTCAGACTCCACAGTGGTCAGACTCAAGAGTGGTCCAGACTCAAAAGTGGTCCAGACTCAAGAAATGGTTCAAACTCCACAAGTGGTTCAAACTCCACAGTGGTCCAGACTCCACGAGTGGTCCAGACTCCACAGTGGTCCAGACTCAAAGAGTGGTCCAGACTCAAAGAGTGGTCCAGACTCAGAAATGGTTCAAACTCCACAAGTGGTTTAAACTCCACAAGTGGTTCAGACTCAATGAATGGTCCAGACTCCACAAAGTGGTTCTGACTCCACGAGTGGTCCCGACTCAAGGAGTCCGTTTCATATCAAATACCGTACCCAGCCGCCCTCAACCACACTGTTATATTACTTTGTAGAAATACACCGGACTTGAGTTGTTTTATATTCGTCTGTCGTATGGCTGTATACGAACACATATTTGACCTCAAGTATTCAGTTTAATTCAAATCACTATGCATTAAAGGACCATCATAAAGTCCACCTGCACTGTTATTTACCTTCATGTCATAATTTGGAATTGTTATGATCATTGGGGTCCACATTCACTCATAAATTGGACAGCAATTGATCCATTGTCAACATTTATTACACTATTTACAGATAATAACACAAATAATAATGAAGAATAAAATTATATAAGCGTAGTCTTCTATTAAATATATTTCTTCAGATCTAATATGTCTCTTTAACTATTATCTCCCATAACCACGACGTTCTCCTATCTTCATCAGCAAAACCATCAACCACATTTCACATTAACCGTCATAGTTCTGTCTTCTCATGTGACCACAACAACCAAAATTTTTTTCTTTCTAACTTTGACCTTTCACCCATTCATTCTACACATCACACTCACCAGGTGACAAGTCAAACAAACACAAAACATATCTACATTTCACAATAACATTGCTTTTAGATTTGTAATATATCAAACCTAGAGTTGTAATTATATTCAGGGATTTTCCGTACATTTCATTATGAATTTAAATTTTGTCGTTTTCCATCCCAAAGTCCACCCATCTTCATATGGGTACCTGATTTAAGTTTGGGCGTTGTGCTAACCACACAATCCCTTCAAATGCCGAGGTTATAGAAACATTTAATTCTACACTTCATCTGCTCCTACGGCCCAACAAGACTTAGGGAACTTTTACATAACATTTGTGAAACAATGCTTTATCAGAAAAAAAGTAATATTTCAAGTATATAGAACCATTATTAGATTTTTAGTTAAATGAAGAGACATTTTAGAAATATGTGGAGACACAAATTAACTTCACAGAAAATTAATGATACAGAATGTGATTTTTAGCAATAATAATAATCAAAATGAGGCCCACCATTTCATAGCGCTAGACAGGAACGAACTACCACAGACCCATATTAACACATATGACACTAACACAATAACACAAGGTCCCACTACTGATGTATACAACCACCTCTTACTCTACAAGGTAAAATGGACATGTTAGCAAGTATAGATGCTGAGATAATAGTGCACCAGAGCCATGCAAGTATAGATTCTGAGATAAAAGTGCACCAGGGCCATGCAAGTATAGTTGATGAGATAAGAGTGCACAAGGGCTAAGCAAGTACAGATGATGAGATAAGAGTGCACAAGGGCTAAGCAAGTACAGATGATGAGATAAGAGTGCACAAGGGTATGCAAGTATAGATGCTGAGATAATAGTGCACCAGGGCCATGCAAGGTATAGATGATGAGATAAGAGTGCACAAGGGCTATGCAAGTATAGATGATGAGGTAAGAGTGCACAAGGGCTATGCAAGTATAGATGCTGAGATAACAGTACACCAGGGCCATGCAAGTATAGATTCTGAGCTAAAAGTACTGAGATGCCATGCAAGTATAGATGCTGAGATAATAGTGCACCAAATTCATGCAAGTATAGATGATGAGATAAGAGTGCACAAGGGCCATGCAAGTAGATGCTGAGATAATAGTACACCAGGGCTATGCAAGTATAGATGATGATATAAAATTGCACAAGGGCCATGCAAGTATAGATGCTGAGATAATAGTGCACAGGGCCATGCAAGTATAGTTGATGAAGTAAAATTGCACAAGGGCTATGCAAGTATAGATGATGAGATAAGAGTGCACAGGGCTATGCAGTATAGATGCTGTAGATAACAGTACACCGAGACAATACAAGTATAGATTCTGAGATAAAAGTGCACAAGGGCCGCTGCAAGTATAGATGCTGAGATAATAGTGCACCAGAGCCATGCAAGTATAGATGCTGAGATAATAGTGCACCAGAGCCATGCAAGTATAGATGATGAGATAAGAGTGCACAAGGGCTATGCAAGTATAGATGCTGAGATAATAGTGCACCAGGGCCATGCAAGTATAGATGATGAGATAAGAGTGCACAAGGGCCATGCAAGTATAGATGCTGAGATAATAAATGCACAGGGCCATGCAAGTATAGATGCTGAGATAATAGTGCACCAGGGTCGCTGGTATAGATGCTGAGATAATAGTGCACCAGGGCCATGCAAGTATAGATGATGAGATAAGAGTGCACAAGGGCCATGCAAGTATAGATGCTGAGATAATATTACACCAGGGCCATGCAAGTATAGATGATGAGATAAAAGTGCACAAGGGCCATGCAAGTATAGATGCTGAGATAATAGTGCACCAGGGCCATGCAAGTATAGATGATGAGATAAGAGTGCACAAGGGCCATGCACAGTATAGATGCTGAGATAATAGTACACCAGAGGCCATGGAAGTATAGATGCTGAGATAATAGTGCACCAGGGTCATTACAAGTATAGATGCTGAGATAATAGTGCCACCAGAGACCATGCAAGAGTATAGATGATGAGATAAGAGTGCACAAGGGCCATGCAAGTATAGATGCTGAGATAATATTACACCAGGGCCATGCAAGTATAGATGATGAGATAAAAGTGCACAAGGGCCATGCAAGTGAATGCTGAGATAATAGTGCACCAGGGCCATGCAGTATAGATTCTGAGATAAGAGTGCACAGGGCCATGAAATCATAGATGCTGAGATAATAATACAGGGTCACTGAAGGGGTGGGGGCAAAACTAACTATTGAAAGAGGCTTCCACACCCACCCCACCTCTAACCCCAGGCCATTATATTCCATGCACACGTCTTTTTTTTTTAAGGAAATTTTGAAAAATCATAATAAAACAAGCAATTTAAGTCTTTTCCGTTTCGGACAAAGGACATTTATGTATTTTCATGGACCCGAAATCCGTATTTTTTTTCCGGGTTACAGCCATAAATATTGCTCCACGCGCATGAATTTTGATAAATTTGAGAGAGTAATCATGTTGAATAACTATTACAAAAATAAATAATGATTACGCCCCTTTGATTGAAAACTTTTATTATTTATATTTAAAATATAAGCAAAAACGGTATATAAGAGCTCTTATATTTTGGCTATGAGATGTCAGATTGCGAAATTGACACAGTGTACACTTGGCAGGCAAGACCTGCAAAATGATATATACATTATGGGTCTAGGACTTATGGTTGCTGAGGATATAGGGCGCTCCATTGTTAATATAGCTTATAGTAAAAAACTGTACTTATAAGCCCCTTTTACAGCCTCAGAGGTCCAGATCATAAATGAACTTTTGCTGCACACATGGCAGGCCAAGACCTACAAAGCCAGTATATACAATATGGGTCTAGAACTTATGGTTGTTGAGATCTAGGGTGATGACGGACAGACAGACAGACAGACAAAACGGGGACAATAGAGCATTTTTTTTTTTCGAAAATGCTCTAAAAATGGAGCGATTCGAGAGGAAAAATACATTTGAGCTATTCCATAATTATTAATGAGAAATAATGTAGATAATAAAGTATATGGAGTTATATGTTTTTTCTATTAGATAAAAAATCTAGATAATTACAAAAAAAACATATTTTAGATAAATCTGGATATTTTCCTATCCATTTCGGAACAATTTGCGAGATGGCAGCAGTAGACACGATAAAAGCTAATAAAAGATTTGGCTTTTGACCCTTGAGGTTGTGGGGCTAAATCTAATGGATTATATAAAAAAACAACACCCATTTTTTTTTGTCTAATGAAATATGACGTCACATTCAGACCAGAGGCGTACCTAGGGTGGGGGACATAGGCGTCGCTAGGAATTTTTCCAGAGGGGCAAAATTTTTTTTTTTAACTGACAATGCCATTCAGGTTTATTTCTCAATTAAATCAAGTTAAGTATAACATTAATTATTTATATTGACATAAATAAATGTATTTGAAAATTCAAACATTTAGACTACATGCATGTTCCGATTTTAATTTTTTTAATTTTGGCCTTCTGTAGTTTGATTTGTCTTGAAAATGTTTTGACATTTAGGTTTTTTTGTAATCTGGCAACTCTTGTTAGTTTATAATCGTCCTAAATCGGATATTGGAAGGTATGTCTTGAAATAGGACCTTTCAAATGAGTTGAAATTGCTGCTGATTCTTGATTGTTGGACCCCTGATAAAAGTATGATTTTTAGACTCTGGTGGAAACAGAGGTTTAGATATCTTGGTTATCAGACTATTCATCGTGAGTTGTATACTCGCAAATGTTAAAAGGTGCCTTTTGCTAATTTTGCTTGTTGTTTCTAAAACTAATTCCCGAAGTTCCAGGGGGCCTTTGTCATCAAACCATGCACACAATTTAACGATTTAAAGCACATAGCACAAAGGCTCTTATTAAAGATGCAAGCTATTTTGTTGCATTATTGAAATCCAAGGCAGTTTCTATGGATGAGCTGTTGAACTCATCATTTAAAAGACAAATTCAAAGAAAATTACAACAAACATAGTCAGCGCATTTCTATAATCTTTTTTGCGGCATGCATGATTTGGCGCTTGGTGGAAAAGAATCACATTCATGTAGTAATTTTTACGACCATTAGAGTTTCGTGTTGAATCTGGAGATGAAGTTCTAGTTAATCATTTGTCAATTGGTTCTTGTAGTGCTACGTATATCTCGGCAAGTACACAAATACATTGATCGAAATGTGTGGGTCTATCTTGTGTCTTGTATGAAGACTTTGTTCGTGAAGCAAGTAATTTAGTTGCAATTAGTTACTTACGTGCCGACGAGACAACATAAATTTCAGGCATTGAGCAGATGTCACTAGGTGTTAGATTTGTCAGAGAAAACCATCATTACAAATTCATTAGAATTTTGATTAGATATGACAAATCTTGGTCAAGGATAAGACGGATGTTCTACAATGGAAAGTAAAGAAAGGAGGAGTTCTGAAAAAAAAAATTAATCAACGAAGTAAACCAATTCCAAATGTTCCTTTGCTATGTGAAACTAGATAGGCACATGGACATAAAAGCTTGAGAGATTGCTGAAAATGAGACAGAAATTGCTAAACAACTGAAATATTTAGAATAATCCTAGAAAAAGTAAGCAAGTTGGTCATTAGTTACTTTGGCCTTTCAGAAGTTAGGGTTGGGGCTTTATGTGTTGTTTTGTTTGGTTATCACTACAAAATAGTCATCAAAGCTAGAAGCTATGACCCGAAAATTACAGTCAGTGCATTTAGATTTACTGGCTGTGCAAAAATACGATGAAGAATTGTTTACTTCATTGGCTGTTGATTGACAGAATTGTGAGGAGATGTATAAGAGTTTTAGTTACAAAAGGCGCTTTAGATGACATTGGTGTCGACATTCAACCTGCTGAAAAGCTAGAAGACAAATGAACAGGAAAATGCAAAGTTGATTTGCCTGATGATTATTTTAGAAAAACTGTTTTTACACCTATTGTGATTCTATTAACTGAAACTCGTTTTTGTGTAGAAAATAAACCAGCATTTTCCCTTTTAGTTTTGCATCCCTTTTTGATGACAAAACTAGAAAGACTCGTATTTAAGGATCAGGCCGGGGCTATCGCTGAATATTACGCATTTGATAATTTAATCGAGAGGAAGTGAAACCTGCTATGATATATGGAGATGTAAAACTGATAAAGGTGAAAAAAAGAAACAATGACTATGTATGAGGTTTAGATGAAACCATTTTTCCCATGATTAAAATAGCTTTTCTGACAGCATTGACATTTCCAGTAACAACATGCACACTAGATGAATCATTAAGCACTCTAAGTGCACAATCGATAGATCATTAAGTGCACAATCGATAGATCATTAAGCATTCTAAGACAGTATCCACAGAATATCAAAACAAGAAAAGATTAAAGAAAATGCTATCAATCGATTTTGACAAATACAAAGACACATTAAAATGTTTGTTCCAGAATTAATAGTATAAAATTACAATATTACTGCTGTATCAGTGTAAAATAGAATTGTGTACTCTATTTTATTTGTATAGTAATTGTATGACACTGAAGCCATTCTTTTAAAAATGACAATAATGTAATAAGTTATACTTGCAGATATAATTCTTTTGATGTTTGATATATGTACATGTTCTTCAATATAATAAACTTTCAGGAAATTTAGTTCAGTTTTATGGTAACAAATTTTTAATTTTTCCAAAATTTTATGGCGTTGTGTACCTGGTGTATGTCATGGGCATTGGAAATGATCCATAGTCTAGTTAAGAGATTTTCGTGGGTTAGTTAAACTTTCAAAATCCTACTCAAATACCCTCTTTCCTTTATCTCACGACCTTACGAAAATACAACAAGTGAGATGGTCTTCATACAATAGATGTAAGGTGGCATTCCGTAGGCTAATAATAGAATAAGAAAAACAGTAAACTAGATTCTAGTTGTACGACCACATTTGCTGTTAAGGATAAGCGCTGTCTATGAATAGCCAAGATGGGGTAATGTTGTTTGGCTGGGCCGAGAAGATTTTTTTAGGAGTTTAAAATGGAGAGATTAGTTTAAGATCTTGGAACATGTTGTCACAGTTACTTGTAAATCTACTTCATTTGCTTAACGTACGTTTACATTGAAACATGAAACAATTAGACGTAAAACGTGTTTATATCTGAGGAAACGACGAAATACAAAGAATCATCACTAAAAGTACAACTAACAATATTCAGGTAGTGTCTTTGTAATTTAAATTATATCTAAGTAGGAATAAAATCTGTTTAAATGTTTCATCGGGTTTGATGAGTACATCATCATAATAATACTGTATTTTATATTTGTTTTGTTTACTGTCAGGTTAAATCTCCATGGCTAATCAATACAAACTATACCTAGCATAGAACACAACGATGGCTCGTTGGAATTTATATTTTTCACGTTCAACTAAAACTTTGGTTTATTCCTAATTTTTCAAAGACTGATGTCATAAAAACATCGCCTATGCCATCTACCGGCAAGGTGCAATCAGTAATTTGACAACCTTTTGAGAATCACCGTAATATCTTCTTAATTTGTTTTTGATCTTCTTGCTGCAACGCGATATCTTCTTACATTTACAACGCGATATCTTCTTACATTTGCAACGCGATATCTTCTTACATTTGCGATCATAAATCAGTAATACAGAGTAAAATAGAAATATTGCTGCTGGCTTTAAAAAAATTTCTAATTATAATGTCTAATTATCAGTTGTGCATAAAGCGTTAGCGAACATTTATCGTATATTAATAATGCAAGTTTATGAAAAAAAACACTAGCACGTAATTATCATAAGCTATCTTCACAACAAATGTGGATTTAAGGACGGCTCTCCCCACATGCGATGAGGGAATTAATTTTAACCTATACTTTAACAGTTACGCCATCAAGCAAGTTACGCGGAACTCCTTAAAGCAGCATTGAATACCATACGTATCATCCATGACCTTTATAATAGCCTATCTAATAACATAATAGCGACTTTGAGTTCTGCGTTAAATCGAAAGTTAAAAATTAGTACAACAGTATTCCAGTTTAAAATACAATCGGATCTGCCAAAACAAAAAAAAATAACATAGCCTACCGGTCAAGCCTAAAGGGATATAACTCTATGTAAAGGTTTAAAGATTTTATTTTTTTAATTAATCAGCATGATACACTTTTTTTGTTCATTTTAAAACCTAATAATATTTAAAACAAGATCACATAAAAAATTAAAAAAAAATTGTTTTTTTGAAACAACTGAGGTCGATGTTGTCTAGCCAACCATTTGGCATTATTTTAACTCGTTTTAAATTTCTGCTGCACCTAGAATGGATCTAGGTGTATTGGAGATATAAGCATCTACGAAATACTCTCGGATGACGCATATCAACAGAAAAAAAAACGTGGCGGTATTGAAGAACTTTTTGTCCATTCCTACTATGTTTAGGTCCCTACGGAAATATTTATTTTGGCATAATAACATTATTAAAGCCCTATGCAAAAGTACACTTTAGAGACTCTAAGCACAAATACATTTGAGGGGCATAAGGAATGGGTAATTTGAGGATCCACGGCAAATTGCAACATGTCAATAAATGTAGTTTCAATGTATACTTTGTATAATTTTTCTAACAAATACAGTTGGAAATCATAATAAAATCCAAAATATATTAGTGTTATAATGTCTCAATTCACGAAACTTACGAACTGACATAGACAGTCTTATTTATTATGATCAATTCATTTTCTTCAGACAGTTATCTTATTTTATTTTTAAGGTTGTTTTATTTCTTTTACTTTTTGGTACATTTTAATAAAATGTATTGACATTTTTATTTTCACCTTGGTTAAAACGATAGACTTTAAAAGCCAAAACCAGCATCTCCAAGCCTGTTCCTGGGATACAGGACGTGTTAGCACATTTTCGTGTTATGTTTCAGTACGTATGTTAGCTTTCAGTAAATATTCGTAAATTTTGGAAATGTTTATAAATTCAATTGTGTAATGCATATTTCTAAAAACAATTAAAATATGCCTGACACTGTATAATAGTGGTTGCCACTGTAATACAAGAACAAATTAATTGAAAGCCAATATTACAATGAGGATATTCTTGTATGAAATATCCTTGCATCATACTTGTTAAGAATAAATAAGACAAAGTGTCGTGCCCCTAATTATGTTGAGGAAGCGTGTATGTAGTGTGGCACAATACTTAAAAATTCTACTATGACAAGTCAGACAAATCAAGATTAACAGTTGAAATATTTAGATATTAACATGCATTTAATTAGATAACTACCGATCTTAGACTATTCGTTTAGATAACTGCCAGTCTTAAAGACTATTCGTTTAGATAACTGGCAGTCTTAAAGACTATTCGTTTAGATAACTGCCAGTCTTAAAGACATTTTATTCGTTTAGATAACTGGCAGTCTTAAAGACTATTCGTTTAGATAACTTCCAGTCTTAAAGACTATTCGGTTTGCTAAACACAATTTTTTAAGTCAAACAAATAAACCACATCATTGCCTGTATTAGTTAAACAAATTGCTAATAATAGAAATCTTTAAAAACAAATAAAATAAACACATCATTTAAGGTCACTGGCCGATATATTCTCCCAAGTCGCGTTTATCTCTCGCATATTTGCCACACATACAATTAAAGATATCTGCTAAACAAATTATATTTATACAAATATACAATAGTGTTCAATGTTATTAGATTTATGTGTTGATAATGTTGCTTGTTATATTTTGATGGGGAGGAAAGAGTAACCTGCAGTGATCGTCAAGATGTCTGTCATCCTTATGAGGTTAAATCAATTTAGTCCATGCCCTGTGTGATGTTCTAATGACGACACAACCCTTGGTTGATAGGATATATTGGGCATGGTTTTTCAGAGTTTATGAGCATACTCCTGTTGAAAGAATCTTTGTTCTGGACAGAAGATGTACAGACTTACATCAAGTTTTCGCTATACTCTTATTTGAAGCCCATTTCGCAGATAAAAATCGGGCACTTTGCGAAGAGTCAAGAGAACACACAACTATTTTCTCACGGTTAAAGAAATGAAATCGAAAAGTTCCATTTTGTAGAGTACATTAATCACGCCCATCTCATCTGTGAAAATGGCCAAGCAATACGTTGCCCACTGCGGTAAAAGCAGACAAGAGAAGCAGATTCATCTCCAAAAACTCAAGTTTTTTAAAGCTCTCAAAAAAACTGCATCAATATATCAGAACAATAAACACGGATAAACATCTTCTAAGTTAATAGACCTAAAAATTCTATTGTGAAAAAGAAAGAAGACACAAGAGACAAGTGTTAATTAAGAGAAAACATTATTAAATCTAGTTACTAATGTTGAAGTTATAATAAAGTTTAATAAAGAGTAAGAGATTGAAAATAACTTCCTTTACACTTTTTTTAATTCGATGATTTATAGTATATTTATTGTTTCATTGGTTTTAAAACTTCGTGACGAATTATAGACGTGTTTTACTTTCCATACTCTCCTAAAAACAAACGGTTTTGTATTCCAGACCCACCTGAAAAAACGGTTTTGATTTAGCGACACAATTTAAAGTAAAACTACGACAAAAAGAGCAAAAATGTCATTGATTTATATGTTGTCCCCTCCTGATACAAACTTATATTTACGAGATATTCCGTGTAGCACTTATTACTCCCCCCCCCCACACACACACACACATGCACCGTTCTCCTAAATCACTGTATCGCAACTTCCCATTTTAAATGTCTATGAGCAGACCAACATCCCATATTATAATAAGTTAAACATCTGCGTATTTTTTTCCCCGATGAAACGAATTGGGATAGTTTAAAACCAGATTTCCACTTTCTGTGTTTGCAAGACTGAGGTGATGTTTTTTTTTGTTCAAAACTCTGCATATTAATTTGTGTACGAGTCAGGTGCTTGTTTAGAAATAAAAGAAATATAAATATAACTTAAGCATATTTGGTCATATAAAAGTCATTTTTCTACAGATATTTGAATGTGCAAAAAAAAACAAAACAAAAATAAAACAAGAAATTAAAAAAATTCCCCACTTGCTATATATATAAACTAGATATTAAGCACGGCGTTGCCAGGGAAATCTATGTGTAATGTGAAACCCTTTCAATTTAACTACTGAATTTTAAAAACGAATAATTAAGTAAATTAGATGCTGATTTATGCCACCTTCCTAATGGCACAGAAATGACCTACATTTTATAAGTCACACGGTACGTTATACCCTTCAACGCTAACAAACCAACCAAACCAACTAATCAATCAACTATGAAACCAACTGAGCCAACCAATTCAACTAACCAAGCCAAATCCGTCACAAATTACGTTTTACCCGTCAACGCTAACCAACCAAATCAAACCACTAATCAAACCAACCAACCGAACTACCCAATCAACCTACCAACCAAACCCACCAAAATCAACCAAAGCTAACCAACCAAACCAAACTAAACACCATTATGTAAAGATATAGGTGCTAATTTATGTCACCGTTACGTTTACCCTAATTCTCTCAATGTTAAAATCAAAACGAAGCATTAAAAAGCTTTATAAAATACTGAAAAGTAAAAAGTAAATACGCCATTATACGGTACAAAGGCAAAGTTGGTGCCACGATACAGCGCCCGCACGCAAGTTCAATGCGGCTTTATTTGCTTGGGAAATCAAAAAAACATTTTATCAACTTCAAATAAACGTCATGTCACGGAAGTCATTCATTTACAGCGACGGCGTTCCCATTTCTGCAAAAAAAAAAAAATTGTACCGTTGGGAAATGACGTCTTAGATTATTTACAGCGACGGCTTACCCACACGCCGCCCGCACGCCGGGCGACAAGGTAGCTAGTTTATTAGAACTAGCCGTCCCGCGACGTAACATACTCCGCCTTATCAATCAATATAATTACTGTAATTATTTTTTAAATAAGAAATCAAACAAAAATAACAGGCTGACATACATGGTATACAAGTTGAACTTTGACCTATTATGCTCAGACTTTGTAGTCACTATCCTGGTACCTTCCAGCAACTCTTTTTTTAGTTTGTTGTTTATGGGTACAGTTAATTCTTTGTGTGCATTGATTCTCGATAAGCTGCCAGACTGAATTCTCTTTATTGGTTTTATATATTAATGCCTTTTTTGTAAGATCAGGATTTTCTTTAATTGTAATCTTTTTCATTCATTTTCTAACAACATATTTCGGGTGGTAGGTGCTTTAATTTTTGGTTGTTTTTGTCTGCCTCCAATCAGCCCCTTACCCCATCACTCTATGGTATTTGATCTTACATTTTCATTCAAGTCATGGCAGTCTCTGCTTTGTATTTTATTTAGACTTGCATAACATAGCATAAGATTCTTTTCGTCTAACATTCATCCTACAGTACCTACACTATTCAGTACATATAGATATTAGTTATTATATTTTTTATAATGCTTACATATTTTGAAACAGTTAACATTTGTTTGTAGCGCCATACACATTTATAATTTACTTAATAGTGATTTCCCCCAAAACAGCAGCACAAAGAAATCAAAACAAAGATTTCACCATACCTAATATTTTATTGTCTACACTTCAACGTTGAATGAGTTCTTTTGACCAACTTTGTAGCCTATTGGTAGCCATAGCATTTCCTTATCGGATCTATATTTACACATTTTTAAAATAGGAAATTAGTTAAATATTACTTTCTTTACATGTAGATGTATTATTAAATGTGGTTTTTTACAATAATCAGTTGACATTCTAATAATATTTTATGTACAGCATTTCCTCATTTTCCGCTGTCTAGACATGAAACCAAAGCAACGCGAGATGTTTTCAACCATTTACTTTGTGTATGCTTCAATCCACCCTTCCCCAGCAATACTATAGTGGTAATTTTTTATACTTGCTCAACCAGAATACGTTTCTTTTAGTATAACCTTCATCCTACAGTACCTACACTATTCAGTACCCACATATAATTGTATTGTAAATGTGTTTTTGTTTGTTTTTACAAAAATAAGTTTACATTATAATGTTATTTTATGTACAGCATTCCCTCATTTCCGCGGTTAAACGGATGGGAATTTACCGCGACGGATAAATGAAATAGTTTCGTATTTAGAGCACATAAAACATGATAACGACCAAATAATACTGTTTTTAAAATTACTGAAGCTGTCTAGACATGAAATAGTATTATTAACTATTATTATATATAGAAGATGAAGATATATAAATAATAAATAAATAAATATATATATATATATATATATATATATATATATATATATATATATATATATATATATAGTCGATTCACTTAATTAGGACTCATCGGGACCGAGGCTTTTTATCCCGATTAGCGGCTGTCCCATTAAACCTTTGAATTTACTATGGCTTCTTGGTTTGGTTTCTTTGAGAGTTGTCTCAAATAAGCGGCTGTCTTAATTAAGTAGTGTCCCAATTAAGCGGAATCCACTGTATATATATATATATATATATATATATATATATACATATATATATATATATATATACATATATATATATATATATATATATATCCGGCATTCTATACAATGCCTAGGTAATGTATAGAATGCCTGAATTTTTCAGGCAAATTATGAAATAAATTGCTATTTCATACTTTGCCTAGGCATTCTATAAAATGCCGAGTTCGGTTCGGCAAAGTATGTAATTGGCCTTGTTAGGAACTAGAGTGATTTAAAGACAGATAACCCTTTGACATTGTAAGATAAGAAGATATATCAAGTAGGAATAATCAGAGGCATAAGGCCATCTAGGGTCCCAGAGGCCAGACATCATTGTGGGCCCCTATTTAAACAATGAGTCATTAGCGAAAAAGACATGGTCAGGGCGGCCGGAGGCCCCTGGCAATGACCCCTACCCCTCTCGGCGTGCCTGGGAGTATTACCAAATAATGGTTGACAAGGTGACAGACGACTTAGGACAAGGTGGTCAGAAAACAATAGAGTAGTAAACAGCAAAGGTGTGACGACTCTAGAAGTAGACCGGGAGGCGACGACGGACAGTTTAGGAGAAAACATTGACGACCATGGGGCGCTCCTTAGGTGCAGAACTATTCTGAAGAGATTGTGACGTAATTAGGGAAATTAAAGGTGGGAACGTTGAGTATAATGCGACTAGATTCGGACATTAGTTGGCGACGGGAGTTACGAGAATAGTTCTAGTGCAGTTACTGTGTAACCATGTTGGAAGGGAATCGCCATATTGACATGCAACGACGGTGCTACGATGATTATCTAAATTAGAGCCAATGCTCTTACTTCGGATTCGGACAAAAATTTCCTCCTGCGCCTTTGGGAACCACTGTGAAATTCCGATTCCCGATGTTGACAAAGGGTGGGAGACTCACAAAAATCTATTTAGCAGTTGTTCGTCATATGTATATGCAAAACAAAATGCCAAACTATGATGTCTTTGTGTGAAAAAGAAAATTCTGCTTGTTTTCACCAGAAACAACATCTTTTTTTATTATTTATCAATTCTTCATTAATTCGTGAAATATGAACATGACAGATCAAAGTACCAAAATACGAAATGTTTTTATGTGAAAAAGAAGAAAATTAGAGTACAGTACATTTCTATGTGAATCCGAATACTTACCTGCTGAAGCAAATACTTCAATCTCAGCTCTGCTGTTGTTTACGGTATAAACATCATACGCTTTATTTTGCATTCATTCCATATTAAAATACGTTTTTATCAATAAAGGCTTTTGTTGTTCTTTTATGATACTTTGCCTAAACGACACTAGTCATTCTATACAATGCCTGCGTTATTGCTATAGTGCCTAGAAAAAGTATGCACAATTAAAAAATTGTATACTTTTCCTAAAACCACCAGGCATTCTATACATTGCCCACAAAGGCAATATATAGAATAAAATGTATATTTTGTCAATATTTCTTATACATGGACCAAAAAAAACTGCTAACTTATTTCGTTTTAATGATAGATTTCCTGCTAAATGCATAGATCAAAATTTTGATGCTAGATCGCACAAAAAAAATGCTTAATCTGGCATTAAAAATGCCTAAATTGGTAACACTGCTAAAAAGCAGTATACTCCTTGTCACATGATACTAGTTAAAAATAGCTTTAAATCACATAATTTAAAATATCCAAATATCTTTATAGATCAGTGGTTACATTTATCTGGTAAGATTATGCTCATCGTCTTAATTAATTAATTTCTGCCGCTAAAATATGATTTTGGTTAACTGTATTAATGTATCAGATGGACAGACATAGACCGTGGCAGAAGGCCAGAGGTTTAGAAACACCAAATTCCTGAAATCCGGCAATCACAATAAAACAATGACAATATTGTCAATATAACTATACTTTCTATCCTGACTATATACCATAGTAATAAGTAATAAGTATAACATAACATTAGAATCTTAATTAACTTAATAAGGGATAAATTAGCATATAACTTATAACTATAAGATTTATAAGTCAAAAGCATCATTCATAATAATAATATTAATAATTTCAGAAGGCTTCTGTACCCCTACACCGCTATTCAATTTAGTGACCTTCCACCCCTGTCACGCCTTAGCTACGCCTTAGCTTACCTCCATAGTGGTAGTAAGATGCCAATGAGTGTGCTGAAGCTGAGGTCGTGGTGGGTTGGGTCGCCTCACATATGGTGTAAATACTATTTATCTTCCTCTCGATCCCCACAGAATATAATTTATACAGAATACACATCCTCAATTTTATCTATTTTCTGATTACCACTGTATTGAATATTAGTGAACTCAATGAGACTAATAATGTTATTGATATACATAACTGGATTATTGTTTATCAAGCATCTCACCCATGCCTCTTCAAAGTCCTGAAAATAATCTAATTTAGATTTCCTAGGGCTTGACAGACATTTTTATATGCAATATATTTCAGATTTTAATGTAATATTTTTTTTGTTTTAGTTGATAAATCCTGTTTCATAATTCATTGTTTTGTACAACATAAGAAATCCTTTTTTTTTTTAATGCATCTGCTATTGTATATAGTGTAGGTGTAACACTATTATTGCAACAAGTCTGTGATTGAGCACTTTTAAAACAACGTGCACTTTCTGTATAATGTATATCATATCTTTACAACACCAAAGTGTCCCATAAAATCTAATACTAAAGCGTGGTTCAAAAAGGTACATACACTTAGGGCCCCAAAACTCAGAAAATCTCTGCATCCTAATAAAATAATTTTACTCTACTGTATGTAATTTTAAAGTAATTTTCACTCCTAACATAGGATTGTAGAAATCTTTTCACTATATTTTTTTTTTTTTCTAAAGGTAAAGATTGATAACTGCAATTATGGGAGGATGTTCACTTGTTGATAATTTACTGCTTATTGATTTCAGCTTTGCTGTTGCAAGGAAAAATGTAGGGTTTTAAACTCAGAACTGCTAATTTCTTGATCTGAGTGGTTATTTTAGTGCCATAAAATTTCTGCATTTCTAATAACATTTCTAAATAGTCTAATTTTCAGTCTTTCTAAATAGAAATTTATGTGTCTGTCAAAATATAACTATTTTGTCTAAAAACAGACTTTAACCTTTTTTTCTTGCAGGTTATAAAAATGAGCTTAGGGTAAGCAGCCAGTAAAAAAAGAAAAGTACATTTAATTTTCATGAACCATCTAGGTGAGTGGAATTTTAATGTGAAGATAGCCTATCATTAAAAATAAATGCGTGTTTAAATTGTTATTTTGTTTATATTCATTATTGATTTTTTTTTCATACCATGGTAATAAGAATAGTAGATTAGAATTATATCTAAAATATAAGGTAAGCTCCAGATTCCATATTAATACATTACCTTTGTATATGCAGATGTTGGTTACTATAAGCGGTTTGGATCAAAGATGCAGGCTTTGCAGTGGAAGTCTTGAATCGCTATCAGTCAGAATACTTTGGTTTCCAGAGCAATCAATATATCACGCACACTCGTCAAGCTAGGCTACACAGAGAGATTTCTATGCACAACCCATCCATGGCTTGCTTCCCTTGTACCTGGATTGCCCAAATATTAAATTAATGGGTGTCCAAATGAAGGTACATTTTCCATATTTATAGTTTTACTTCTAAAAATATGGATTTAGGATGAATATAAATAAAATTGTACTAATTCATCAAGACATCAATTATATGTATATAGATTGATATGTATAATTTATTGCAATATTTATGAAAGCGCTATTACAATTATTACTGTGCCATTATCATTTTTGCCTTTTAATCAAACTTTATAGTTATTTTACATGTTTTACTGGGGTCCCAATAAAACGGAGCAGGATGATTTAAAAAAAGCTGTGATAGAAGGGCACATCACATGGCATGCCTTTGCCATGAATATCAAAACAGATTTTCTGAGGCGCAAATTTGTTCACATATGGTCTGATCTCAGCAAACGTCTTGACACCATGTTTGGTATTCATAGAACCCATGCTACAATGAGTCAGAGAGATATTCCTGGTTAGTCATTATTTTAAATAATATCCCCTTAAGTTTATTTTAAAAAAAAAAAAGGTAACTATATATGTCATATTTTAAGCTTTTTTTTCTCTTCTTTTCAAATCTATAACATAAGCAAATAGATTGAATTAGTGTTTATTCCTATCTTTACTAAATTAATTTCTACTTAAACTAACTAAAAATGTAATCAGTTTTTTAAGGCATTTCTTATTAGTTATCATCAAGCTTTATGTTTAACATGGAAATAAAGAAATTTTAAAAATCTATGTGAAAGTTTTTTATGATAAAACTGAAATGATTATTTTGTGTGTGCACTTTTGGTCTTCAGACTCATTTTTCTTATCATTTAAGAAAATATAATTTATCTTAATTTAATGCACCACCTTTAAGTCCTTTTTGTTTCTTCTCATGTATAGAAAATAAAAAATTTAAATTTATGCTGATATTTGAAATATATAACCAAGGGTTATGCAAGCTCTTCTAAAAAAAATTAAAAGAACCTTACATAAAGCAGTACCATTGATCAGTAAACATACAATCAAACATATGATTTTGATCCAAAGATGTAAACCATTAGTTGGTTCCATTGGTTAATGAATTTTGTTAAAAATAGCATCAAACCTCTCTGAAGTGGCTTACATTATTTAAGCCTTAAATAGACTTAAGTCATGGAATCGATATTCGGTAGATACATGTTTTTTTATTTTATTCAGGAATGACTAAAGCAGTGTTACCTCTTCTGGCATCCAGAGGAGTAAAGGCCATCTCAGTTGGTGTCAATCCAGGGACTGCCCCCCCTGATGTCCCATCACCATTTATCTGGAAACTACGAGATTCTGATCAAGATGGTTTGATGGCATTTTGGATAAAAGGTAGAGAAACGGTCAAACTTTAAAGAAAATCACTTATTGTTTGTATGTAAGTAAATTTCTTTTGTTTTTAAAAAGGAATTTTCAGTAATTACCATCCATAAAAAAATCTTTCATCAATTTTTTTTTAATATAATTGATTTGATAACTTCATTACAAAATACAATGGTGAAAAAAAACATTAGAAATCTTATTTGGTTTTTAAGATAAAGAAGTGAAAATGTTTATAAAATTTATGCAGAATACTAATTAAAAAAATATAATTCATTATAAAATGTGTATACTTCTCAATTAAATGCTTGCTTTGTTAACAACTACATAAACAATATGTCAGGTGTGGCTGTATTCTTATTTTAATAAATTTTAAGAGCACACCATTGTCAATTTACAACATTCAGTGAAAAAAAGAAATAATACAGAAAATGGATTATTATTACTTAAAAGACCCATGTGCAAAGAAACCACATTTGAATTCCTTAGAAAGAAAAATGGGCTTAGATATTACTGTTTTCAGATTATGTTATATATTATTGTTTAATGTTTCATATACATGTATACATTATCAACATTTGCTTTAAAATACATATCATGGAATGGAATAGTACATTAAACATTTCATAGATTTATTTCCATCTTTTCAGGTGGCTATCCCCTAAACCCTGGCCCTGATCCCGCGCACCCCAGAGGTCTTTCTAAAGACAAGTGTATTATAACTGATGGTCTGGATGAAGTTTTGTGCTTTGCTTTTAGAACTGACAACACTGGCCCTCCTGTCAATATACAGGTGAGACTTTTTTTTTTATGTGTAGCGTCATATGTAGTAATGAAATAACTTATAAAGTCTGAGCTAATTATTCCATTTTATCAAAAGCTATTATTTCTAAGGTATTTGTTCAACTCCATGAAAAGTTTCGTTTTTGCGTCTGTCTTTTCAAGAGAATCTCTTGAAAACTAATCAGATGACAGTTTTAGCTTTTAAAGAATATACATGTATGTTGTTACATTGTATTTCTTTTTCTTTAATTTAAGGAAAATTTAATTTTAGTGAATCTAAATAAATGAAATTTAAACATGATTTTGTTAGAATGTGCTTATTAGGCTTTTTGTAAGTTCAATATATAATTGGTAATTCTATTATTCTGATTTGCTATCAGTCTGATCAGGCATTCACATTTCCGATTGTGATTGATGTTCAGCCATTGTAATTTACTTTACTACTTCACTTTTAAAAAAAAATTGTTCTTGATGATGTCTGTTGTTATTTAAATAAAATCGATTTTTTTTAGAATAATAAAACAATACATTTTAAATCATTTGGTCATTGATAGGAAATGAATGAATGTGATTAAATTAAATACATCAGCAACTTTCAATTCTTTTAAATATATTTCACCTTGAAAAACATCCATTTTATAATATTTTAATGGATTGTGTGGCATCTCTATACACTGTAAATTTATCTTCCAGGAAATTCTCGGCTACTATGAAATTGTCAGAGCTGAGTTCCCAGGAGCAGAGCTTGTAGCCTCAACTTTCGACAACTTTGTGAAAGTATTAGAAACAGTTAAGCACACTCTGCCTGTTCGGTCATTTGAGATTGGGGACACTTGGGTGGAGGGTGTGACCAGTGATCCCAGAAAGTACACGCTGTACAGAGCGTTTGTAAGAGCCTGGGAGAAATGCACTGCTTTGGGTAAATACAACTATTTTGTTAACTAAATAATTTTACTCTTGACCATGTTCTCTTTATCACATTAGTGCTTGTAATTTTTTTTTTTTAAAACTGGGTTGTAATTTGATTTTTTTAAAAACTGGGTTGTGATTTGATTTTTTTTTAAAACTGGGCTGTAATTTGATTCTTTTAAAAACTGGGTACTATTTTGATTCTTTTAAAAACTGGTTACTATGTTGATTCTTTTTAAAACTTGGGTACTATTTTGATTATTTTAAAAACTGGGTACTATTTGATTATTTTAAAAACTGGGTACTGATTTGATTTTTTTTTAAAACTGGGCTGTAATTTGATTCTTTTAAAAACTGGGTACTATTTTGATTCTTTTAAAAACTGGTTACTATGTTGATTATTTTTAAAACTGGATAAAAAGAATTATTTTTTAATGTTATTATCACTACCTGTATTTGATCACATTATTTTTTTTTTAATTGATAGCTATAAGCTATTTTGAGCCTTGTAAAAACATTGTACTATTTTACTTGGGATGGATGGTCATGCGTTAAAGAGCTCAACTTTCAACATGAGGGTTCCATTCTCAATCTCTGGTGATAACCAACGGAATTTTTCAGGTTATGGTGAAAATGTGCAGCATGTGTCCCATATTGACTACATGGCCATTGCACTTTTGGCTATGGTGGATATGAATAAACGGTACTATAAAAAATGTCCCATGGTGGCTTATAGGATCTTACAGATAAACATCTCATCTGTACCATGACTACACACATAAACATCTCTTCCATACACAGATTTCACATATTAACATCTCACCTTTCAAGGACTTCACAGATACTATTTTACGAGTTATCATAGATTCACAACTTTTGAACATTGTTAACAAAAATTTGTTTCCTCTTCATGCACTGATGCATGAAAAAAATAAAATTTAAGTTTCAACTTTTTGATATTAATGTGAAATAAATAGTAACTTTGGCTTTTTTAAAATTTTTCTCTTAAATTCTCCAAAGTATTTCTCTTACTGATTCAGAAAACAAAAGTATTATTTTTAATGTCAAGTATCTTTTTACAATTTTTTTTTTCCTTTTTTCTTTTACTGATGCGATTTCATTAAAAGGATTTACATTTCTTTCCACACAGGGAAATGTTTGAACAGTGACCTTCGCATCCAAAATATGCTGCATTCTTGATCAAGCTACCAGAGCACACATGGGAGCTCATGATTTCCTGGACCATGTCAATTGGACCAATAGCCAACTGGCCATAGCCAGACAATGTGAGTTAATTTGCTGCATATCGTAAATTCTCTTTCATAGTTTAAAATTAATGCGATGGCATTGTGGTAGAGCACTAGACTGCCAACTGGTAGGTCCTGTTGAGGATTAGTTCTTTTCTCAGGTCCGATCCAGTTTAAAAATCGGCACTTGACATGTAATGGGAAAAATACAGGTGCCACTCAATTCCATAGAATAACCCTAACAGCACAGATTAACTTTACTTCATCTGATCCCCTTTGACCTGTGAAGGGAATCTTTACTTTTACTTAATCCGTGGATCTTGTAAAAGAATTATTGGCTGAGGTAGTGCACTATATGCTCATGGTGTTGATACCAAGGTTTAAACTCCAGTGACTCTAGATATCAGTGTCCTCTGTGGTACCACCATGGCCGTAAAAGTTGAATGGGAATAACATGAAATAGTTAAACTTTTCGCTAGAACACAATGTAAATCATACTTTGTGTGGGCTCCAGTTAATGACAATGATATTGGCAATAAATTAACTCAAATTACTTTGAAAAGTCTTCATGATACTGTCTCTATGGCAATTACAAAATAGAGTCTTCTTCTTCATCCTTTGGCCCTACAGCCCATTTAGGGCCCTGGCCTGCCATACTACTCTTCTCCACTTTTCCTGATCCATGGTCTTCTTCCTCCACTCTCTCACTCCTATGGCTTTAAGGTCTTTCTCCATTTCCTCTAACCATCTGCTTCTTGGTCTGCCCTTAGGCCTTTTCTCATTGGGTGTTGCCTTATATATTGCTTTTGGACTTCTGTTGTTTTCCATTCTTTCTATGTGCTCTACCCACCTCAATATATACATTTTGATTTCAGCTGTTATATTTGGTTCTTCGTATAGTTCGTACAGTTCTGAATTGGTTCTACTTCTCCACTCATTATTGTCCTTTACTGGCCCATATATTTTCCTGAATATTTTCCTTTTCCCAAGTGTTTAGCATATTTTCTGCTTGTTTGCTGATGGTCCATGTTTCACTACCATATGTTACTGCTGGTCGGATCATTGTCTTGTTTGCTGATGGTCCATGTTTCACTACCATATGTTACTGCTGGTCGGATCATTGTCTTGTTTGCTGATGGTCCATGTTTCACTACCATATGTTACTGCTGGTCGGATCATTGTCTTGTTTGCTGATGGTCCATGTTTCACTACCATATGTTACTGCTGGTCGGATCATTGTCTTGTTTGCTGATGGTCCATGTTTCACTACCATATGTTACTGCTGGTCGGATCATTGTCTTGTTTGCTGATGGTCCATGTTTCACTACCATATGTGACTGCTGGTCGGATCATTGTCTTGTATATATCAAAAAGAGGATCAACAAGAATAAAAATCTCATCCTTAGGATTGTATAGGTTTGTAATCCACAACATTGGTCTTGGTCTGAGACAAAAATGGCATTATTTAACCACATTGTGGTCCTGTGTGTATTAGTGTGGTTCTAATCTCAATTGATGAATTTAAATCTTATAAAGGTAAATCCGAATGTTATACCATGAACTTAACAGATTTCATTTTTTTTTTATTTCAGTAGTGTTATTGAAGGCTTTTTGTGTGTATGCTTTATTTAAATGAGATTTAATCTTTGAAGTTGTAGTACTAGTAAATTTTTCAGTAGCTAACTTTACAGTGCAGTAATATTTGCAACTTTATCCATGTATTCCTTGTCATATTCATCAGCTCAAAACTATACATCTACTGAAAACACATGGCGAGAGCAGCGTCAGTTTCTAGACTTTGCATATGATGCCCTTCAAGACCATCCGTTAAAGGACATGGTAAAGTCTGAGTATGAGGACACGGTAGCAGCACTCCCTGACCTTTCAGGTATGTGTGGGAGAAGTATTAGTAGCATGATATTTGAATTATGTAAATTCTAAAATACATAAACAAATTTCTTAAATTCTGTTTCTTAGCATTTTTTTTCTTAACAATTATTTTAATTTTATATACAATGTATATCATTGTGTGCTCTCTTAATGTGTATTTATTTTGTTAGATATGTTTTGGTTTATATATCTACCAAAAATTTAAGATACTGGATTTGTCATTATCTAGATTTTAATTAGAACCAGAACCCAGTTGGGATGTTTGAATATCCAGATACATGTAGTTGGATAAAAAAAAATAATGGAAAGAAAATGTCATCCCTTGGAAAAATGCTTAAATTGTTTACAACATATTAGGTTTATAAATACATAAACATTATCATTCACATTTCAAGAGACTATATTGTATCCCATTTATACCCACAGGCTACACTAATGCAGCAGCAGATGTTGAGTACTCATGCCCTGGAGGTGTAGTAATCAAATTTGCCCAGGACGGCTCAGTCTCAAGGCTGTATGACCCTGTCAATCAGGTATTATGAATTTTATAGTTGCATCATTTTGGACCTTTTATTTTTTCCGTTCTTTAGCTTAATTGTTTTCAGCAGTTAAAAATTACAGTATTACTATCATTACAGTATTAATATTAATACAGTATTATTATTATTATTAAAGTATTATTATTATTACAGTATTAATTATTGTTTCTAACTTTGACTCAAATTATTTTTAATATTTTTTTTTTGCATATTTAATTTATAATCTGTACTATTGTTCGTTAATGGCAACCCATTCCTGACTCCTAACACAAACTATATTTCTGCTCACATTCTCTCGTCAGCGTGAGTGGGCTAGTCCTTCAGCACCACTGGGTCAGATGATCTATGACACTTTTGTTGAGCAAGATTTTATCGACATGGCCAAGCTGTACAACTACGAGGCAGGCGTGGGCTACGATAAAGAAAATGTTACCAGGTATGCCCACCCAGAGAAGAAGAGATGGGAGGTCACTCTGTTGAACTTGTATAAAAGAGGTAAGCCACATGTGTTTTGTCATTCTTTAAAATTATCTACTCTGCACTTGGACCTCAAAGACACGCTTGGCAATTAGGATGCTGCTCAGTTTTAATATAGCATATGTACAATATACTGTTGTCTTTAAATTAAAAAAAATGAGATATGAAAAATAAATATTTATTTATCAGAACTTTACACTTCTTTACCATTATATACTTTTAGCTTTGCTGGCTTTGTTGATAACCTTTTTTGTTTTTGAGGATTTCGGAGAGTGTCAATTTTCACACTCTATATTCCTTCGCCAGCCAAGATTCAACAACTCCTATATCATCTTTTCATTCCCTCTATGATCAGTTTCAATTTTTCTACCAGAGCTGTCTCTTTCACTTTTTGTTATCCTGAAAGATATACACAACTGGTTTAAAGTCTCAAAAAGGAAAAAAAATATATCAGTTTTAGGGATCAATCGCAATTGTTCAAATCTGAGATGTTTCAGCAACACACTTGTTGTACAGCATGGAAATACAGATTGCTGTTATATAGTGTGGTTACATTTGCCTGAATATTTCATACTTTAGTTTAAAACCAAATAAAATTTGTAATAACTGGATACTATTTTTCCTTTTGCTTATTGAATTCTATGTAATCTAAGTTTGTTCTTAAACAAAAGTTTCGCTGAAGTTGTAAAAAAAAACATTTTGCTTGAAGTCCTTCTGATACATAATTTTTTTTTATAGTTTTAGAATCAAAATTTCTTATTGATATAAAACTGCAGCATTCAATATAATCAAATACTAGCTGTACCCTTCAAAACCTTTACATAGAGTTATATCCCCTTAGGCTTGATCAGTAGGCTAGGTTATTTTTGGTTTTGGGCAGATCCCATTTTTTCATGATTGTATTTTAAACTGGAATACTGTTGTATTAATTCTTTACTTTCGATTTAACGCAGAGTCCCATACACCGCTATCATTTATATAGATTAGATGTTTTTGCTATTTTTTTTTAGACATTAATTCTCATTGTCATAAAACTACTGCATTCAAAATAATCAAAGCATCATTTTACATTTTTTTTTTGTTTTTTTAAAATAAGAAATTAATTTTTTTCTTTAAATTCACATCTATGATATGTTTGCAAAGTCCGATTTAACTTTTCTTTTGTCTAAAACAGTGAACACAACCAACTGTGACTTCTGGGTTCAAGCCAGCACTGCTGATAACCAAACCCGTATCAAATATGGAGCGCCTAAAGAATTTTATGTTCAGTATTCAACCAACCCAGTCACTAAGGGTGATTAATTTTTTATTCACTCACTCTAAAGTTCTTTGAAACCCAACTTCCTTATTGATATCAACATGTTAAATTCAGTCAAGTTACTGTTAAAAATATTAGACTTAAATAACTTACACTAGGCAGCAAAATGAAATATTTTTTTTTTGCTGCCTGCGATTTAACATTGTGAAAATATATATACATGTAGTGAATTAGAAAAAGTTTACTTTAATGGGCAGTTTTACTTCATATATAATCACTTTTTTACTTTAAAATCTTTAACTATTAATGCTACAAGCTGTCTTAAAATTTAATTTGTATACTTTTTCGTTCCTATGACCATTTTTAGATTTTTCAAATCTATTTTACTAAAAAAAACATTTTTTAAAAGTCATCATGAGTTTAGTTTTTTTTTTTTTAAATTTTTAAATGCCAGATAATATCCAAACTAATTTATATATTAATCTAATGCTTATTCATTTTCTAACATTTTGATGCAACTTGCAAATGGTAATGTTTCAAAGCCATTGTGTTACTTTTTAAAGAAAAAGGTGATTGCCAAATAAGCTAGGAAAATGTTCAGATTCTTGCGGTTTAAAACATAATATGCTACAAAATTTTCAATAATTTAATCATAATCAGTAGGTCAAAATTGTCTTAAAACACTTGACGAATCCCAGTTAGTAAAAGATTTTATGTTATCAATTTTAGAATTACACTCTGGATTTTAAAAATGTATGAAAATTTTAAATAGAGTTAAATTTCACCACATGATAAAAAGAAATGAAAATTAGAAAATAGTCTTCTAGAAATGTTGACATTATGGACAGAGGCACAATATAGAAAATGTATTAAATACATACTAAAAAACGTATACTTTAATAAGCAGGTATTGTGCATAAGCAACTATACCAATTGTTGTGTCACTCTATCGTTGAACTTAATGCCAGTGATACTGCATTAAGATTGAGCTACAGTGAGCTTTAATAGTTCCTTATAACCATTTCATCTTTGTTTTGTAAAAGTTGCTCTCGCCTGAAAAAACTTACAGGCATAGAAATTTTAATCTGAACAATAAAACAATGGACTTCTGTCTGTCCTATAGAATGTACATATTTTTTAACCACACGTATGTATTTTATGGTTGTTAGATCTGTCAAGATGTGAATAGGTTTTTTATAAAAACTTAATACTTAAGCAGTATGAGTATGGTATGACTGAATACACTAAGAAAACTTTAGTTGATGTATTGAAGCTATGTCATTTAAAATGTGCGTTTCCTTCTCAATTAAGGCTGGGTTTTTGTAGTTGGGTTTTTTTTTCTGTGTTTCACTAAGAGTCTCATTTTTCTTATATTTTTTTCAAATAAAAAAAAATACTTTTTACTTATCCTCCTGTTTAATCCATTCATACATATCAGTTTATTGTTTCTTTAAAAATTAGAAAAAAAAACTTTCATAGTAAAACTAACATATACATGTAATTTCTTTTGTCATGTTTCATCTAGGCATAGATATCACCCTGTTGCTGCTCGGAAAAGTAACCACCAGGCTTCCAGAGTCCATCTCGTTTGGATTTTCCCCACTGAATCCAGATGGGGCATGGTCGCTCAGCAAGATGGGTCAGAGCATTGACCCCTGTAACGTGGTGCTGAATGGAAGCCAATATGTGCACGGTATGTACCACGGCTTTTTTTCTTCATGTAATGTTACTAATATCGAAAGATCATGATGGTCTAATCTAGTTCATGGGTCACAATGGATTCTAAAAATTTGACCCCAAGATCCGGACCAAGAGCAGGTTAATAATATTGCAGTGAATGGGCTTGTGGTGCCAAGTCCTATGCTAATGTACGTGGTACGGAGTGTTTTCTGGGTCAAACAGTCAAATGGCCAGCAGGCTGTAGTTTTGGTCTAATATATTCAATAAACAAGTTAGAAAAATCATTCGATCTCCTGACTAAACAGATTTCTTGTTCTGAATACCCGCTTTTTATTTAACAAACAATGTCATTATTAATTTCTGATAAATAAATAATAACCCTGTTATTAGCAGTAATTGTAAAAATATTTATATCGCAGGTGTGGACACTGGAATAAGTCTGCGTAACACCTCAGGTCACGGAATTCAAATTCTAAGCCGGGATGTTCCCATAGTGCTCATCGGCACAACAGATCGCCTTGACGTTCCCTTCCCTGTCCCTCTTCACCCGTTCAAATGCTCCAGCATCCAGACCATGTCTTTCAACATCTACAATAATATATGGAACACCAACTACATCTTCTGGTACCCTTATAACAATGAGGATGCTGACATCAAGGCTAAGTTTGCCATCAATTTTGTTTGAGTTAGATGATTTTTTTCAGTTTGTATGCATTGTCTTTGATTTAATGTTTCCTTAGAAATGTTTTTTTTATTCTCAGCTCTATTTGCCACAGTTTACTCATTAACTATGTTTTAAAATATGTAAATGTATTCAATTTGTTAGCAATGCACTGCTGTTTATGCTTATAGAAAGTGTGTTACATTTTTTAGTATGACTTGAATATGTTTTTTTTATTTAAGTTTTGTAATTTTTACATTTGTATCAATTATATGCAAAATGCATTGCATTATCTATTTTTCCTTTCAAATAATAATAATATGCAACAGCTTATTTGTGTGTATTTGGTTTGATCTTGTGTGCATTTTTTATTATTTAAACTTCCTATTTCATGTTTGAATCAATTTAACTGCCATTCACTTCTTGGAAAGGGATGATACTCTGAAAAAATTCAATGTTGGTTTCTTTTGATTTGATTCCACATTTTCTGTATCAGAGTATCCTTCCACTAGTTGTTTTTTTTTTCTAAAACTTTAGAATTTATTTCTCTTTATTTAATTTTATTCTTATACTTATATTATGCTTATATGAGCATCAAGCCATTATTGCTCCACAGTTTTTCCATTGTAAATTGGTGGGACGAGGCGTGAGCGTTGCTGGTCATAGTCATATTATGGTACTTTCTTTATTGAATATATTTAGCATAATCATTCATAATAAAATGGCTACAAGTTTAAATACATGTATATATATATATATAACAATTGTTTACTTATAAATCGTATATGTTGTTAGCCTCATTATTTATACAAATATATACAAGTATGTATTTAGCATAAAAGCATCAATAAATTTTTCTCTTAGATTTAGGACCGGCAACACTCACGCCTCATCCCTGGTTTATTGACAGTCTCACAGAACCTATTAAATAATAATTTTTTTTTTTTGTATTCATTAAAGGGTATAAACCAGGTTTTTCACAGTTATTTCCCCTTTTTTAGACTTGTGAGGTTTTTTCATCATCATTGCACTTAAATGAATAACAATTTATATATCCCTACATATTTGGATATATATTTATTATTATGCCTAAAAATTTTTTTTTTTAAAGCCTGATGGTAATATACATTTTTTTTATAAGTAAAAATATTCAAACTCCTACCATTATATTTTACTTATAATGTTCAACTCTGGTTAAAAAAAAATTGTTTAAAACAACTGAGTTTGAGTACTGTGATTTTTGTTGTGGTACCAAGTCTTATATTATTTACCCTGTAATTGTAAAATATTTATTTCTGAGTCTAAGTACTTAAGTAATGTTTTTTTAAATTCTACAGTTTTTTTTTGTTTAATGAGTTCTAGTTTATCTCATTAATAAAAAAAAAAATATATGTATATATATGTTTATAAGTATAAAAAATAGCCCTATATTAATATCATGTTAAAAATAATTTGAGCGCTTGATATCAAATGTTATACAAGCTCCTCCTGTTTACATTCCAATAGTGCACTGTCCAATGTCATGTGATTTGCAGTTAGAATTAGAATTTATTCCATTTATTCTGCCTTTCTAAAGTTGATGCTAAGTTCTCTTTTAATCTGTACCTTTATAATTACTAAGAATTAACTACATTTTGGGATAATTTTTTTTTTTTTGATTAAAGTAAAAAGTTGTCACCAAGATTTGAGTTTGTATCTCATCAATGATAGAGAGAAATCCATTTAGTTATTTTTATTTATTATTTTGATTAGTATGATATGTACTGTTTTATTTGTTTTTTGGCACATAAAACAAACACAAATTCAGATGCTTGGCTGATATATTTTTTATTGAATTCTTGAATCTAATATGAAAGTTTATACAATCTAAAATCTGATAATTATCATTATGAAAGTATTTGAAATCCGGCATGAAGTGATAGAACCACATGCCAACATAGCCTATTTTCATTCAGTCATTTGGGGCACTAGGCTGAGTCTAACTGAGATATTTGGGAAACTCAGGCAAAAGGATAGTCCTAGAACAGATTTGATAGGAATCAATACTGGAACAGGTAGTTAAGCATTCCCTTGGTTTCGCCTGTTGACAATACTGGAACAGGTAGTTAAGCATTCCCTTGGTTTCGCCTGTTGACAATACTGGAGCAGGTAGTTTAGCACTCGCTTGGTTTCGCCTGTTGACAATACTGGAACAGGTAGTTAAGCATTCCCTTGGTTTCGCCTGTTGACAATACTGGAACAGGTAGTTAAGCATTCCCTTGGTTTCGCCTGTTGACAATACTTAAGACTCTGACCGCCATAACCAAATGGACCTCCAGCCTTTTTCTTTTCATTACCTGAAAACCTCGAACTCACTCCTAATTTCATTAAGGATACAACATTGATATATATCTAACTAGGCTGACTAATCTGTATAAATATCGATTTGGGTTGTGCGTTAAATCAAAAGTAAAGAATTAATACAACAGTACTCCAGCTTAAAATACAATCATGAAAAAAATCGGATCGCCCGAAACCAAACAAATAACCTAGCCTACCGATCAAGCCTAAGGGGATATAACTCTATGCAAAGGTTTTGCAGGGCGCAGCTAGTGTGAAGGATAATCGCTATCCGAATAGTGGAGCCTGCTATATTTTTTTCTTTAGCCTGCATCGCTCTCACCCTTTTTAGGACTATCCTTCATTAAAATACCGAAAATAATCGCCTTGATTGTGGCTTGAAACCGACTGTTAAACGTGTAATAGATGAAGATCTTACACCCGGCATGGGAGGTCAACACCAAGCTGGCCACTATGGCAGAAACGCTGTGCAAGCTACATATGATGAATAATGCAATCACTAAAAGTGTGTGGTCACTAACGATGATTTATTAATGTCATCTCTAGATATGTTTAGCCACTAACGATGATTTATTAATGTCATCTCTAGATATGTTTAGCCACTAATTATGATTTATTAATGTCGGCTCTAGATGTGTGTAGCCACCAATGATGAAAAAATGTAATCTCTAAATGAGTGGTTACCCATCAATGAAGGCACTGCTAGAATGACAGCCCTATAAAATAATAAATGTGCCAGTACACAGATTACATGTTAGGCTTGTAAATATGAAAATATTTGATAAAAAAAAAAGGGCTAAGGTCTGTATTTTATTGTTGCATATATATATATTGCTACATGACAGTTGGAATGAATGCTAATATTTAAAAAAAAATGTACTAAATGTAATTCAGCATAAGGCAGATTGTTTTGTTTCAAAACATCAATGTGTAAAGTTTATATAAATAGTGAGACAGTTAAAACAAACACTCTCCTTTTGTTAAACAGAATCATGTCTCGCTATAGAAGAATATGTCCCGCAGGCTAGTTCTATCACAGTGGCAGACGTAATATCATTGAACATTACAACACACACCAGAAGCAAGAAATATTTCCAGCCTACACATACAATGCTAATGTCAAGTAATCACAGTTTCTGATATTTTTTTAGTTGACATGATCTAGATTGTTTGATCAGTCACAAAAAAACAACAACAGATTATATTCAGTGTAAACCTATTCAATGTACTTCACCATTAGCATTGCCATCTTATAAGCAGGTAAAAAGAAATACTCCAAAACATTTGAAGTAACTTCCAATAAATCTGAAAACTTGAACTTCCAAAAAAGATTTTCTGAACTTGAAATTAACTTGACAGTATTAACTTCAGAAAGAAAAGTCAATAATGTTTGAAATCCATTTATTTTTATTGAATTAGTTATTTATATGTACATGATCAGCAGAACGATTTATCACTTCAGTTCAAATTCTGTTAATTTCAGTCTAACTTAAGAATAGCTTCATATTGTAGTTCGGTGAAGTTTTGTCAGCATCCCAATCAATTAGGAATCAAACAGTCTATGTTACATTATCACAAGAAACTTGCTGAACTTTCTTAAAAGTGTGAGTCTGGCCTCCTCTGGTAAATGCCATTCACAGTCTGCACTGTTCCAGAAATCAAGAAATCAAAGATGGAGTTGGTCAGGTTCATCTTCAGGTTCAGCTCGTCGGTGGAGTAATCCACCCAACCTTTTTCGTCCTGGTGACTAGGTGGACTGTCTGTTCTAGACATCAACTGACTGGTGACTAGGTGGACTGTCTGTTCTAGACATCAACTGACTGGTGACTAGGTGGACTGTCTGTTCTAGACATCAACTGACTGGTGACTAGGTGGACTGTCTGTTCTAGACATCAACTGACTGGTGACTAGGTGGACTGTCTGTTCTAGACATCAACTGACTGGTGACTAGGTGGACTGTCTGTTCTAGACATCAACTGACTGGTGACTAGGTGGACTGTCTGTTCTAGACATCAACTGACTGGTGACTGGGTGGACTGTCTGTTCTAGACATCAACTAACTGGTGACTGGGTGGACTGTCTGTTCTAGACATCAACTGACTGGTGACTAGGTGGACTGTCTGTTCTAGACATCAACTGACTGGTGACTAGGTGGACTGTCTGTTCTAGACATCAACTGACTGGTGACTAGGTGGACTGTCTGTTCTAGACATCAACTAACTGGTGACTGGGTGGACTGTCTGTTCTAGACATCAACTGACTGGTGACTAGGTGGACTGTCTGTTCTAGACATCAACTGACTGGTGACTAGGTGGACTGTCTGTTCTAGACATCAACTGACTGGTGACTAGGTGGACTGTCTGTTCTAGACATCAACTGACTGGTGACTGGGTGGACTGTCTGTTCTATACATGCGCAAACTACGAACTTCAGGCCAAATAAGTTTGATCCATCGCACACAACGCTTATATGCACCTTCTCACAATAATCACATCAGGTCTCAATTAAGCCCTTAATTCAAATGAGGGACCTTCTGTGGTCTGGGGATCAAAAGGTATGTCTATCCCTTTTCTGGCCGATGTAACGATTGAGACAGGGGTTCAAATTAGAGTCATTATACAAAGATACCAATACATCATACATATATGCCTATACATGATACACGGATAACAATACATTCTACGTAGATACCAATACATGTTTTGAGCTACTAGACAAACGGCTGAAAAAATCGCTTGACGGTCGACAATGGATATCTCAGGTCATGGTTAAAGTCCTCACTATATCTCCCGTCGTGAATAATTCATCCCATACTTACCGGGGCTTTACACTTGAGACAGCTCTGAGTGGAAATACCTTATCCCGATAGATGCAACCAATAGGGAGCGACCGATATGCCTTTTTACCGATAGTCCGATACCGATACTTTCCCCCAGCATTTTTACCGATACCGATACCGATATTTTCTTTTTAGGGGCTGTCCATTATTTATGTCAACAAATTTTTGGCGATTTTTACCTCCAACCTCCCCCTTGTCAACAACTTGCCAAACTTCCAGAGACCACCCTATAAAATTACGTCAACATTTGATTACCCCCCCCCTAAAAAAGGTGGCTTCCAAAATGTTTATGTGGCAAAATTAGTAGGAATATAGTTAGTTTAATTAAAATACTGAATGTTAAGCGAGTGTGTAACACAGAACTACAAACGCTGCTTAATGTTCCAATTTATTAATTAATTATATTAAATTTAAAAAGTAACATTGTTGACGTCAACTTTTCTTGACCATCCCCCCTCCCCCTTGTCAACAATTGTCAAAAATTTTCTGACCCCCCTCCCCCATAATTTGTTGACGTAATTAATGGACAGCCCTAAAGCAACAACAATGCCAAACACGTGTTTTGATCGTGCTGTATGACGTATGTCAACCCATGTTCACATATTTTGTAACACTTCGCCCACGCGTGTCTTGTTTACCCCCCTCCCCCCCAATTTCCCATCCCAAAAAAAATACACACAGATGTTCACTAATTGTATCATTCAAGGTCATACATTAGAACTAAGAAATGCCAATCTTATTGTTTCAAGGTCATATCTTTGGCGAAATTTTTGTAGACGTGACAATATCTGTGTACGGGTTTTTTTTTCCCTTTTTTTAAAATCTTGTCTGATCTTGTTATAAAATTGGGTTATTTACTGATTTTTTTTTTCTGCAACTCTTTTGTAAAAAAAAACAATGTACCGGCAGCCAAAAAACGGCGGGTCCGATAGTTAACCCATAGTGCCAATATCGGTTTGACTATAGTCGCTCTCTACAACAATCGGCCGATCCGATATTAATCGATAGTGCCAATATCGGTCCGATACCGATACCGATCCGATTATCGGTCACTCCCTAGCAACCAATGCTGACAATGTCTGCTCGTTTTTACTCGGGGTTATTGTTGTTGTTGTCGTTATTGTTGTTGTTGTTACTGTTGTTGTTATCGTTATTGTTGTTTTGTTACTGTTGTTGTTATTATTGTTGTTGTTATGTTTACCGTTGTTGATATTGTTGTTAATTTTGTTATTATTGTTGTTGTTATTGTTGTTGTTGTTATTGTTGTTTTTTAAAAAGGTGAAAGGAGCCGCCAGGAACTTTGCTGCTACCTGAGACAGAAAGCGTGACTCGGGTCAACGCAGTCCCCATCACTGTATGTTTTAGCGGGTCAACACAGTCCCCATCACTGTATGTTATAGCGGGTCAACGCTGTCCCCATCACTGTATGTTATAGCGGGTCAACGCAGTCCCCATCACTGTATGTTTTAGCGGGTCAACGCAGTCCCCACCACTGTATGTTATAGCGGGTCAACGCAGTCCCCATCACTGTATGTTATAGCGGGTCAACGCAGTCCCCACCACTGTATGTTATAGCGGGTCAACGCAGTCCCCATCACTGTATGTTATAGCGGGTCAACACAGTCCCCATCACTGTATGTTATAGCGAGTCAACACAGTCCCCATCACTGTATGTTATAGCGAGTCAACGCAGTCCCCATCACTGTATGTTATAGCGGGTCAACGCAGTCCCCATCAATGTATGTTATAGCGGGTCAACGCAGTCCCCATCACTGTATGTTATAGCGGGTCAACGCAGTCCCCACCACTGTATGTTATAGCGGGTCAACGCAGTCCCCATCACTGTATGTTATAGCGGGTCAACGCAGTCCCCATCACTGTATGTTATAGCGGGTCAACGCAGTCCCCATCACTGTATGTTATAGCGGGTCAACGCAGTCCCCATCACTGTATGTTATAGCGGGTCAACGCAGTCCCCATCACTGTATGTTATAGCGGGTCAACGCAGTCCCCATCACTGTATGTTATAGCGGGTCAACGCAGTCCCCATCACTGTATGTTATAGCGGGTCAACGCAGTCCCCATCACTGTATGTTATAGCGGGTCAACGCAGTTCTCATCAATGTATGTTATAGCGAGTCAACGCAGTCCCCATCACTGTATGTTATAGCGAGTCAACGCAGTTCCCATCACTGTATGTTATAGCGAGTCAACGCGGTTCCCATCACTGTATGTTATAGCGAGTCAACGCGGTTCCCATCACTGTATGTTATAGCGAGTCAACGCGGTTCCCATCACTGTATGTTATAGCGAGTCAACGCGGTTCCCATCGCTGTATGTTATAGCGAGTCAACGCGGTTCCCATCGCTGTATGTTATAGCGAGTCAACGCGGTCCCCATCGCTGTATGTTATAGCGAGTCAACGCGGTCCCCATCACTGTATGTTATAGCGAGTCAACGCGGTCCCCATCACTGTATGTTATAGCGAGTCAACGCGGTCCCCATCACTGTATGTTATAGCGAGTCAACGCTGTTCCCATCACTGTATGTTATAGCGAGTCAACGCTGTCCCCATCACTGTATGTTATAGCGAGTCAACGCGGTCCCCATCACTGTATGTTATAGCGGGTCAACGCGGTCCCCATCACTGTATGTTTTAGCGGGTCAACGCGGTCCCCATCACTGTATGTTTTAGCAGGTCAACGCGGTCCCCATCACTGTATGTTATAGCGGGTCAACGCAGTCCCCATCACTGTATGTTATAGCGAGCTGTATGTTATAGCGGGTCAACGCAGTCCCCATCACTGTATGTTATAGCGGGTCAACGCAGTCCCCATCACTGTATGTTATAGCGGGTCAACGCATTCCCCATCACTGTATGTTATAGCGGGTCAACGCAGTCCCCATCACTGTATGTTATAGCGAGTCAGCGCAGTCCCCATCACTGTATGTTATAGCGGGTCAACGCAGTCCCCATCACTGTATGTTATAGCGGGTCAACGCAGTCCCCATCACTGTATGTTATAGCGGGTCAACGCAGTCCCCACAACTGTATGTTATAGCGGGTCAACGCAGTCCCCACCACTGTATGTTATAGCGAGTCAACACAGTCCCCATCGCTGTAAGTTATAGCGAATCAAGACAGTTCCCAACACTGTATTTTATAGGGTCATGAAGGTCATGGTGAGGTTCGTGAAGGTCACAGTAAGGGTTAGTGACGGTTATATGTAGGGTCATGAAGGTTGTGGTGAGGATCGTGAAGGTCACAGTGAAGGTCGTGAAAGTTATATGTAGGGTCATGAAGGTCATAGTAAGGGTCGTAAAGGTCACAGTGAGGATCGTTAAGTTCATAGTCAGGATCATGACCCACTGGTGGGTGGAACTCACATTTTTAGAATTAATAATATTAACAATGACTGTATTTAGAAGATATAAAATAGCACATATATAGCTCTACCATTCTTCTAAAAACAAATTATTACAAAAACTTAAAATTGTTTTAAATCTTAAAATTGAAAATAAACAAAAAAAGCTATTTATAAAATGAATGTAGCTATACTTTCTTTTTCTTTTTTTTTTGCATCTTTCTGTACACGTTATGTAACGTGGGTGTCAAAATTAAATCAGTTTTTTTTTTATATCCTGCCGTTTAATGCATAGGTTTAAGAACCACTGCATCACAGAATATTATTATAATTTACTACAATACATGTGTACAATCTGGGCCGCGTTGATTTAAGCCTACGTATGTAATACAACGAGAGTGATGCTAAGGGAGATAGGTCATACTGTATTACATAAATGTGCATTACTGCCCTTGTAACAACGATTAAATCGGGAAACAAAAGAATCAATCCATTTCGACAACTTACCCAGCCGTAAGACTTACACAGTAGAGATTTATCTGTCTGTAGTCGGAGCTCAATATATTTAACCGTATTATTTTAAATTCTTTAGACCTGCTGACCATCTCGCTCAACTTCACCCATATTGTTTGTTTCGTTGTTTTTGTTTTCCTGTTGTTATTTCTATTTTTACACAGGGTCACGTCGAGTTGAAACGTTCAGCACGTGCCATGATTGACTTGATAAAAAGGTGTTCGTGGGGGACTGTATGATGACTGGGTTCTGTTTAATAAAAAATGTTGAGATTTCAAGTAGATAAGATAGATTGAAAGAAAGATAAATAGATACATGAAATGAGAAACAATCAGATAGATGATGAGAATAGATAAATAGATAGATAGACAGACAGCCAGACAGATAGACAGATAGATAGATAGATAGATAGATAGATAGATAGATAGATAGATAGATAGATAGATAGATAGATAGATAGATAGATAGATAGATAGATAGATAGATAGATAGATAGATAGATAGATAGATAGATAGATAGATAGATAGATAGATAGATAGATAGATAGATAGATAGATAGATAGATAGATAGATAGATAGATAGATAGATAGATAGATAGATAGATAGATAGATAGATAGATAGATAGATAGATAGATAGATAGATAGAATGGTGGATCGCAGCCCCGTAGCGTGAAAATTCTACAGCACGGGCCAGGCATTCTACAGCAGAGGCCAGGCATTCTACAGCAGGGGGCCAGGCTATAGCAGTGGGGGCAAGTAATACATTTTAATAAGTAGAGCAAATAAGCAGAGGGGGCCAATTTTAGTTAGTTAATTATCTGGCCACTTAGCGGAAGTTAGATTTGCAGGTGAGAAATATAGACGAGACGATTTTAGATTTTGATTAGAGAGGACATATTGATCTCACATCATTTTTCATTTGAGCATGTATGTAATAAATAAGAATATATATATATATATATATATATATATATATATATGTTTATCTGCTCACTGCTTTATATCTATTCTCTACATGTGTTGTGTCTGTGGACATTTAATTTACAAATTATAGTAAATATACATCAAGTCCACATATAACTCCTAAGAGACTATATTACCATTTATACAAGTTCCACAGAAGTAAATAATAAACACAATAAATAATTCTACAACTGTTCTACAATATATATATATATATATATATATATATATATATATATATATATATATACTTATAAGACACATTTGTTGTCTGTCTGTCTGTTGTTCCCTTATAACTCAAGATCCAGACAACCAAATAACGTGAAATTTGGTACAAGGGGGGGGGGATGTTATAGGACATGTTTCGTTTCATCTCGATGGGTAGTTTAATTGTAATAAATTATTTTTATTTTAGTATATTTTACTATATTAAAGTAATCTCGACGGCGCCATAGATAAAACTCTTCTGTGACGTCATTTCCCGATGATCGAATAGAACTTGCGCGCTGGTGCTGTATCGTGCCTTTGTGCTGCAAAGAATTGTTGATGTTTTTTCATGCTTCCCGATTTGTACAGTTTGAAGAAGGTAAATGAATGAAGGAGGATTTTAGAAGAAGTGTGAAGCCATAATAAGAGAGGAGGGTGGGAGAGAGAGGGGGATGGGAGATGGAGAGATGGAGAAAGAAGGGAGGGAAGGAGAGAGAGGATGGGAGAAATGGGAGGGTAGAGATAAAGAGAGGGGGCAGGGAGGGAGAGAAAGGGCAGGAGGAAGGGGGAGAGAGGGAAGGAGGGGGTGGAAAGGGGGGAGAGAAGGGGGTGGAGAGGGGGAGAGAAGGAGATGTGAGAGGGAGGGAGGGAGGGAGGGAAAGGAAGAGAGGGGGAGGGAGAGAGAGAGGAAGGGAGAGATGGTGTAGGGAGAAAACAAAAGGTATATATCAAGAAACTCAAGTTTTTTAAAGCTCTCAAAAAACTGCACCAATAGATCAAGGAACAATAAACACGGATAAACATCCTCTAAGTTAATGGACCTAAATTTCTGTTGTGAAAGAAAGATGAAAAAAGAGAAACGTATTTAGTACGAGAAAAAATTATTAAATCTAATAATACTAATGTTGAAAGTTATAATAAAGTGTCAGAGATTAAAAAGAATGTTTTTACACTATTTTAATTCGATGATAATTTAAATTTGTTTATTGTTTCATTTAGTTTTAAAACTTCGTGATGAATTATAGAAGTGTTTTGTTTTCCAGACCCTCATGAATAAAATGGTTTTGGTTTAGCGAAACAATTTACAGTACAACTACAACAAAAGAAAGAGTATAGAATGTCAAATCTTTATCTTGTCCCCTGTCACACACTGTATATCTCATATATCTTCCGCGTATCATTCATCCACTCTTCTCCTAAATGACTGTTTCGCACCCACCTTTTAAAAATGTACACGAGCAGAACAACATCCCACATCACGTGACGAGGTGATAACGTTCCTTGTACTTTTTTCTCAACACCCCCCCCCAACCCACATTTCCATCTCCAGTCGCTTTCGGAGTTTAAATTACTTTAGGCCAGCACAGGGTCAACTCTGGATAATAATGATAAAGACTCCATGAGTGGTCCAGACTCAAGGAGTGGTCCAGACTCCACGAGTGGTCCACGAGTGGTCCAGACTCCACGAATGGTCCAGACTCCACGAGTGGTCAAAACTGAAGGAGTGATCCAGACTCCACGAGAGGTTCAGACTCAAGGATTGGTTCAGACTCCACGAGTGGTTCAGACTCCACGAGAGGTTCAGACTCCACGAGTGGTCCAGACTCCACGAGTGGTCCAGACTCAAAGAGTGGTCCAGACTCAAAGAGTGGTCCAGACTCAAGAAATGGTTCAAACTCCACAAGTGGTTCAAACTCCACGAGTGGTCCAGACTCCACGAGTGGTCCAGACTCCACGAGTGGTCCAGACTCAAAGAGTGGTCCAGACTCAAAGAGTGGTCCAGACTCAAGAAATGGTTCAAACTCCACAAGTGGTTTAAACTCCACAAGTGGTTCAGACTCAATGAATGGTCCAGACTCCACAAGTGGTTCTGACTCCACGAGTGGTCCCGACTCAAGGAGTCCGTTTCATATCAAGTACCGTACCCAGCCGCCCTCAACCACACTGTTATATTACTTTGTAGAAATACACCGGACTTGAGTTGTTTTATATTCGTCTGTCGTATGGCTGTATACGAACACATATTTGACCTCAAGTATTCAGTTTGAAATTCAAATCACTATACGTTAAGGCCATCATAAAGTCCACCTGCTATTATTTACCTTCATGTCATAATTTGGAATTGTTATGATCATTGGGGTCCACATTCACTCATAAATTGGACAGCAATTGATCCATTGTCAACATTTATTACACTATTTACAGATAATAACACAAATAATAATGAAGAATAAAATTATATAGCGTAGTCTTCTATTAAGTACTATATTTCTTCAGATCTAATATGTCTCTTTAGCAACGCTATTATCTCCATAACCACGACGTTCTCTATCTTCATCAATAAAAACCATCAACCACATTTCACGTTAACCGTCATAGTTCATCTTCTCATGTGACCACAACAACCAAAATTTTTTTCTTTCTAACTTTGACCTTTCACCCATTCATTCTCCACATCACACTCACCAGGTGACAAGTCAAACAAACACAAAACATATCTACATTTCACAATAACACAGCTTTTAGATTTGTAATATATCAAACCTAGAGTTGTAATTATATTCAGAGGGATTTTCCGTACATTCATTATGAATTTAAATTTTGTCGTTTTCCATCCCAAAGTCCACCCATCTTCATATGGGTACCTGATTTAAGTTTGGGAAAGTAAAGGCGGCTGGGCGTTGTGCTAACCACACAATCCCTTCAAATGCCGAGGTTATAGAAACATTTAATTCTACACTTCATCTGCTCCTATGGCCCAACAAGACGTAGGGAACTTTTACATAACATTTTGTGAAACAATGCTTTATCAAAAAAAAGTAATATTTCAAGTATATAGAACCATTATTAGATTTTAGGACAAATGAAGAGACATTTTAGAAATATGTGGAGACACAAATTAACTTCACAGAAAATTAATGATACAGAATGTGATTTTTAGCAATAATAATAATCAAAATGAGGCCCGCATTTCCGTAGCGCTAGACAAGGAACGAACTACACGGGCCCTTGACCAACACATATGACACTAACACAATAACACAAGGTCCCACTACTGATGTATACAACCACCTCTTACTCTACAAGGTAAAATGGACATGTTAGCAAGTATAGATGCTGAGATAATAGTGCACCAGAGCCATGCAAGTATAGATTCTGAGATAAAAGTGCACCAGGGCCATGCAAGTATAGTTGATGAGATAAGAGTGCACAAGGGCTAAGCAAGTACAGATGATGAGATAAGAGTGCACAAGGGCTAAGCAAGTACAGATGATGAGATAAGAGTGCACAAGGGCTATGCAAGTATAGATGCTGAGATAATAGTGCACCAGGGCCATGCAAGTATAGATGATGAGATAAGAGTGCACAAGGGCTATGCAAGTATAGATGATGAGGTAAGAGTGCACAAGGGCTATGCAAGTATAGATGCTGAGATAACAGTACACCAGGGCCATGCAAGTATAGATTCTGAGCTAAAAGTGCACAAGGGCCATGCAAGTATAGATGCTGAGATAATAGTGCACCAGGGCCATGCAAGTATAGATGATGAGATAAGAGTGCACAAGGGCCATGCAAGTATAGATGCTGAGATAATAGTACACCAGGGCTATGCAAGTATAGATGATGATATAAGAGTGCACAAGGGCCATGCAAGTATAGATGCTGAGATAATAGTGCACCAGGGCCATGCAAGTATAGTTGATGAGATAAGAGTGCACAAGGGCTATGCAAGTATAGATGATGAGATAAGAGTGCACAAGGGCTATGCAAGTATAGATGCTGAGATAACAGTACACCAGGGCCATGCAAGTATAGATTCTGAGATAAAAGTGCACAAGGGCCATGCAAGTATAGATGCTGAGATAATAGTGCACCAGAGCCATGCAAGTATAGATGCTGAGATAATAGTGCACCAGAGCCATGCAAGTATAGATGATGAGATAAGAGTGCACAAGGGCTATGCAAGTATAGATGCTGAGATAATAGTGCACCAGGGCCATGCAAGTATAGATGATGAGATAAGAGTGCACAAGGGCCATGCAAGTATAGATGCTGAGATAATAGTACACCAGGGCCATGCAAGTATAGATGCTGAGATAATAGTGCACCAGGGTCATGCAAGTATAGATGCTGAGATAATAGTGCACCAGGGCCATGCAAGTATAGATGATGAGATAAGAGTGCACAAGGGCCATGCAAGTATAGATGCTGAGATAATATTACACCAGGGCCATGCAAGTATAGATGATGAGATAAAAGTGCACAAGGGCCATGCAAGTATAGATGCTGAGATAATAGTGCACCAGGGCCATGCAAGTATAGATGATGAGATAAGAGTGCACAAGGGCCATGCAAGTATAGATGCTGAGATAATAGTACACCAGGGCCATGGAAGTATAGATGCTGAGATAATAGTGCACCAGGGTCATGCAAGTATAGATGCTGAGATAATAGTGCACCAGGGCCATGCAAGTATAGATGATGAGATAAGAGTGCACAAGGGCCATGCAAGTATAGATGCTGAGATAATATTACACCAGGGCCATGCAAGTATAGATGATGAGATAAAAGTGCACAAGGGCCATGCAAGTATAGATGCTGAGATAATAGTGCACCAGGGCCATGCAAGTATAGATTCTGAGATAAGAGTGCACAGGGCCATGAAATCATAGATGCTGAGATAATAATACACCAGGGTCACTGAAGGGGTGGGGGCAAAACTAACTATTGAAAGGCTTCACCCACCCCACCTCCCAACCCCGGGCCCATTATATTCATGCACACGTCTTTTTTTTTTAAGGAAATTTTGAAAAATCATAATAAAACAAGCAATTTAAGTCTTTTCCGTTTCGGACAAAGGACATTTTATAGCATTTTCGCCGGACGAAATCCGTATTTTTTTTCCGGGTTACAGCCATAAATATTGCTCCACGCGCATGAATTTTGATAAATTTAGAGAGGGAAGTAATCATGTTGAATAACTATTACAAAAATAAATAATGATTACGCCCCTTTGATAAGCTTTTATTATTTATATTTAAAATTTAAGCAAAAACGGTATATAAGAAACTCTTATATTTTGGCTATGAGATGTCAGATTGCGAAATTGACTTTTGATGTACACTTGGCAGGCCAAGACCTGCAAAATGATATATACATTATGGGTCTAGGACTTATGGTTGCTGAGGATATAGGGCGCTCCATTGTTAATATAGCTTATATAGTAAAAAACTGTACTTTATAAGCCCCCTTTTACGGCCCTCAGAGGTCAGATCGCTAAATGAACTTTTGCTGCACACATGGCAGGCCAAGACCTACAAAATGATATATACATCATGGGTCTAGAACTTATGGTTGTTGAGATCTAGGGTGATGACGGACAGACAGACAGACAGACAAAACGGGGACAATAGAGCATTTTTTTTTCGAAAATGCTCTAAAAATGAACGATTCGAGAGGGAAAAATACATTTGAGCTATTCCATAATTATTAATGAGAAATAATGTAGATAATAAGAAGTATATGGAGTTATATGTTTTTTCTATTAGATAAAAATCTAGATAATTTACAAAAAAAAAACATATTTTAGATAAATCTGGATATTTTCCTATCCATTTCGGAACAATTTGCGAGATGGCAGCAGTAGACTACGATAAAAGCTAATAAAAGATTTGGCTTTTGACCCTTGAGGGTTGTAGGGCTAAAAATCTAATGGAGTTCTATGTAAAAAAAACAACACTTACATTTTTTTTACATCTAATGAGAATATGACGTCACATTCAGACCAGAGGCGTACCTAGGGTGGGGGACATAGGCGTCGCTAGGAATTTTTCCAGAGGGGCAAAATTTTTTTTTTTAACTGACAATGCCATTCAGGTTTATTTCTCAATTAAATCCAAGTTAAGTATAACATTAATTATTTATATTGACATAAATAAATGTATTTGAAAATTCAAACATTTAGACTACATGCATGTTCCGATTTTAATTTTTTTTTAATTTGGCCTTCTGTAGTTTGATTTGTCCTTCGAAAATGTTTTTGACATTTAGGTTTTTTTGTAATCTGGCAACTCTTGTTAGTTTATAATCGTCCTAAATCGGATATTGGAAGGTATGTCTTGAAATAGGACCTTTCAAATGAGTTGAAATTGCTGCTGATTCTTGATTGTTGGACCCCTGATAAAAGTATGATTTTTAGACTCTGGTGGAAACAGAGGTTTTAGATATGCTTGGTTATCAGACTATTCATCGTGAGTTGTATACTCGCAAATGTTAAAAGGTGCCTTTTGCTAATTTTGCTTGTTGTTTCCACAAAAACTAATTCCCGAAGTTCAGGGGGCCTTTGTCATCAAACCATGCACACAATTTAACGATTTAAAGCACATAGCACAAAGGCTCTTATTAAAGATGCAAGCTATTTTGTTGCATTATTGAAATCCAAGGCAGTTTCTATGGATGAGCTGTTGAACTCATCATTTAAAAGACAAATTCAAGAAAATTACAACAAACATGGTCAGCGCATTTCTATAATCTTTTTTGCGGCATGCATGATTTGGCACTTGGTGGAAAAGAATCACATTCTGGTAATTTTTACGACCTGTTAGAGTTTCGTGTTGAATCTGGAGATGAAGTTCTAGTTAATCATTTGTCAATTGGTTCTTGTAGTGCTACGTATATCTCGGCAAGTACACAAAATACATTGATCGAAATGTGTGGGTCTATCTTGTGTCTTGTATGAAGACTTTGTTCGTGAAGCAAGTAATTTAGTTGCAATTAGTTACTTACGTGCCGACGAGACAACATAAATTTCAGGCATTGAGCAGATGTCACTAGGTGTTAGATTTGTCAGAGAAAACCATCATTACAAATTCATTAGAATTTTGATTAGATATGACAAATCTTGTTGGTCAAGGATAAGACGGATGTTCTACAATGGCAAGTAAAGAAGAAGGAGTTCTGAAAAATTAATCAGCGAAGTAAACCAATTCCAAATGTTCCTTTGCTATGTGAAACTAGATAGGCACATGGACATAAAAGCTTGAGGATTTTGCTGAAAATGAGACAGAAATTGCTAAACAACTGAAATATTTAGAATAATCTGAAAAAAGTAAGCAAGTTGGTCATTAGTTACTTTGTGCTTTCAGAAGTTAGGGTTGGGGTACATGTGTTGTTTGTTTAGTTATCATACAAAATAGTCATCAAAGCTAGAAGCTATGACCCGAAAATTACAGTCAGTGCATTTAGATTTACTGGCTGTACAAAAATACATTGAAGAATTGTTTACTTCATTGGCTGTTGATTGACAGAATTGTGAGGAGATGTATAAGGAAGTTTTTAGTTACAAAAGGCGCTTTAGATGACATTGGTGTCGACATTCAACCTGCACAAAAAGCTAGAAGACAAATGAACAGGGAAAATGCAAAAGTTGATTTGCCTGATGATTATTTTAGAAAAACTGTTTTTACACCCTACCTTGATTCTATTAACTGGAAACTCGTTTTTGTGTAGAAAATAAACCAGCATTTTCCCTTTTAGTTTTGCATCCCTTTTTGATGACAAAACTAGAAAGACTCGTATTTAAGGATCAGGCCGGGGCTATCGCTGAATATTACGCATTTGATAATTTAATCGAGGAGAGTGAAACCTGCTATGATATATGGAGATGTAAAACTAGTAAAGGTGAAAAAAGAAACAATGACTATGTGAGGTTTTAGATGAAACCATTTTTTTCCCATGATTAAAATGGCTTTTCTGACAGCATTGACATTTCCAGTAACAACATGCACACTAGATAGATCATTAAGCACTCTAAGTGCACAATCGATAGATCATTAAGTGCACAATCGATAGATCATTAAGCATTCTAAGACGAGTATCCACAGAATGTCTCAAAACAAGAAAAAGATTAAAGAAAATGCTATCAATCGATTTTGACAAATACAAAGACATTAAAATGTTTGTTCCAGAATTAATAGTATAAAATTACAATATTATTGCTGTATCAGTGTAAAATAGAATTGTGCACTCTATTTTATTTGTATAGTAATTGTATGACACTGAAGCCATTCTTTTAAAAATGACAATAATGTAATAAGTTATACTTGCAGATATAATTCTTTTTGATGTTTGATATATGTACATGTTCTTCAATATAATAAACTTTCAGGAAATTTAGTTCAGTTTTATGGTAACAAATTTATGACATTTTTCCAAAATTTTATGGCGTTGTGTACCTGGTGTATGTCATGGGCATTGAAATGATCCATAGTCTAGTTAAGAGATTTTCGTGGAGTTGGATTAAACTTTCAAAATCCTACTCAAATACCCTCTTTCCTTTATCTCACGACCTTACGAAAATACAATAGAAGTGAGATGGTCTTCATACAATAGATGTAAGGTGGCATTCCGTAGGCTATCGACAGAATAGAAAAACAGTAAACTAGATTCATTGTACGACCACATTTGCTGTTAAGGATAAGCGCTGTCTATGAATAGCCAAGATGGGGTAATGTTGTTTTGGCTGGGCCGAGAAGATTTTTTTTTTTAGGAGTTTAAAATGGAGAGGTCGTAGTTTAAGATCTTGGAACATGTTGTCACAGTTACTTGTAAATCTACTTCATTTGCTTAACGTACGTTTACATTGAAACATGGAAACAATTAGACGTACTAAAACGTGTTTATATCTGAGGAAACGGAAACGAAATACAAGAATCATCACTAAAAGTACAACTAACAATATTCAGGTAAGTGTCTTTGTAATTTAAATTATATCTAAGTAGGAATAAAATCTGTTTAAATGTTTCATCGGGTTTGATAATTACATCATCATAATAATACTGTATTTTATATTTGTTTTGTTTACTGTCGGGTTAAATCTCCATGATAAATCAATACAAACTATACCTAGCCTTAGACACAACGATGGCTCAGATTTGGAATTTATATTTTTCACGTTCAACTAAAACTTTGGTTTTATTCCTAATTTTTCAAAGACTGATGTCATAAAAACATCGCCTATGCCATCTGCCGGCAAGGTGCAATCAGTAATTTGGGCAACCTTTTGAGAATCACCGTAATATCTTCTTACATTTGCAACGCGATATCTTCTTACATTTGCAACGCGATATCTTCTTACATTTACAACGCGATATCTTCTTACATTTGCAACGCGATATCTTCTTACATTTGCGATCATAAATCAGTAATACAGAGTAAAATAGAAATATTGCTGCTGGCTTTAAAAAAAAAATTTCTAATTATAATGTCTAATTATCAGTTGTGCATAAAGCGTTAGCAGACATTTATCGTATATTAATAATGCAAGTTTATAAAAAAACACTAGCACGTAATTATCATAAGCTATCTTCACAACAAATGTGGATTTAAGGACTGGCTCTCCCCACATGCGATGAGGGAATTAATTTTAACCTATACTTTAACAGTTACGCCATCAAGCAAGTTACGCGGAACTCCTTAAAGCAGCATTGAATACCATACGTATCATCCATGACCTTTATAATAGCCTATCTAATAACATAATAGCGACTTTGAGTTCTGCGTTAAATCGAAAGTTAAGAATTAGTACAACAGTATTCCAGTTTAAAATACAATCGGATCTGCCAAAACAAAAAAAAATAACATAGCCTACCGGTCAAGCCTAAAGGGATATAACTCTATGTAAAGGTTTTAAAGGGTACAGCTATTTTTTTAATTAATCAGCATGTTACACTTTTTTTTTGTTCATTTTAAAACCTAATAATATTTAAAACAAGATCACATAAAATTAAAAAAAAATTGTTTTAGTAACTGAGTCGATGTTGTCTAGCCAACCATTTGGCATTATTTACTAACTCGTTTTTAGAGGCTGCACCTAGAATGGGTCTAGGTGTATTGGGGCTATAAGCGTCTACGAAATACTCTCGGATGACGCATATCAACGGAAAAAAAACGTAGCGGTATTGAAGAACTTTTTGTCCCATTCCTACTATGTTTAGGTCCCTACGGAAATATTTATTTTGGCATAATAACATTATTAAGCCCTATGCAAAAGTACACTTAGAGACTCTAAGCACAAATACATTTGAGGGGCATAAGGAATGGGTAATTTGAGGATCCACGGCAAATTGCAACATGTCAATAAATGTAGTTTCAATGTATACTTTGTATAATTTTTCTAACAAATACAGTTGGAAATCATAATAAATCCAAAATATATTGATGTTATAATGTCTCAATTCACGAAATACGAACTGACGCGAATGCTCTTATTTATTATGATCAATTCATTTTCTTCAGACAGTTATCTTATTTTATTTTAAGGTTGTTTTATTTCTTTTACTTTTTGGTACATTTTAATAAAATGTATTGATATTTTTTATTTTCACCTTGGTTAAAACGATAGACTTTAAAAATAAAAACCAGCATCTTAAGCCTGTTCCTTTCGGGATACAGGACGTGTTAGCGCATTTTCGTGTTATGTTTCAGTACGTATGTTAGCTTTCAGTAAATATTCGTAAATTTTGGAAATGTTTATAAATTCAATTGTGTAATGCATATTTCTAAAAACAATTAAAATATGCCTGACACTGTATAATAGTGGTTGCCACTGTAATACAAAGAACAAATTAATTGAAAGCCAATATTACAATGAGGATATTCTTGTATAGGAAATATCCTTGCATCATACTTGTTAAGAATAAATAAGATAAAGTGTCGTGCCCCTAATTATGTTGAGGAAGCGTGTATGTAGTGTAACACAATACTTAAAAATTCTACTATGACAAGTCAGACAAATCAAGATTAACAGTTGAAAGTATTTAATTATTAACACATGTACATTAAAAATTAGATAACTGCCAGTCTTAAAGACTATTCGTTTAGATAACTGCCAGTCTTAAAGACTATTCGTTTAGATAACTGGCAGTCTTAAAGACTATTCGTTTAGATAACTGCCAGTCTTAAAGACTATTCGTTTAGATAACTGGCAGTCTTAAAGACTATTCGTTTAGATAACTTCCAGTCTTAAAGACTATTCGGTTTGCTAAACACAATTTTTAAGTCAAACAAATAAACCACATCATTGCCTGTAATGGTTAAACAAATTGCTAATAATAGAAATCTTTAAAGACAAATAAAATAAACACATCATTTAAGGTCACTGGCCGATATATTCTCCCAAGTCGCGTTTTATCTCTCGCATATTTGCCACACATACAATTAAAGATATCTGCTAAACAAATTACTCTATTTTATACAAATATACAATGTGTTCAATGTTATTATTAGATTTACATGTGTTGATAATGTTGCTTGTTATATTTTGATAGGGAGGAAGAGTAACCTGCAGTGATCGTCAAGATGTCTGTCATCCTTATGAGGACAAAATCAATTTAGTCCATGCCCTGTGTGATGTTCTAATGACGGCATAACCCTTGGTTGATAGGATATATTGGGCATGGTTTTTCAGAGTTTATGGGCATACTCCTGTTGAAAGAATCTTTGTTCTGGACAGAAGATGTACAGACTTACATCAAGTTTTCGCTATACTCTTATTTGAAGCCCATTTCGCAGATAAAAATCGGGCACTTTGCGAAGAGTCAGAGAGGTACACAACTATTTTCTCACGGTTAAAGGGAAATGAGAATCGAAAAGTTCCATTTTGTGGAAATTACATTAATCACGCCCATCATCTGTTAGAAATGGCCAAACAATACGTTGCCTGCAGTAAAAGCAGACAAGAGAAGCAGATTCATCTCAAGAAACTCAAGTTTTTTAAAGCTCTCAAAAAACTGCATCAATATATCAAGGAACAATAAACACGGATAAACATCTTCTAAGTTAATGAACCTAAAATTCTATTGTGAAAAGAAAGAAGACACAAGAGACAAGTGTTAATTAAGAGAAAACATTATTAAATCTAGTTATACTAATGTTGAAGTTATAATAAAGTTTAATAAAGAGTAAGAGATTGAAAATAACTTCCTTTACACTTTTTTAATTCGATGATTTATAGTATATTTATTGTTTCATTGGTTTTAAAACTTCGTGACGAATTATAGACGTGTTTTACTTTCCATACTCTCCTAAAAACAAACGGTTTTGTATTCCAGACCCACCTGAAAAAACGGTTTTGATTTAGCGACACAATTTAAAGTAAAACTACGACAAAAAAGAACAAAAATGTCATTGATTTATATGTTGTCCCCTCCCTGATACAAACTTATATTTACGAGATATTCCGTGTAGCACTTATTACTCCCCCCCCACACACACACACACATGCACCGTTTCTCCTAAATCACTGTATCGCAACTTCCCATTTTAAATGTCTATGAGCAGACCAACATCCCATATTATAATAGAAGTTAAACATCTGCACGTATTTTTTTCCCCGATGAAACGAATTGGGATAGTTTAAAACCAGATTTCCACTTTCTGTGTTTGCAAGACTGGTATTTAGAAATGTTTTTTTTTTTGTTCAAAACTCTGCACAGTAATTTGTGTACGAGTCAGGTGCTTGTTTGAAATAAAAGAAATATAAAATATAACTTAAGCACATATTTGGTCATATAAAAGTCATTTTTCTACCCAAGATATTTGAATGTGCAAAAAAAAAACAAAACAAAAATAAAACAAGAAATTAAAAAAAAATTCCCCACTTGCTATATATATAAACTAGATATTAAGCACGGCGTTGCCCGGGAAATCTATGTGTAATGTGAAACCCCTTTCAATTTAACTACTGAATTTTTAAAAACGAATAATTAAGTAAATTAGATGCTGATTTATGCCACCTTCCTAATGTGCAGAAATGACCTACATTTTATAAGTCACACATTACGTTATACCCTTCAACGCTAACAAACCAACCAAACCAACTAATCAATCAACTATGAAACCAACTGAGCCAACCAATTCAACTAACCAAGCCAAATCCGTCACAAATTACGTTTTACCCGTCAACGCTAACCAACCAAATCAAACCACTAATCAAACCAATCAACCTACCAACCATAACCCACCAAATCAACCAAAGCTAACCAACCAAACCAAACTAAACACCATTATGTAAAGATATAGGTGCTAATTTATGTCACCCGTTACGTTTTACCCTTAATTCTCTCAATGTTAAAATCAAAACGAAGCATTAAAAAAAGCTTTTATAAAAATGCACTGAAAAGTAAAAAGTAAATACCTTATTATGCAGTACAAAGGCAAAGTTGGTGTGGCACGATACAGCGCCCGCACGCAAGTTCAATGCGGCTTTATTTATCAACTAGAAATGACGTCATGTCACGGAAGTCATTCATTTACAGCGACGGCGTTCCCATTCTGCAAAAAAAAAAAAAAATTGTACCGTTGGGAAATGACGTCTTAGATTATTTACAGCGACGGCTTACCCACACGCCGCCCGCACGCCGGGCGACAAGGTAGCTAGTTTATTAGAACTAGCCGTCCCGCGACGTAACATACTCCGCCTTATCAATCAATATAATTACTGTAATTATTTTTTAAATAAGAAATCAAACAAAATAACAGGCTGACATACATGGTATACAAAGTTGAACTTTGACCTATTATGCTCAGACTTTATGGTCACTATCTGGTACCTTCCAGCAACTCTTTTTTTTTTAGTTTGTTGTTTATAGATTTTTAGTTAATTCTTTGTGTGCATTGATTCTCGATAAGCTGCCAGACTGAATTCTCTTTATTGGTTTTATATATTAATGCCTTTTTTGTAAGATCAGGATTTTTCTTTAATTGTAATCTTTTTCATTCATTTTCTAACAACATATTTCGGGTGGTAGGTGCTTTAATTTTTTTGGTTCGCTTTGTGTCTGCCTCAATCCAGCCCCTTACCCCATCACTCTATGGTGTTATTTGATCTTACATTTTTTTCATTCAAGTCATGGCAGTCTCTGCTTTGTATTTTATTTAGACTTGCATAACATAGCATAAGATTCTTTTCGTCTAACATTCATCCTACAGTACCTACACTATTCAGTACATATAGATATTAGTTATTATATTTTTATAATGCTTACATATTTTGAAACAGTTAACATTTGTTTGTAAAGCGCCATACACATTTATAATTTACTTAATAGTGATTTCCCCCAAAACAGCAGCACAAAGAAATCAAAACAAAAGATTTCACCATACCTAATATTTTATTGTCTACACTTCAACGTTGAATGAGTTCTTTTGACCAACTTTGTAGCCTATTGGTAGCCATAGCATTTTCATATCGGATCTATATTTATACACCATTTTTTAAAATAGGAAATTAGTTAAATATTACTTTCTTTACATGTAGATGTATTATTAAATGTGGTTTTTTTTTACAATAATCAGTTGACATTCTAATAATATTTTATGTACAGCATTCCCTCATTTTCCGCTGTCTAGACATGAAACCAGAAAACAACGCGAGATGTTTTCAACCATTCACTTTGTGTATGCTTCAATCCACCCCTTCCCCAGCAATACTATAGTGGTAATTTTTTATACTTGCTCAACCCAGAATACGTTTCTTTTAGTATAACCTTCATCCTACAGTACCTACACTATTCAGTACACACATAATTGTATTATTAAATGTGTTTTTTTTGTTTGTTTTTTTACAAAAATAAGTTTACATTATAATGTTATTTTATGTACAGCATTCCCTCATTTCCGCGGTTAAACGGATACAGAATTTACCGCGACGGAGGATAAATGAAATAGTTTCGTATTTAGAGCACATAAAACATGATAACGACCAAATAATACTGTTTTTAAAATTACTGAAGCTGTCTAGACATGAAATAGTATTATTAACTATTATATATATAGAAGATGAAGATATATAAATAAATAAATAAATAAATATATATATATATATATATATATATATATATATATATATATATATATATATATATATATATAGTCGATTCCGCTTAATTGGGACTCATCGGGACCGAGGCTTTTTATCCCGATTAAGCGGCTGTCCCAATTAAACATACGAATTTACTATTGGCTTCTTGGTTTGGTTTCTTTGAGAGTTGTCTCAAATAAGCGGCTGTCCCAATTAAGTAGTGTCCCAATTAAGCGGAATCCACTGTATATATATATATATATATATATATATATATATACATATATATATATATATATATACATATATATATATATATATATATATATCCGGCATTCTATACAATGCCTAGGTAATGTATAGAATGCCTGAATTTTTCAGGCAAATTATGAAATAAATTGCTATTTCATACTTTGCCTAGGCATTCTATAAAATGCCGAGTTCCGGTTCGGCAAAGTATGTAATTGGCCTTGTTAGGAACTAGAGTAGATTTAAAGACAGATAACCCTTTGACATTGTAAGATAAGAAGATATATCAGAAGTAGGAATAATCAGAGGCGCCGAGAGCCATCTAGGGTCCCAGGGCAAGACATCATTGTGGGCCCCTATTTAAACAATGAGTCGTGAAAAAAGACATGGTCGGGGCGGCCGGGCCCCCTGGCAATGACCCCCTACCCCTCTCGGCGTGCCTGGGAGTATTGCAAATAATGGTTGACAAGGTGACAGACGACTTAGGACAAGGTGGTCAGAAAACAATAGAGTAGTAAACAGCAAAGGTGTGACGACTCTAGAAGTAGACCGGGAGGCGACGACGGACAGTTTAGGAGAGAAAACATTGACGACCATGGGGCGCTCCTTAGGTGAGAACTATTCTGAAAGAGATTGTGACGTAATTAGGGAAATTAAGGTGGGAACGTTAGGAGTATAAATACGACTGGATTCGGACATTAGTTAGCGACGGGAGTTACGAGAATAGTTCTAGTGCCGATTACTGTGTAACCATGTTGGAAGGGAATCACGCCATATTGACATGCAACGACGGTGCTACGATGAGTTATCTAAATTAAGAGCCAATGCTCTTACTTCGGATTCGGACAAAAATTTCCTCCTGCGCCTTTGGGAGCCACTGTGAGAATTCCGATTCCCGATGTTGACAAAGGGTGGGGAGACTCACGAAATCTGTTGGCAGTTGTTCGTCATATGTATATGCAAAACAAAATGCCAAACTATGAAGTGTCTTTGTGTGAAAAAGAAAATTCTGCTTGTTTTCACCAGAAACAACATCTTTTTATTATTTATCAATTCTTCATTAATTCGTGAAATATGAACATGACAGATCAAAGTACCAAAATACGAAGTGTTTTATGTGAAAGAAGAAAATTAAGTACAGTACATTTCTATGTGTGAATCCAGTCTTACCTGCTGAAGCAAATACTTCAATCTCAGCTCTGCTGTTGTTGTTTTTTTACGGTATAAACATCATACGCTTTATTTTGCATTCATTCCATATTAAAATACGTTTTTATCAATAAAGGCTTTTGTTGTTCTTTTATGATACTTTGCCTAAACGACACTAGTCATTCTATACAATGCCTAGGTATTGTATAGAATGCCTAGGAAAAGTATGCACAATTAAAAAATTGTATACTTTTCCTAAAACCACCAGGCATTCTATACATTGCCTAGGCATTATATAGAATGCCGGCATTTCACACTTTGCCGGTAACATATAGTAGTTTTAAATCACAGAATGTTTCATCGTTTTAACTTACCAACGCTCAGTATCAGCATTTTCTAAAGTGGCGTAGGCCATGCACTGTACTGAGAACATGCACTGTACTGAGAAAAAAAATGTACTGAGAACATGCACTGGACAGAGGACATGCACTGTAATGAGAAAATGCACTATACTGAGAACATGCAATGCCCTGACAACATGCACTGTACCGAGAACATGCACTGTACTGAGAACATGTACTGTAATGAGAACATGCAATGCACTGAGAACATGCACTGGACTGAGAACATGTACAGTACCGATCACTATTTAAATGTTTATTTAGAAAAAAAAGTCTATTTTTGGTGGCTTAGGTTGCGATGTAATCCTCTATTTAATATAATTACTTAATGTTATATGAGGTTTTTACCTGAGATTATTTGAATTCCCCAATACTTGAAATATTACAGCTGGATTTAACTGCTCTAAGGTTACATTATACACGCCTGTTTGGTCGTCCCTTTACATACCTAGATGCTCACCAGGTGGCCTTTCTCGCTGGCGTAGACGCTCAACTTTCTGTCAACATTGTGTCATTTGGCGTCCTGGATGTTGACCACTCCATTGATGAGCCAAGCTCTTCATGACATAGACAAATATGATGTTGACGAAAACCAAGTTGTTACCAGGAACATGTTTTGAATTTGACTAGTCTCTTTCTGTGCCACATCTTTTCATAAAAACAAGTGATCTTTCATTTTCTACACAACCAGAGGGAAATGACGAAGCAGAGTTGAACTGTCAAATATGATGTTGACGAAAACCAAGTTGTTACAAGGAACATGTTTTGAATTTGACTAGCCTCTTTCTGTGCCACATCTTTTCATAAAAGCAAGTGATCTTTCATTTTCTATACAACCAGAGGGAAATGACGAAGCAGAGTTGAACTGTCAAATATGATGTTGACGAAAACCAAGTTGTTACAAGGAACATGTTTTGAATTTGACTAGCCTCTTTCTGTGCCACATCTTTTCATAAAAACAAGTGATCTTTCATTTTCTACACAACCAGAGGGAAATGACGAAGCAGAGTTGAACTGTCAAATATGATTTTATGTCCATTACTCTGTTGAGCCGAACCCTCGCGCAAGTTTCGAATATCTTCTCACTCAGCTGGGAAAACAAAGTACATGCGCAGAGACACGCCTCTATATTGTTGCTGTATCATCTTAATGTTTTCTAAGGCACAACGATTTGCTAATGTCGAGGTCGTTGTAGATAGTCTGTCTACACATACAGATACAGCTGCTGAAAATGGTTTTCTCCCGTCATGCGTGTGGGATTGTCACAATGGTACTCCTGCTCTCTAAGAGCTCCACAGGTTGTGCACGAAATTCAAATCTGTTAAGATCCTAATGATGCAGTGCTTAACAGCAGTAGCTGTGGGTAACAGCATCAGCTCCACAGGTGTGAATTTCAGTACATATGCGGCTTTCATTGAGTTGCGGCTCATTGTACAAGCGTTGTTTTCATCTTACTCTCTTCGTTTGTGTTATAGCCGCAAGCCATACTTCCCTACCTAAGGATAGCTTTCCCTTTTCATTATCGTCCATTTCCGGGGAAACCACTACTGATATAAAAAATGCTTAGACATTCAATAAATTTCATCTTTATTACTGAGTGACTCTTCTTGGATTGGCTCCTTCTCATACGCAACTTCTTGATTAACCACATTCTCAGGTGTCACTTTTTTGGAGGACCGCATCTGCAGGTAACACTTCCTGGATGTCTAAATCTGATACTCTGATAATCATCTCCGTCGTTTCTGGAAATCTACCAAAGAAATTAGTAATAAACTGGACTCATTTGAAAACAAATGCCTACGGAAAAATTTAGGAATTCAGTGGAACGACTTTAAAACCAACAAAGAAATTAGAGACATTGTAGGACAGCCCTATATCTTAATCGTGATCAAAAGAAGAAGATGGCAATTAGTGGGACATGTGATGCGGAGAGACAACAGAAGAATAGTGAAACAATCGTTTAGCTGGGAGCCAACAAAAGAATAGTGAAACAATCGCTTAGCTGGGAGCCAACAGAAGAATAGTGAAACAATCGTTTAGCTGGGAGCCAACAAAAGAATAGTGAAACAATCGCTAAGCTGGGAGACAACAGAAGAATAGTGAAACAATCGCTTAGCTGGGAGCCAACAGAAGAATAGTGAAACAATCGTTTAACTGGGAGCCAACAAAAGAATAGTGAAACAATCGTTTAGCTGGGAGCTTACAAAAGAATAGTGAAACAATCGCTTAGCTGGGAGACAACAGAAGAATAGTGAAACAATCGCTTAGCTGGGAGCCAACAAAAGAATAGTGAAACAATCGTTTAGCTGGGAGCCAACAAAAGAATAGTGAAACAATCGCTTAGCTGGGAGCCAATGGGAAGAAGGAAAAGGGGAAGACCTCGCGAAACACTGAAAAGAACTCTAATCAAAGAGGCAAAAAATGCCAATATAGACTGCCTAAAACAATAGAAAAGCTCAAAACAGACAGAACTGGAGAGACATGCTGAGAGCCCTATGTGACGTCTAACGGCACAAGAAGGATTAAGAGATTAAGAGATGAACATTCCTTTCATTTCCTTTTTAACTCTTCCATTGTCACCCAGCACTATTTCCGAGGCAAAATTGTGTGTATCAGGGTCTTTTCCTTAATCAGTCCGGGTTTCTTTAATTCTAGCGACCAGTTCTCTTTTTATGCCGTGGTTAGGAAGACCATCTTCTCAAGCTCTTCTTTTAACTCCTTAAAATTAATAACTCATGGATTTTCTTACCTGGTATTAAAAAAAATTAACCGTCTTTAACGCAAATTGCTGTAAACTCGGGAACGACAGAGGTTCGTGGGCTCAGAATAAGAAGTAGTAATTTATTCACACCTACAACTCCGACTACAACGACCGCTGTTCTTCCCTACCGGCTTCATCACAGCTTCTACGTCACAGTCACTGATTTCAATACGTTAATAATACGGTGCACAGAACTTTGGGGATTCCCTGTCAATAGCGTATCACCGAGGGCAAGGAAGAAATAGTTATAAAAAATTAACATTTAGATTTATAACAATAGTTAACATTTAGATTTATAACAATAGTTAACATTTAGATTTATTGCAATAGTTAACATTTAGATTTATTGCAATAGTTAACATTAAGAGCTATAACAATGGTCAACACAGTTAACGGTGGCACATACAGAAATAATAATGTAAAGGATTAGTTGTATCTTTTTTATTGTTCAGCTAAAAATGATCTAATTTTAATATTCAGTTGTAGACAATGAGAAAAAAAAATGAACTTAAAATAAATTAGAACAGAAAAAATTCTTTTTTTTTCATCATTACGTTTTGTTTATTGAAAAGTGTTGATCGTTGATTGAATTTAACTAAACGAAGAAAAGACATTGTTTGCTTTATTGATATTTAGATCATAAAAAATAACGTAAGAAAATGTGTATAGCTTTCAATTACAACACATTTAACACTCTCTATACTGGATCAGCCCCGTAGCGTGAAAATTCTACAGCAGGGGCCAGGCATTCTACAGCAGGGGCCAGGCATTCTACAGCAGGGGCCAGGCATTCTACAGCAGGGGCCAGGCATTCTACAGCAGGGGCCAGGCATTCTAAAGCAGGGGCCAGGCAATAGCGGGGGGGGGAAGGTAATACATTTGACAAAGTAGAAAAAATAAGAAGGGGGGGCAGACAAAACGCAGGGGGGGGGCGGCCCCTCCGCGCTCGTTACGGGCCTGTACTATATACAACAAATATAATACTCTCTATATTGGATACAAAAAATGTAATATTATTTATACTGGATACAACAAGCATAATACTATTTATACTGGATACAACAAGTACAATACTCTCTATATTTTAATACAACAAATTTAAAACCATTTATACTTAATTCAACAAGTATAATATTCTTATGGCTCCCTCGTTGTGTCAGCGCAATGTGGAGTTTGGAGCATAACGAATATACGCCTGAGTGTTAGTTCATAAACTGTGAGAATATTTAACTGTTATCTGAAGTGGAGATATTCTTAGAATGGCAGGTAAAAAAAATTAATTAACAATAAGTCAGATAATTAAAAGAATAGCTGGAAGAGAGATCCTTGCTTACAGCGGGTAACAAGGAACTATTAGGACTAAAGAAGTCCTGGTCGAAGAGGGAAAGGATCCGGCACACCACCAATTTCAAATTTTAAGGATTGTTGATCTATTTAAGCAAGCACAAAAAGACTTAGATAATAAAATTGAAAATGTTAGGATTGATATTACTGAAGAAATTGATAGCAAAAAAAAAACAAATCAATGCTCAAGTACTGGACGAAACAGTTAAACTAGCTATAGAGTTTGAATATATTAGAGAGGAGCTGCTTCGGGCACAAGAATCACGGACTGGGACAACAAATGAAACCACCCGTGTTTGACGGCACAATCTCTTTCTTGGTCCGTCTATAAGACACAGATTGAGGCTGCAGTTAAACTTAACAACTGGACCAGGAATGAGGAAAAAGAGACAGCTCTTGTTTTGACTCTGAGAGGGAAAGCCTCTGAACTTCTGAAGACCATCAACGATACAGGGAATTACGAAACCCTTAAAAAAGCATTCGAATTAGGCTTAGGTGACTGGCACATGAAGGAGGTTTTCCGAGTTCAGTTGAGAACCAGACATCAGGGAGAAACCCTACAGGAATTAGAGGCAGACATTCAGCGGCTGGCGCACCTCTCTTACCCTGCTGCTGATCAAGAATTATTTGAAGTTATAACCACCGATGCTTTCAAAGATGCTTTTAGGGATCCATAATGTGATGCCCCTGTAAGGATGAGATGCATTCTCTTAGATCCTATAAACCGGTGTTCCGCAAAGCGTGTGCCACGTCACACTGGTGTACCGTGGTCATTCAGTTGGTGGGCCGCGTCACACTGGTGTACCGTGGTCATTCAGTTGGTGGGCCGCGTCACACTGGTGTACCGTGGTCTGTCAGTTGGTGTGTCGAGGAAAAAAGTCATGATTACTTTCTGAGTTTGAAATACGCGCCGTTGAATAAAATTTTACTTGTTCGGATTGTGAGTGAAAAAAATGAACCTTTTACTAAAAGCCATAAAAATATTGTTTATAATAAAAAATATATAATAATTACATAGAAATTTGTATAAAATAAACATTTTTAGACAGTTCGCAAAAAAATTTGTTACCTTCCGAAGATATTCGATGGCTCACGAGTTAGCGCCGAACGCAGCACGTATGCGTATCGAGTAAGTACTTGTATTTACTCGAATCATTTTATCCATAGTCCTCAGTCGTCGTTGTCGCGCCTGATTGAGTAGGCGTCGCTTTTCGCCAGTGTCCAGCCGTTAAACAAATCTTTATTGGCCAGTAACTAGCCGCTAGTCTGTGATTGTGTCGTCGCGAGCATAATAGACTTTTTAATAACAAATAAATAACCCATAATTCGTGTATATAATGGATAAACGAAGCTCAAGTTTTTAAAGTGAAACTAATTTATTCCAAGAAGAAACAGAGTCAACAAAGAAAAAACCGAAGCTTGTTTATCGAAAATATGATGAGAGCTCTGTAAGTTATGGCTTTATAAATTAAGGAGACGAATCATGTCCAATTCCAAAATGTTTTATTTGTGGAGAAACTTTGAGCAATAATTCGCAGGTGCTCAGTAAACATTTACGACATTTAACTACTAAACACCCATCGATAGCTAAAAAAGACAAAGCCTTTTTTCAACGTTTAAAAGACCAGTCTAAGAAACAGTTAACTCTCACGAGTTCATCTTTTAAAACATCAAACAAAGCGCAAAAAGCTAGCTACGTGATCCCTTATATGCTAGTTAAATCCAAGAAGCCTCATTCTCTCGCTGAAACTTTAATTATACCTGTCTGCAACGAAGTTTTCAAGATTATGATTAGCCAAAACGCCGCTAAGGAAATTGAAAAAATACCAGCGTCAGCAGATATAATGTCACGTCGCATTAATGATATTTCTAGCGACATTGAATCAACTTAAATTGAAAAATTAAGATTTAGTGGAGTTTTTGCGCTACAAATCGACGAGTCTACTGATTTCAGCGGTCACGCGCATCTCATCTCAAATGTGTGGTACACTGACGGATGTGAAATAAAAGAGGAGTTTTTATATTGTCTGCCACTCCCTGGTTTTACCACAGGAGAAGAAATATTCAAAGTAACAGACTCGTACTTCAGTGACCATAATTTGAAATGGCACAACTGAATAAACATTTGTACAGAGGGAGCAGCAGCTATGACAGGAAAAATTAGGGGATTTGTAACCAGGGCTTCTGAAAAAAACCTTAATATTAAACATGTACATTGTCTTTTACACAGGGGAGCACTGATGACGAAGTATCTGCCTGATGAATTGTTGTCTTTCCTACAAGAAGTTGTTAAAATTGTCAATCACATCAAGTCGCGACCGCTCAACTCTCGTCTGTTTAATGCAGTGTGTCAGGAAATGGGAGAAGATCATCAGTCTCTTCTGTTTCATACAGAAGTGCCATAGCTTTCTCGCGGAAAGGTGTTATCTCGGATTTACTAGCTAAATTATGAGACCCAGTGGTTTCTAGAGGCACAGGGTTCAGATTCTGCTTTTGTGCTTAAGAAAAAAGAATGGGTACTAAAACTTGCATATCTGGCGGACATATTCGCTAATTTAAATGAGCTCAACAGAAAAATACAAGGCAGGAATTCTAATATGTTAACGTCTTCAGACAAAAATTGAAAGCTTTCACGCTAAGTTGGTGTTATGAAACAACCATGCTGTCAATGGTAGTTATGAAATGTTTCCTACTACCATGGCTGCCTATTCCGAAAAAAGTGCAGGTTTTGATAATGAAACACTTGGAGCTATTAGCAGAAAAAATGAACTGTTTTTTTTTCCTAAGTGTGACCTGCAACCTATGGACTGGGTAGGGAATCCATTCTTGGATAATATTTCCCATGGACATTTACCGATAAACGAGCAGGAAGAATTCATGGAGTTAAAAACTGATCGGACATTAAAACTAAAATTTTCCGAAGTAGACGTAGCACATTTTGGCTGCTTATAAAAAATGAGTATCCACTGCTTTCAAAGCGCGATGTTACAATTCTGTTACCATTTGCCACAACCTACTTATGTGAATAGGTATTTTCAACTCTCACTACTATTAAATCGCAAAAAGAGAGCACTTGAGGACCATCAATGAAAAGATGAGAGCAGCCTTATCAACAATTGCTCTAAATTCTGATCGCCTGTGCTCAGTTAAACAAGCTCACATTTCTTTTCATATTAGGTATATTGATTTTAGTAATAAATAAATATTGAAGAGTCATTGCTTTTTTCTTCGGTGTATCTCTAAATATTTTAGATTTGATAGGTGTACCTTGAACACAAAAAGGTTGCGGAACACTGCCATAAACCACTAGTGGGACAACTCACCTGCCGAATCAACCAGACCTGAAAATGGCGCTAGAGCGTCGTCAGTAAGGATGGCAAAGATAAGTCCGGATACGGTGCTCACATCGTCAACCAGGCAACAGGGTTCAGTGAGGACGTTGCAAGGCCATGTGGATTTTTCTGTGCAGCAGAAGCAGAGATGAGAGCCATAAAAGAGGCGGTGGCGCACATTGACAAGAGGATCGGGGATGGGGCGATTCCGCCGTCGGAAGTCGTCATCCTGACGGATTCTCAGTCTGTTCTCCAAGCCATAGTGGGGCCAGGGGAATGGCCGCAACGACTGAAAGCCATGGTGGGGGCTATCCAACAACTCATGACCAAACGCAGTGTAGCTGTGACGCTGAAGTGGATCCCGGGCCACGCGGGCCTACCCGGGAACGAGAGGGCCGATGGCCTAGCAAAGTCCGGTACACGAATGGACTCCTCTGGGAGTTTATCGCAGACTGCAGATGGGGCCTCCTATGAGTCCATCATCGCCAAGTTACGCACCCTTGAACAAACTTTATGGCTTTCGAACTGGGAAAGAGGAACCACAGGGCGAGAGGTAAGAAGGAATATGGAGCGACCTTCTAAATCCGACCCGTGGTGGAAGCTTCGGAGAGACGAACAGGCACTGATAGCCCAGTTCCGAACTGAGCATTGTCCGATTGGCGCCTATTTTGGGAGTATGAGACCCGAGTACGACTCCCATTGTCGACATTGCGGTGAGGAAGAGGAAACAGTAGATGAATGAGTGTCCACGTCTGGAGGCTTTCAGACTGGACGAGTCGGTAAACTCGCTGGCCATCGGGCTCTATGGCAGTCTCCAGATGATGAGAGACACAGCAGGTTTCATTTCACGAGCCCTAAGGGACCCAGTTTCGGTTCGTTAAACATAAGAGAGTTCAATCAGAGCGTCGGAATGTCTAGAAATACGTCTGTGTGGCCCTTATAACCCAGCGCCTCCTCGTGGTCCGGGTGGAAACGGTAGCCCTTGCTCTTGGGGCTAACGGCTAAGCTGGGAGTCCGAATGTGAAGGAAACTGCGAAAGCACCCCGTTGCAGGACGAGCACGGGAAGTGAGTCCCGGTGTAGACGATACTGCTACCGAACGCATTGCATTGCACTAAGCAACGCCCCTCGAAGGCAAGCCGGGGCTTCGAAGAAAAAGCCATGTCAACCCACTCTCAAACATTTGAAATGAAACAAATCTGTCCGATGGTAGCGGGCCCCGCTCGGCCCAAGTTACAGGTTGGTGGCACCGAAGCCACTGCTCTACTGTCAGATACCCAACCCGCCCCCCCTGGGGGCACCGCAATGCAAGTGATAAACGCATGTTACATATGCTTGTCGCCCTGGTCCTGGGCAGTGGAGAAGGGGCCCAGGATTAGTGTAAAAGTACTCTTTCCCAGAACGAAAGTCATACAGTTTCAATGTGCGGGCAAGGCACAGATGGACCATTTAACATCAACGTCGTACCGGCTATACTCTATGTGTCAGGTTGGACCGCTCTCCAACCTGGCAAAGAATCAAAGGCTTGGGCCAGTGCAGGCCCAGCCCTCAGAACATCGTACCGAAAACGCTCTCTAGGTAAGGGGGCGAGCTCAAAAGCCCCCAAAAAAGGACTCGAGCAGACGATGTCACTGTGGAAAGACACGGAGGCGAGCCCTCCAGAGACTTGGTAAGAGGTGCCTCGGCTCGGGCCCTCAAACCGCGATAACCAATAGTCTCTGCTGACAGCAGGGTCAGCTAAACGTAAGCCCATGGCAGATCCATCCAGAACGCCCCCCGTTTGGGCACTATTAAAATATGAAAGTTACAACAAATCGAATTACCCCGGGTATGAGCAGACCCAAATAGGCTCCGTGTGAAGGTGTTCGGGAGGCAGCGCCGACCTCGAAAAGAAAACTACTGCAGTCCTCGCTCCCCATGCAACAGGGGAAGCAGGGATTCGAAAAAAGCGGCCGTTCCCCCCAGGAACTACGGACATGCGAGAATTACGGACTTCTTCGCTAGGGTGCGAACGACAAATACTGATTGCTCTGTCGACACGAGTCAATCAAAACCCCCAAACCTAGCTGATCGCTCTGTCGGCGAAAGTTTGGTGAGAACAACGGCGGTTGAGCCGAGGTGAACTCAGCCATTGAGCACCTCTGATTGCTCTGTCAGAAAGGACCCAAACTACACGCCCCTCGGAGCAGGCCGGGAAGAAAAAGTGGCTGCATGCCAAGGGCAGCCCCTGAACCTAGCCGAATGCAAAAGTTCAGAGAAGCTTCGATCGGGAAAACGTGCGAGCATGACCCAATTCAAGGTTGTTCACCTGAATGTACGGGTCTTATCCCCAAGAGTCTCGAGGTCTCCAAACTGTTGCATGAGAATGATGTGGACGTTGCCATGTTGCAAGAATGTCTCCTTGGGAAAAGAAACTGCACCATAACTGGATAATCCGCTTACCGCTGTAGATGCACAAAGTGCCGAAAAGCTTGTCACCCTTGTTCGAAACTCACTATCTATTATGCCAGGAGTTTCGCGGGAAGACGGGTGTCCTGATTTTGGAAATCCACAAGGATGGGAGAAAGTATACGTTCGTGAACGTGTACAACCCTCCCAAGTCAGAGCTAGGCATGAGGATTTCTGAGTCTTTGACGGGCACTATTGTAGCTGGTGACTTTAACGCCATGTCACCCGCCTGGGGTTATGAACGCACTGACGCGGCTGGGCAAATGTAGAGGAGATTTGTAACAGCACAAATCTGATACGGTTGCAGGATCATCAGTCTCCACCAACGCTGCTTCACATCGGTAATGGCAGTGAGACCAGGCCAGACAAGGGTAACGTAATTGTTGGTGTAATGCAGTGTTTTCCCAAACTTTCAACTCTCCACGTTGGGTTGGTAAAACAAGGGTAACGTAATTGTTGGTGTAATGCAGTGTTTCCCAATCTTTCAACTTTCCACGTTGAGTTGGTAAAACAAGGGTAACGTAATTGTTGGTGTAATGCAGTGTTTCCCAATCTTTCAACATTTGTTTGCCCCCCCCCCCACACACACACATCCTTTTTTTTATCTCTGTAATACTGAGTATCTCTAGTTAAAAACAAACTTGCCTATTGGTCACAGTTTTCCCCTTATTTGATTGTTTTCGCTATAGCCGTGCATATTTTCCAGATGTTCACAGTGTGTCCCCCCCCCTCCCCCGGACAAACATTTTGTGTCCCTCCTCCCCATTCTATGTTTTGCAAGCCACACTTTAGGAAATACTGATGGAATAGACTCGTATGCTTGTGTCGTGAAAGTAAACAAGTCACGATAAAAAGATTATTTTTTATATACTAAGCATTTTCTAATATATATATATATATATATATATATATATATATATATATATATATATATGCCAATGCCCCCTTGCCCCCCATGAATACGCCCATGCATATGTATAAAAATGAAGTCAGAAGCCAATGTTATTTTATTAACTTATTTAAGTTACTAGTTGTCCTCAGAAGATATCAATATATAAAACTATTACAATGTTGCAAACAGGCCCATCGACAGAAATTTCGGGCCCCTGGGCTGATATCAATATTTTAAAAAGTTGATTGGCCAGCTCAGTCCAAGTCCCTAAAACTCGCCGGGCCCCTGGGCATTTCGCCCCCCCCCCGCCCCCCACCCGCCGGCACTGGTTGCGAACTTATATTACTATACGTTTCGAATTTGCAAACTTCGTGGTTTAGCCAGCCCCGTAGCAAAGGGGGTCACTGGGAGGCCGTGTCCCCCACCCCCGCTAGGCGTGGAGTGCCCCCCCCACACTTAAAAAAGAAGAAAAAGAGGAAAAATAAAGAAAAAGTAAAGGTGCCCCCTTGCTGGGTTTTGGTGCCTCCCTGCTTACTTTGACCTGGCTGCGGGCCTGGGTTTAGCACTGAATTTACCTAAAATTGCTGCAGCATTCAGATTGTCTGTTAAATCTTTTTCAAATGCAAGCAGGAAAAGATTGCTTAGACGCTTTTGTAACATTGATCTGCGATATGGGGTGAGCATTCGTGTGAGGGTTGTGAAACTGCTCTCACACACGGCTGTTGAAGCACCAAATGCCAATGCTGCCCGAAATACCCAGAAGTGAACTTCAATAAGATTCAACCTTTTATGCCCAAAAATTAGATAAGCTATATATGTAAGTATATATAAATAGCCTGAATGATTGCCAAAATATAAACTTTTAAGTTTTTATTATTATTGATTTATTAAACAAAATGATTGATGTTTTATAGCCGTTATTATTAAAACTTTGTCAAAAACTCAGGTCATGCACGGGTGACGGGGGGAGGGGGGCTCAGCCCCTCCCTAGCCCTCCTCTGGCTACGGGCCTGAATCTAATCATGTTTAAATAGCCGAAGCTATGGGACAATAAAATTCGTCAAAATGTCAGATCAACCGGCACCTTTCCGTTCCCATTGTCTTGCAATTTATTTGAGACTATCTCAATTGTAAACGCATATTTGTAGTATAATAATGCAAAAGGAAGTAGCCCATGTATTCATTAGTTCGTCATAGTTAAACACGATTATATCCCTTGATTGGCATACTCAGATGAAGTTTCACGTGGAGAAAACAATAAACAAACAGTGAATTTTTTTCAGCCGTGAACAAAATAAATACACATGAAGTGACTACACACAGAAAAGCCACTATAAATATTGGCAATGTTAAATGAATTTTGCAGAACACTATCCGTTTAAGATATGGAAATTCCAGAAGTTGATTTGAAAGAAATTGAGGATATCGTAAGCAACGACGAATTAAGCCCGCAAGCCAAGGTAAACTAACGGTTAATAATGCATATAAATAAATAACTGTTTTTCATTTCTCCGAACAATACATTGCATTTGATAAGAAACATATTTGTTCTCTTTTGTCGTTAATTTTTTTTATTAATGTATGTAAGCCTATAACATTTTTCTACGGTTATCAAAACATGACAATAAAAAAAAAACCTCGTTTGTCAGATGCATTTTATAATTGGGTTACGAAAATAAATTCTCATTTTACTGCCTTTGTACTACTTTGCTTTTTAATTTTTCTTTATTTACAATTATGCTGTGTTTTACGTATGTGCGAACAAATAGTATTAATTACCAACTTTACTATTTTTTGTTTTTGTTACGTATCGTTGTTTTGTAGAAACTGAATTTATTGGTATTTGTACACTATCGATATTTGCTTTTTGTTTTTGCTTTATTCCAAAAAAAAAAAAAAGCTCTACATAGTTAATTTACTTTTTAAAAATTCATTGTCCCAAGTGCCGATGGAAGAATCATGCGGCCACGCGGTGCTATTCTATTGTGCTCATCGGCACAATAGATCGCCTTGACGTTCCCTTCCCTGTCCCACTTCACCCGTTCAAATGCTCCACCATCCAGACCATGTCTTTCAACATCTACAACAATATATGGAACACCAACGACACCTTCTGGTACCCTTATAACAAAGAGGATGCTGACATCAAGGCTAAGTTTGCCATCAATTTTGTTTGAGTTAGATGATTTTTTTCACCCACAGTTTGTATGCATTGTCTTTGATTTAATGCTTCCTTAGAAATGTTTTAATGTTTCCCTAGAAATGTTTTTTTTTATTCTCATCTCTATTTGCCACACTTCACTCATTAACTATGTTTTAAAGTATGTAAATGTATTCAATTTGTTAGCAATGCACTGCTGTTTATGCTTATAGAAAGTGTGTTACATTTTTTAGTATTACTTGAATATGTTTTTTTTTTATTTAAGTTTTGTAGTTTTTACATTTGTATCAATTATATGCAAAATGCATTAAATTATCTATTTTTCCTTTCTAATAATAATAATAATATGCATCAGCTTATTATTTGTGTGTATTTGGCTTGATCTTGTGTGTATTTTTTATTATTTAAACTTCCTATTTCATGTTTGAATCAATTTAACTGCCACTCACTTCTTGGAAAGGGATAATACTCTGAAAAAATTCAATGTTGGTTTCTTTTGATTTGATTTCACCTTTACTGTATCAGAGTAACCTTCCACTAGTTGTTTTTTTTTTTCAAAAAGTTTAGAATTTATTTCTCTTTATTTAATTTTATTCTTATACTTATATTATACTTATATGAACATCAAGCCATGCTTGCTCCAAGGTTTTTCCATTGTAAATTGCTGGGACGAGGCGTGAGCGTTGCTGGTCATAGTCATATTATGGTAATTTCTTTATTGAATATATTTAGCATAATCATTCATAATAAAATGACTACAAGTTTAAATACACGTATATATAACAATTGTTTACTTATAAATCGTATATGTTGTTAGCCTAATCATTTATACAAATATATAAATGTATGTATATAGCATAAAAGTATCAATAAATTTTTCTCTTAGATTTAGGACCGGCAACACTCACACCTCGTCCCTGGTTTATTGACAGTCTCACAGAACCTGATGAATAATATTTTTTTTATTTATTTTTTTTTTATATTCATTAAAGGGTATAAACCAGGTTTTTCACAGTTATTTCCCCTTTTTAGACTTGTGAGGTTTTCTCATCATCATTGCACTTTAATGAATAGCAATCTATATATATCCCTACATGTTTGGATATATATTTATTATTATGCCTAAAAAAATTTTTTTTTAAAGCCTGATAGTAATATACATTTTTTTTTTATAAGTAAAAATATTCAAACTCCTACCATTATATTTTACTTATAATGTTCAACTCTGGTTAAAAAAAAATTGTTCAAAACAACTGAGTTTGAGTACTGTGATTTTTGTTGTGGTACCAAGTCTTATATTATTTACCCTGTTATTTAAAATATTTACTTCTGAGTCTAAGTACTTAAGTAATGTTTTAAATTCTACATTTTGTTTGTTTAATGAGTTCTAGTTTATCTCATTATTCAAAAAAAAAAAATATGTATATATATGTTTATAAGTATAAAAAATAGCCCTATATTAATATCATGTTAAAAAGAATTTGAGCGCTTGATATCAAATATTATACATGCTCTCCTATTTACATTCCAATAGCGCACTGTACAATGTCATGTGAGTTGCAGTTAGAATTAGAATTTATTCCATTTATTCTGCCTTACTAAAGTTGATGCTTAGGTCTTTTTTAATCTGTACCTTTATAATTAGTAAGAATTAACTACATTTTGGGATAATTTTTTTTTTTGATTAAAGTAAAAAGTTGTCACCAAGATTTGAGTTTGTATCTCATCAATGATAGAGAGAAATCCATTTAGTTATTTTTATTTATTATTTTGATTAGTATGATAGGTACTGTTTCATTTGTTTTTTTGGCACATAAAACAAACACAAATTCAGAAGCTTGGCTGATATTTTTTGTATTGACATCTTGAATCTAATATGAAAGTTTATACAATCTAAAATCTGATAATTATCATTATGAAAGTATTTGAAATCCGGCATGAAGTGATAGAACCACATGCCAACATAGCCTATTTTCATTCAGTCATTTGGGGCACTAGGCTGAGTCTAACTGAGATATTTGGGAAACTCAGGCAAAAGGATAGTCCTAGAACAGATTTGATAGGAATCAATACTGGAACAGGTAGTTAAGCATTCCCTTGGTTTCTGTTGACAATAATTAAGACTCTGACTGCCATAACCAAATGGACCTCCAGACTTTTTCTTTTCATTACCTGAAAACCTCGAACTCACTCCTTATTTCATTAAGGATACAACATTGATATTTCTAACTAGGCTGACTAATCTATATAAATATCGATTTGGGTTGTGCGTTAAATCAAAAGTAAAGAATTAATACAACAGTACTCCAGTTTAAAATACAATCATGAAAAAAATCGGATCGCCCGCCCGAAACCAAAAAAATAACCTAACCTGCCGATCAAGCCTAAGGGGATATAACTCTATGCAAAGGGTTTTGCAGAGCGCAGCTAGTATGAAGGATAATCGCTATCCGAAAGGTGGAGCCTGCTATGATATTTATTTCTTTAGCCTGCATCGCTCTCACCCTTATTAGGACTATCCTTCATTAACATACCAAAAATAATCGCCTTGATTGTGGCTTGAAACCGACTGTTAAACGTGTAATAGATGAAGATCTTACACCCGGCATGGGAGGTCAACGCCAAGCTGACCACTATGGCAGAAACGCTGTGCAAGTTGTTGTATTTCATCCGCGCAAAAAAATCTGGCACAAACGCCTGCGCCAATGAGAATACGGATAAGATCAGCAAGAGAACGCCCAGTAATATTGTCACCAGAGTTACGGCCTTGACTAGCTGGACCTCTTTTGTTTTAAGGGTTTTGGACGACAGTGTTAAGTGGTCAAACGGTTGTGTACCTTTGGTATTCATGTCATCATGGTTACTGGGCGCGTAAGTCATTAACTTCCGCTTAAGCGACGCGTTTATTAAAGCGCTGGTTAATATGACGGAACACGTAATAGCGATGATAACTAGAATAACGGGGAAAACCGTTCGACCCGCTATTTGTTCTACGGAGTTGAATAGTTTGAAATCGTTAGTTGAATAAAAGGTCAGCTTTGTTAGATTCGTAGAAGGGCTTGTCTGCCATGTTAGAACGTATGATATGAGAAGAGGAATTCTAAACGCCACATTGCACACGAGCAGCATAAGGATAACCGCCACCGATCTTTTAAAAGTAAAAACGTTTTTGAATCTCATTGGCATAGAAACGCAGCAGCATCTGGCAATGGCCAGGTAGGTCTCGAGGCAGACAGACGTGTCCAGAAAAATGTGCTGGTAGTAATGTATGACCCCGCTGATGGAATGCATGCTGATGGGGATGTCTTGTTGCCATGGAGACATAGCTACATTTAGACAGACGTTATCGGAAGTGTCTAGAAGCACGCTGAACAGGTCAGACAAAGACAGAGCCAGAAAAGTAATGTTGATGCTGTCTTTCAGCCCGATTTTGAAAAATGTCACAATGTTTAAAATGTTGGCCGAAATGGACAAAATCTGGAATGTTGGGCCTAATATTTTGGTGTAGATAAACATGGCAGTTGCCAATTGTTCGTCAGTGACAATGTCATCTTTGTACGGCATTATTTTGGTATTTTTAGTAATTTAAAAAAGTTAACTGTAAATATCTGTTTTGTTATATATATTTTTATTATGGTTTAAAAATTATCAATTTAATGTAAATGTAAGCTTTGATTTATTTTAAAAAAAACGTACTAATGTAGACTTCATTACTAGACAAGTTTAAAAAACATTTCATTATAATTTTACATTTGGATCATACACATTTTACACCACTTTTTACAACTATTAGTCACCGCAATAAATATTTTCAAGCCTGTTGCTGTTTTTAAATTTGTCAAAAACTTGATAAGCTTAACTTGCCAAAAGTAGTTTCGCATTTTTAATCTGATTTTTTTTTTTTGTAAACTTAGTGACAAGATAGATATGCCTTCTGGTTTGTCTATATTTAGAAATTTACTTCATATCTAATTATAGCATATAGATCGCTATTTACTTAACGACAAACACTGTAAAACAATTACACAATTATGTAGAGCATACCGAATACAGATTTAAACTCTGGTTGGAGACGTTCCCAGATAATTATAACGTAATTGTGTCATGTGAGCTAAAATGAAATCAATAAACGCACTGGTATAATGAAATATAAAGTAGGTTAAGTTTAAACTATTTCAATTTGGTTAGAGAATTGGAGAACGTAGTTTTCTCGAGCCTTCTCTAGTTTCTCTTAATTAAGATCCTATGTACTACACTAGTTATTAAGTCTTCTATTTTATTGATTTAAGCACAATTTTAACCTAATTAACACGCTCAATCGTGTTGTAATGACCACACGAAGAAAAGCTGAAGATTTAGTTTATTCAATCAATTATTAAAAACACTTTCAAATAACAACCTACAAAACGAAATAAAAAAAAACAAACACCGACATTATCTTAGTGCAATGACTCTTTTTAAACTCACTATGTAAATACATTTTGTCCATTAAATAAATTAAATTAATGTATTTTAATATAATATGTTGTATGATTTAGGCATAATACTGATTCAAACAATAGCTTTAAAATTACACAAGCAACATTATCTAGAGACACTATAAAATGTACACATCAACACAATGCATTTTAGTAGATACAACGTTGACTCAAACTGTCTGCTGTTGTACCAATTGTTGCGTATTGATAAACTGGCTGCTGTTGTACCACTTGTTGCGTATTGATAAACTGGCTGCTGTTGTACCACTTGTTGCGTATTTATAAACTGGCTGTGTTGTACCACTTGTTGCGTATTGATAAACTGACTGCTGTTGTACCACTTGTTGCATATTGATAAACTGACGGCTGTTGTACCACTTGTTGCGTATTGATAAACTGACTGCTGTTGTACCACTTGTTGAATATTGATAAACTGGCTGCTGTTGTACCACAGTTCCTAAAGTGGACCACTGACGCCACCTTGCCAGCAGCCGGACCTGCAGCTTTAACCAAGACGACGTATCAAACGTATTCATCGGTACGAATGTGATGTAGTCAAAGTCACCGGGATTTGACAGTGTAAATAACACAAACACCGCCATCTAAAAATATTAAATGTCTACCTTAGTGACACACACACGGGGAAATGGTTCTCTGACATCCTATTATACGAGACACTTTATCATTATAGCAATACATCGTTGCACATTTGAACATTATAGCAATTCATCATTATAGTATTTCACCACTATAAAATTTCATCATTGCATAAAGTGCACATTGCAAATATCAGCCCTAACACTAACCCTATAATGATGAAATGTTGCAATGATGAAATATCGGAATGATGAAATGTTGCAATTATGAAATGTCGGAATGACGAAATGTTGCAATGATGAAATGTCGGAATGATGAAATATTGCAATGATGAAATATCGGAATGATAAAATGTTGCAATGATGAAATGTTGCAATGATGAAATGTCGGAATGATGAAATATTGCTATGATGAAATATCGGAATGATAAAATGTTGCAATGATGAAATGTTGCAATGATGAAATGTCGGAATGATGAAATATTGCAATGATGAAATATCGGAATGATAAAATGTTGCAATGATGAAATGTTGCAATGATGAAATGTCGGAATGATGAAATATTGCAATGATGAAATGTTGCAATGATGAAATGTTGCAATGATGAAATGTCTCGTATGATCAGGTGTCTGGACACACTGTTCTAGATACGTAAGAATTTTCAGCCGAATTTATCTTTTATAAATGGTCCATTTGTTGACTTTCAATTATATTATTTGTTCATCGCACAAAGATCTTTGTTAGCATACGTCACATATTGTAAAGAAAAAAAAAACTAGAAATATGTGTGATATTCTATTTAAATTAAGTATCTTCGTTGTACTGCCAACTTAGTGGGTTTTTTTCAATTAGTTTTTGCCGTATTCATTGAAGTAAAGTTCTACATATAAATCTGAACTGAAAAATTGTATTTTGTTTAGAATAGATGCATATATTTTCTAGAGTACCGTAAATTTCTTTTTTCATGCAAACAAAATTGTAATCAGTTTATGTTACAGAGTTGAAGGTATTTCCCATCTTCAGGCAGTCAGCCCAGTTGACAACCGCTATGGCAGCTACTGGTGTTTACATGTTATGAATAACTGTATGTGAATGTTAACAATTTCTAAATTGTTAATAAAAATACAGGATAATCTCCCTTACCGCTGAAGGGTTCCCGAGGCAGACGAAGTGGAGAATTCATCTTTTTCTTTAACCACTGCATATGAAGTGGGACGGATGGCTGAGTGGTGTAGATACTCGCCTGTCGACCTGAGAGTCATGGGTTAAATCCTCGGTGAGAATTTTCCAGGTGAAATGTTTTTCAAAGTCGTCCCATAAGTCCACCCAGCTTTAACTAAGTACCTGACGTAAAGTTAAGGAAGTAAAGGCGGCTGGGCGTTGTGCTAACCACAAAACCCCTTATATGCCGAGGTTAAAGAAACAGATTCAAGCAAATAGCAGCAAGCTTGTGATATTCTAGCAATCACAAAAGCCTCCAGCTAATGATATTTTAGCTAGGGGCTAAAGGAACTGAATTTTTTTTTGTTTGCGGCATATGAAAGGGGCTATGAGGGGGGCACAACGCCCAGCCGCCTTTACCTCCCTATCTAGTGTCAGGTACCATTTATAAAGCTGGGTGGACTTGGAGGAATCTTAAACAACTTTTAGCAGGAGGTGGATATATTCATTTGGTTCTCACCGAGGATCGAACCCAGGACTCTACGTTTGACAACCTAACGCTCTACGACGCTCTCAAAATAGTTAGGAAAATAAAAATATTGATTTATACACTCAATTTAAAATGATACAAAAGATGTCTACAATTTAATACGAAACAAATCTTGTTGTTTTTTTGTTACCCGCTAAGTAAACTTAGATTAGACCTTTTGTTGGCTGATTGTAGGTGCAAACACCGAGGAGGGGAATGAACAATAAACAATTGAGCCGTGTTGGTGGGTGGTGGTGGTGGTGGTGATGCTAGGGGGTGGGTGGGGTAGCTGTAGGTGGGGCGCATTGCACCTTGGTCTACCAAAGCGAATAGTTGTAGTGATAAGAAATATAAGTACATTATATTCTAAGAGATGTAGATATTTACAGTGCTGGGTGTTAGAACGATAAAAGATATATACAGGATACTTAGTATAGTCATGTCGTGTTTGTATGTATAAACGTCCTATAGGAAGTGTACTAAGTATAGTCATGTCATGTTTGTATGTATGAGCGACCTATAGGAAGTGTACTAAGTATAGTCATGTCTTGTTTGTATGTATGAGCGACCTCTAGGAAGTGTACTAAGTATAGTCATGTCATGTTTGTATGTATGAACGTCCTATAGGAAGTGTACTAAGTATAGTCATGTCATGTTTGTATGTATGAGCGACCTCTAGGAAGTGTACTAAGTATAGTCATGTCATGTTTGTATGTATGAACGTCCTATAGGAAGTGTACTAAGTATAGTCATGTCTTGTTTGTATGTATGAACACTATCCTTACATTTCTTGTATTATAAACTAAGTTCAATACTGACAGAGACACTATCCTTACATTTCTTGTAATATAAACTAAGTCCAACACTGACAGAGACACTATCCTTACATTTCTTGTATTATAAACTAAGTCCAACACTGACAGAGACACTATCCTTACATTTCTTGTATTTACATTATACTAAGCCATTATAAACACAAACACATTGATATTAGCTTCAAACTCTATTGATCTGTATCTGCATAGTGGGAATTTTCAAAATCCTAAATTAATTCAATGGGTCTCTCATTTCGAAAGTATTAATTAATTGATAATGAAGTTCCATTATTTAATAAATTAACGCCAACGTGCGCTTTGTGTATCGCACATGTTATTGGGTATGTCGAAACTAAATTTTTTTTTTTTTTCACAGAACAATAGAAGCGGTATTTTGGTATAATTGTGCTCTGCGGAACATGGTTTATGAAGCGCTGCTTTAGTCAGACAGATTTAGGCAAACATTGGGTAGAGCGATTTAATTGTTCGCGTCTTCGGAATGCATTTCTAACTGGTCGTTGAGAAGTGGGTTGTACTTTTGTAATGTCAAACAAGACCCACGTACGATAAAATTGTTGGTATTTCTACTCACAATTTAACACATTCTGCACCATCAATCGTGTTGGTGAGTAACATTTTAAAAAAAATGTCCAGTGTTTTTACTTGTTAACATTTATCTATGAAAAAGCATTCAATAGAATGTTTATCAATATTTGTTATATATACAATTATAGATGAAAGTTAAAAAAATTATTAAAAAGCCTAATAGAAGGTATTTATGTTAGCGTTGGATTTCTAGCAAGAAAACTGAAGCAAGCTAGTGATATTCTAGCAAGTAAACAGCCTCAAGCTAATGATATTCTAGCAATTAAAAAGCCTGAAGCTAATGATATTTTAGCAAGCAAACAGCCTCAAGCTAATGATATTCTAGCAATTAAATAGCCTGAAGCTAATGATATTTTAGCAAGCAAACAGCCTCAAGGTAATGATACTCTTGCAAGTAAACAGCCATAAGCAAAAGATATTCTAGCAAGCAAACAGCCTCAAGCTAATGATTTTCTAGCAAGCAAACAGCCTCAGGCTAATGATATTCTAGCAAGCAAACGGCCTCAAGCTAATGATACTCTAGCAAGAATACAGCAGCAAGATAATCACATTATGGCAATAAAACAGTCTCAAGCTATTGATATTGTAGCCATCAAACATCCTCAAGCTAATTATATTATAGCAAGCAAAGAATATTTTTCCTTGAGATATCACCAACTTAATTTATTTTTAAACCACATATTATAGTTTAAAATAAACATTTAATAGAATTTTATTTAATTAATACCATTCTTAGGTATCAAGTGACTTTTTACACACACTTTCAAAGCTAGGGGGCTCCCATGGTCATGTTATTACCCATACAAAAGGGCCACATGTGTTCAAGCGTTAAAACGACCCTGATGGTACAGAAGGTTTAATAAAGACTGCGTTACATTTTTATTGTTTTTTTCACTATGTTCAAACAGTGTTACTTTTTCAGGGTCTGTTCACAATTCTTGACTTACGCCCTGATTGCAACTGACGTCTGTTACCACAGAGGTGGAGCTAACCATGTGGACTTACGCTATACTGGTCCTGTTGACGTCTATGGCAGTGGACCTGACCAGAGGTCAAGTCTGTGGTGACGTCACTTATTGGGTCGGTGGCTTTAACAAGAGAAGGGGGGTCAAATGAAAATCATAAAAATTAGGACTGGCTAGGAATTGTCATACCTACACATGTTTATAATGGGTCATTGGTTTATATAAAAGAGGGATCAGGGGAAATAATGAAATACGACTGGCTTGGACTGGCTTAAACTGGCTTGGACTGGCTAAAAACTGGCCAGAACTGGCTAGTATTATTCAAGTGCATGTTTTTGTATTTGTTAAATGTTTCCATCTTTTAAGGTTGGTACAGGGGAGATTTTTTTTTTAAAGACAGAGTTATTTAATAATGGCCCGACACGAACAAATTACTCATCGATAATCAATATTTTTAATAGATGATAATCATTTTGAATGAACTTGTATTTGGGACAGATGGCCGAGTAGTGTAGATACTCGACTGTCGACCTGAGAGTCATGGGTTCGATCCTCAGTGAGGCCCATGGAATTTTTCCAGGTGAAATTTGTTGCAAAGTCGTTCTACAAGTCCACACAGCTTTAAATGGGTACCTGACTTTAAGTTGGGGGAGTAAAGGCGGCCGGGCGTTGTGCTAACCACACAATCCCTTCATATGCTGAGGTTATAGAAACAGATGAACTACACTTCATTTGCCCAGATGGCCCTTTGGGGCTAAGGGAACTTTACTTTTTTTTAATATTTGCTCATGTTCTCTCCTTCCCATTTAGCTTTCTCCATATCTCCGTTCTTGAATGATTTACATCTTAAAAGATTTGTTTTTAAATGTAGGGGAAATAACCTAGTGTTCTAAATTAAATAAGTAAAAAGATAGTTATTCCATTTTGTTTACTTTTTTAACGAAATATTTTATAACGACTTCTTGATGTTAACATTCGGTCAGATAAGCGAAAGCGTGTGTTTATTTTTGAATGATGCTAACTTGTTTGTGATCTAATTATGAAATTTGTGTTATGAAGTGAACATTGATTTAAAAGGATGTAATGTATGAAATGATCATTGTCATTAAAGGATGTAAGGTATTAAATGAACATTGTTATAAAAGATTGTAATGTATTAAATGAACATTGCTATAAATGGAAACAATTCTTAAATGTACATTGTTATAAAAGGGTGTAATGTATTAAATGAACATTGTCATTAAAGGATGTAAGGTATTAAATGAACATTGTTATAAAAGGGTGTAATGTAATGAAAATTGCTATAAAAGAATCTAACGTATTAAATGAACATTGGTATAAAAGGTTGTAATGTATTAAATGACCACTGCTATAAATGGAAGCAATTATTAAATGTATATTGTTATAAAAGGAAACTATGTTTCAATGCTAAACTTTGAAATGCTATTACACATTTCGCGTGTCAAATTTTATCCAGAGAAACAATAACCAGACATGTCCGGCAAGAGCCGTATGCGCAGACGTCTTTAACTCCGTCAGGAAGGGGAACGACGGACAGAACTGCACTAAGAAGAGGACGCTGCACAACTGCGTCTGTCAGTCAGGAGCGTGTCCAGTCGACAACGATGACCATTGGTTGTTCGCCTCAGAGTTCCACAGGTGAGAGACTAGGGTCATTTAGGTTAGTAGTCTTCCCCCCTCACATCAATAGGTTCACACCCTTTATAGGGGCGCATTTACGGTGGGTGCAAAGAGCGCGCACCAAGGGCACCGAGTTCCAGACGTCAAGGCTAAATCCAAATGTAACCTTTTCTTGTGTTTATAAAGGGGCCCATTATGTGTTAAACGATGGATTGTATTACAGTTAGTTGATAAAAAATTTCACTGCGATGCTCCCACACCCTTCAAGAAAAGGGCTCTCTCAGGTGTTGGGACTTCGTCATTGTCGGGGGCCCGGGGCTCTCGCCTCAGATGCAGTCCCACTCATTCCACCTAAAAATTGCAATGGACATGTATATCCACTTATATACAAGTTGTTACACCTAGTCTTACTACGTCCAACAGAATCTACACTTGCCAGCCTGTTTGTAAACTCCCGTGGTGCGGCAATATTGCGTCCACTTCACCCAACGGACCGGTTGCCTTCACAACAGAACAGCAGTCGCCAGATTTTTTCGGCTCCACTTTCCAAAGAGTAAGTAGATTAAAATAGAAAATATACAGTCTGGAAAATGAAAAAAAAAAGTATAGAATTATTTTTAAAAGTTTTTTTTATTACACTCTTTGGCAATAAACTCCGTGTTTTTTAAAGTATTTAAGTCTTTAAAAAAATTAAAACAAGATAATGTTAAACTTTCGTTAGCCTTTGTTAAAATGATCGGTTCTGTTTGTTTATTTGCCTTACAGCTGTATTTAAAGGGTTCAATTGTATTATTAGAAAATTTCTGTGTCATTGAAAGAATTAAAAAAAAAAAAAAGACACCGGGTTTAGATGAAGTCAGAGGTCACCAGTTTCTGTAGGTCGTTAAGTGGTTTGCCTGATACCCATCTTTTTTTTTTGGATTAAATTTTATAATCTGTTTATACGTTCAAGTCTCCAGTTCTAATTAAGTATACCCTTTAACTGAGTCTTAACTTCCGCCTTGATTCAGTTATGTTTGATTGTAACGTCTCTAGATAAAATCCCACTAAAGCCCCACTCATGTAATCAAGTCAAACTTTAACCCCCCCCCCATGTAATCAAGTAAAACACTAGTCTACTTTAACCCCCCACCCATGTAATCAAGTCAAACTCTAGTCTACATTAACCCTCAACCCCTCCACCCCTCCACGGTTTGGCACAAATCAATTCTACCTCCTCATCCCTCCCCATTTTCATGACGTTCATATTTGAGTCTCTACCCTAAACCCATAAGTAGGTCTAGCCCCCCTCCGCGCGCGCACGCGCGCGCACACACACACACACACAAACACACACACACACTTGACTAAATGTAGACTAAAGATTCCCGGATTAAACCTACGCAGGTCACCAGGTTCAGATGAAGTCAAAGGTCAACAGTTTCTGTAGGTCGTTGAGAGGTTTGCATAACGCCCAGTGATCAGTCACTTACATATACAAACAAAACCTCTGCTGCCCGCCGTTTTGTCAGACTGAGGGACAGCGATCGTGCCCCGGGACTCTCTCTACCTTACTGCTACGTCCTATCTATGGTCGAGCGCTCTAACATCCACTGTCCATCCAACCCCCCCCCCATCAGGGCCGTAGTTAAGGAAGGGGACACCAGAACTTGTCATACGGCGTTTTTTGTTTTTTAAAGTTATCATTTTTTTTTGTATCGGGGAAATTGTTCAGAATGAGCCAGCCCCCCACAAATTGTTCAGAATGAGCCAGCCCCCCACAAATTGTTCAGAATGAGCCAGCCCCCCACAAATTGTTCAGAATGAGTCAGTCCCCCACAAATTGGTCAGAATGAGACAGAGCCCCCACCTGTTGACGTCCAAGCCCTTATGGCGTGTTTGTAACTTGACAGGTGGACTGCCGATGTCCCCGACACCACCGACCCAGCAGCGGGAACGGGATCGTCCACAACTCCGTCAAGACGGTGGGCAGGAAGTACAACGCCAGGAAGAAATACCACCAGACGAGGCACGCCTGTCAAAACTCGGCTGCTGATAGTGAGTACCTGCCTATACCTGTCTGTACCTGTCGGTTTGTGCTTGTATGTACATGTCTTAGCCCTAAAGGGCCATCGGGGCAAATGAAGTGTAGAATTCATCTATTTCTATAACTTCGGCACATGAAGGGATTGTGTGGTTAGCAGAACGCCCAGCCGCCTTTACTTCTTTACCATTTAAAGCTGGGTGAACTTGTGGGACGACTTTGAAACAAATTTCACCTGGAAAAATTCTCATGGTTCTCACCGAGGATCGAACCCAGGACTCTCAGGTAGACAGTCGAGTATCTACACCACTCGGCCACCACTACCATCAAACGAGGCATACCTGTTAAAACTCGCCAGGTGATAGTGAGTACCTGTCTATACCTGTCTGTACCTGTCGGTATGTGATTGTCTGTACATATCTGTATGTACCTGTTCGTAATGCCTGTCTGTGCCTATCTGTCTGTACCTCTTTGTCAATGTGTCCAAATCGCTATTATTATATTAGATATTTACATAGATATCAAACCAGTCATTTCGAATTAAATAAGCACAGACATTAGTATATATAAATAATTGGCCGTTTATAAGATAATATATCAATTATTTAACCCTGTGGGTTTTTTTCCCCTTTTCATCGCAGGTCTATTCATTGATCCATGTGCTGCATAGACGTTTGGCAGACAGACAACAGGCGGGCAAAATTAATATGCTGTAGTTTATAACATAAAGATTCAAATAAATCAACACTTTAAAAGAAACATTAAACTTGAAGAGAACATTTTAAATAAAACTTTTGATAACATCAGCTCTTATGTGTTACTCATAGTTTGGAAGTTCCAATACATTTTTTTTTCACTTCTGCTTCTTTTATGACATCACTTAAATTGTTAAACACACAAAAACATGAGTTGAAAATGATTTGCCCCCCCCCCCTTCCCCCCCCCCCCCCATTTCTAGCCTCAAACGAACAGCAATTAATATTTATAGCACAAACATGAAAAACAAAAATGTGACTAGATATGAATGTGATTAAATTAAAGTCACGTTTGTTCTTGTATTCTGTTGAATATTTAAAGAAAAAGGAAATTTACGTTTTACAGAAATGAAACAAACAAACAACGCAGCTGCCAACGATTAAGACAAAATGTCAAAATAAATTCATTTTTTCGCTACTAGAGCAATTATAAAAATCGATCAATATAAAAGACTAAACATTTGAACTAAAAATATTGAATTATTATTTCACTGTGTGTTTGTCATTTTTTTTTATTTGCATACGTTGCCATAAAGTACCTACTGGAGCCTTCATGGCTTTAGGCTATAGAGGAATGTGTATTAGAGAGGAATGTGTATTAGAGAGGAATGTGTATTAGAGAGGAATGTGTATTAGAAAAGGTGGGTGAGGTGGTGGGTGGGGCTTTTAAAAGTAGTACCATCAATACTATAATAGTACTTAGTGCCATCATTAGTACAATAGTAATTAGTACCATAATTAGTACTTAGAGACATCATTAGTACAATAATACTTAGTGCCGTCATTAGTACAATAGTACTTAGTGTCTTCATTAGTACAATATTACTTAGTGCCATCATTAGTACAATATTACTTAGTGTCATCATTAGTACAATAGTACTTTGATGATGTATTAGTGGCATCGGCCGAGTTCGGTTCAAGCGAAACTCTGCGATGGGGGGGGGGTGAGGGGCGTCATTTGCCCTGCATAAACGCCACCTTACAATATGAGCATAAGAAGCACTGCATTCGTTTCAATTTCAAATCGTTAAATCTGAAAAACGAAACAAAAATAAACATTATTTTCAATTAATTTTTGCCGGGGTTCTGTTGAAGTAAAGTTGTACATATAAATCTGAGCTGACAACTAGTTGGGGTTTTTTTCAATTAGTTTTAGCGGTATTCATTGATATAAAGTTATGCATATAAATCTGAACTGAAAAATTGTATCTTGTTTAGAATAGATGGATATATTTTCTAGAGTACTCTAAATTTATTTTTCATGCAAACAAAAATGTAATCAGTTTATGTTACAGAGTTGAAGGTCTGTCCCATCTTCAGGCTGTCAGCCCAGTTGACAATCACTATGACAGCCACTGGTGTTTACATTAAATGAATAACTGTATGTGAATGTTAACAATTTCTAAATTGTTAACAAAAAGTACAGGATAATCTCCCTTAGCACTGAATGGTTTCCGAAGCAGACGAAGTGGATAATTCATCTTTTTCTTTAACCACAGCATAGGAAGTAGGACGGGTGGCTGAGTGGTCTAGATACTCGACTGTAGATCTGTGAGTCATGGATTCAATCCTTGAATTGAGAATTTTCCAGGTGAAATTAGTTTCAAAGTCGTCAGACAAGTCAACCAGGCTGTAATAAAGTATCTGACTTTAGTTGGGGATGTAAAGGGGGCTGGGCGTTGTGCTAACCACAAAATTTCTTTATACGACGTTGTCATAGAAACAAATGATTCTTTACTTCATCTGCTAGGGGCTAAGGGAACTGTACTTTTATTTTTACGTCAATATGAAGGGGTTGTGAGGGTACCACTAACGAAATAAGTAATTTAAGAAGAATGCAAAACAACAGTGTATTTAGTGTCTCGTTTTCATACTAGGCTTAAAACTTTATTTTATTAGTTTATAGAATATATATATATATATATATATATATATATATATATATGTATATATATATATATATATATATATATATATATATATATATATATACCTTATATACCTTATAACGTTGTTCTTGTGTCAGAACCAAGTCAAATAAAATAAAGGTCATATTTTGAACTCTAGGGTAGACAACTGTGTGTAAACTGTGGACCATGACCTGAGTTTCATCATAGTGGTTATCGGACGTGGCTGAGACAAATATGACGTCACTGATAGGTATAGTTGAGGACAGGTCCACGATCTTCTGATGGTTTTCACCTGTCAGTGTCAGTCTAGGTGACAAAATGTCCCAGACTCTTTCCTTGGGATTCAGACTTAAATGTCTGGAGCAGACGTCTGGGAGACAAGCTGAAGTAAAAAAATATTTTAAAAGTTGTTTTGTGAACCAGTGATGGGTGGGCTAAGAATTAATATATAAATATTAGAGCTGTTGTTTGGTTAAAAAAATCTAATCCAAATTATCACATAATTAAAAAAATATTATCGCAAATTAACGAATATTTAATTTAAAAAATATTTTATGTATTATTTGTAACACTTCTTTATTCTATCAACATGGCGTCTTAAAATAGTACATTTCACTGCTAGAACATTTTACTTAACTGAACCAGTCTTATTTACTAAGTTAAATGTTTAAACTAAGAACAGTGTGCCCACAGTCCACTATAGTCACTGACCTGTAAAATTACGTCATCTTCCGTTTAGCATCAGCCCCCCCCCCCACCCTCTTATTCCTTCACTGCTACTATACATGAGAGGTTCAGAACAATAAGCACACATCACGTGACGCAGTAAAAACGATGCTTGTAACTTTTTTCTCATCCCCCCCCCCATCTCAAATTCCATCTTCTGTCACTTTGTAAGTTTAAACTACATTAGGTCATCCATAGTCGAATCTCGGTACCAAGTTGAACATTCCTGATAATTTAAATAAAGTAAATTGCCCGTTCACTGAAGAGATGGGGGAGGGGAAGTAATTCTAACACCTACAACTTAGTCATATCACCGAAACGTACCAGGGGAGACAACCTTTACTACGGACTCTGATTTATTGGCATTAGTAGGGAATGAAAGTAGGGAAACATAGTGAGAGGGCTCATCTGTATAAAATAAGTTTAGTGTAATGAATAGTGGTCCAGACTGAACGAGCCCGTTTCAGATTAGGTACCACGCTTTAGACGTCCGAATTACGCAGCACAGTAGTTAGCGTGTGATGTTGTGTCCAGCCGTCCGAATTACAGAGTAGAGTAGTTAGTGTTAGACGCCGCGTGCAGCCGTCCGAATTACGCAGTAGAGTAGCTAGTGTGAGATGCAGCGCCCAGCCGTCCGACTAACGCAGTACAGTAGATAGTGTGAGATGTCGCGTCCAGCCGTCCGACTTACGCAGCACAGTAGTTAGTGTGTGATGCCGCGCCCAGTCGTCCGAATTACGCAGTACAGTAGCTAGTGTGAGATGCCGCCCCCAGCCGCCTTCAACATCCTGTATAATTTTATTTATCAGAATTAACTAAGTACTATTTTAAGTTTTAGAGTAAAATTGTTGTAACCTAAATCTGTTATAAACTTAGCAAACAGCTAAGAGCGCTTTTAAGAGCTATATTAAAACTAAGATAGCTCTTTGTTTTCTCTACTAATACGCGATTTGAGCCAGTTTTTCATTCGTCTATAACGTGGATGTTTACAAATAAATATTTGACCTCTTGCATTCAGTGTTGTACCAAGACAAAGGCCATCACATTGTCTATCTACAAGCTTGTGACAACAATAAACAACTAACACTATGAGTTTGAGCTGATATGTGTGTCTGAATACCTTTGTATGGGTCAGACATATTAGACCCATATCTAGTTATGTCTTTTGTATACAACAATATATCATCCTCGGAATGTCTGTGTTATGGATCTAGACTAATGAACGGAATGTCTACATTAAAAATCTAGGCTAATTGATGGCAGGCGCACTGCATGCAAGAACGAATACCTATAACTGGTTCTGCAGACCGAAATATGTTTAATCAATAAATTATTTTATCGTTTTTATTTATTTGCTTTTATAGATAAATTGTAGAAATATTATTTTGAATAATTATCTTTATTACTAAGAGTTTCTCGTCTTGGTATAAGATTGTATATATTTTGGGACGGCTGTATAAGATTGTGCATATTGTAGGACTGCTGTATAGGATTGTGTAAATTGTGTGACTGCTGTATAAGATTGTGTGACTGCTGTATAAGATTGTGTATATAGTGGGACTGCTGTTTAAGATTGTGTATATTGTGAGACTGCTGTATAAGATTGTGTAAATTGTGTGACTGCTGTATAAGATTGTGTATATCGTGGGATTGCTGTATAAGTTTGTGTATATTTTGGAACTGCTGTATAATCATAGTCATAGCCAAATGAGGATATTAGAGCCGCTGGAAGCTTTAAAGTTTCACGGCTCCCAAAATGAGCCATTTTTTATGGCTGTGTTAATTAAATTTGGATAAATTCCGTCTTTTAAATAATTTTAGCTTAACAAGTTGTACCAGTCCGGGTTTTTAAATTCCTCATTTCTGCTGGGTTTTTTTTTTAGTTTAATTTATCATTGATGGCTATTTTGTTTTAATAAACTTTGTGTTAGTGAAGAATTTATTTTAAGATATGGGAGACAACTAAAATTTTACTATGATAAGCAGATAATTTAACGACTATTTCCCTTTGATCGCCGATTTTTTTTTTCTTGATCTTTTGTAGTAATATATATTTTTTTCCCCTTAAAATTCATGAATCATAAAGTTTAACCAATTTTTGTTTGTTGATTCATTATATAAATATTGTTTATTATTACTGGACTGACCAAAGTACATTCAAAGTTGTTCAGTTTTACATTATCTGCTAAAAGTTCAGTCGATTGTTTACCTATTTTCGATTTATAATTGTTTATTAAAATAATTTATTTTTATTGTAATTTTCATTTATGACGTCACAGTGTATTTATTTACTGTAAATATTTACAAAATGATTTAATAAACAAATCAACAAAAACATGACGTGACAAAAATACACAAAGAAACCAAAAAAAAAAACAAAAAAAACAATAATATTGGCCAATTGAAAGTTTTATTTAAAGTGTAAATATTTAGGTCCAGACACATTAATGTATAGAAGATAAACAACATTAGAACCTCTATACTTATAAGACGCATTTGTCTGTCTGTCTGTTCCTTTATAACTCAAGATCCAGACAACCAAATAACGTGAAATTTGGTACACGTACACATAATTACATGGGGAAGATTATAGGACATGTTTCGTTTCATATCGATGGGTAGTTTAATTGTAATTAATTATTTTTATTTTAGTATCTTTTACTATATTAAAGTAATCTCGACGGCGCCATAAATAAAACTCTTCTGTGACGTCATTTCCCGATGATGCAATTTACATTTTTAAATTTTCCTTCTAATAAAGCCGAATAGAACTTGCGCGCTGGTGCTGTATCGTGCATTTGTGCTGCAAAGAATAGTTGATGTTTTTTCATGCTCCCTGATTTGTACAGTTTAAGGAAGGTAAAGTAAAGGAATGAGGAAGGATTTTAGAAGAAATGTGAAGCTATAATAATCTATCTATCTATCTATCTATCTATCTATCTATCTATCTATCTATCTATCTATCTATCTATCTATCTATCTGTCTGTCTGTCTGTCTGTCTGTCTGTCTGTCTGTCTGTCTGTCTATCTATTTATCTATCTATCTATCTATCTATATATATATATATAAAGAGAGAGAGAGAGAGAGGGGGGGGACAGAGATAAAGACAGAGAGGGGGCAGGGGGGAGAGAGAGGAAAGGAGGGTAGGAGGGAGGGGGAGAGAAATAGAGAGGAGGGCAAGAAGGGAGAGAGATGGAATGAGGGCGGGAGGGAGGGGGAGGGAGAGAGAGGGGGAGAGGGGAGGGAGGGAGAAAGGAGGGAGGGAGGGGTTAGGGAGGGACAGAGAGGAGAGGGAAGGAGAGAGGGAGAGAGAGAGGATGGGAGAAATGGGAGGGAGAGATAAAGAGAGATAGGGCAGGGAGAGAGAGAGAGGGAAGGAGGAAGGGAGGAAGGGGGAGAGAGGGAGGGGGTATGGACAGGGGGGAGAAGGAGGGGAAGAGGGGGAGATGGGAGAGGGAGAAAGGGAGAGGGAGGAAGGGAGAAAGGGAGGGAGGGAAAGGGAGAGAGAGGGGAAGGGAGGGAGGGAGAGAGAGAGGAAGGGAGAGAGAGAGGAAGGGAGAGAGAGGAAGGGAGAAAACAGAAGGTAAACAGAAAACCTTATTTTAAACCCGGGCAAAGCCGGGTACTTGCAACTAGTAAATAAATATATTGATGACAATAATAAACAAATAACATTAAAATAAATAAATATATTGATGACAATAATAAACAAACAACAATAGAATAAATAAATATATTGATGACAATAATAAACAAACAACATTAGAATAAATAAATATATTGATGACAATAATAAACAAACAACATTAGAATAAATAAATATATTGATGACAATAATAAACAAACAACATTAGAATAAATAAATATATTGATGACAATAATAAACAATCAACATTAGAATAAATAAATACATTGATGACAATAATAAACAAACAACAAATGTTTATGTTGATGTCATAATATAATAGAATGAAATACAAATAAAATACAACACCGCCATATTGTTTGTTTACAAACAACTCACCAGACAAGGCAAGTCCCGCTGTGATCTAGTTTATAATTTAAACTTCCACTGTGAACAAGTTGATAGTACCACCTACCATCACCAACTTCATACCCCACACAATGAACTTGTTGTGTAGGTAAATTTACAATTAAATAAATCATCACCCACTTCAGGGGCGGATCCAGCTCAAATTCTGACCGTCTTCCAATCACGTTTCTAGAAAGCCCCCCCCCCCCCCCCAATTACTTTAATTTATTTTTGTATATTTTGTATATTAAAACGAATTATTTTATTGGATGACTGGAAATAATCCGTCAGTCTGCACGCGACGGGTTACCCATACCCAGAATGCACTATTCCGATGACTATATTTAACATAAGATCGACTGGTTGCCACTAAAACAAATTGTCATTCTTTATTTCTGACCGGCTTCCGGAAGACTGTGGAAGCCTGCCTGGATCCGCCCCTGCACTTTGTATTTGTCCACCCATTGACCAACACTGACCTGATTACTACACCCATGAGGATGTGACACTATAAAGTTCAACTTGACCACATCTCGAGATTCTTTGTATTTGTTCCTGACTTTCCACCAGACATCGTCATAATGTCTCAACAACTTGTTCAGTTTATCTCCCACATTTTTTTCACATGTCAACTGATACTTGTCACTCTCAATGTCTACATTATCAACACTGACCTGATCAACACTGACCACTGGACTGTCATCTCTATCATAAAACAATCTCAAGGACGTGTGACTGGCCTCAATGTCATCAAACATCACATGTGCAGCTGTGTACACTTCACACACCAACCCACTTCCATATCTCAAGTTTGTTTTCCCTCCCATGTTGTAAAATGGATATGAAACTTTTGTCTTTGGCCAAAACTCTGGTCTGTATGGACTGGTCATTTCAACACCAACTATGACTGTCAGAACAGCTGTAACTTTGATTAGTTCATTCAAATCATTGTGCTAATGACCTTCACGTAGATGGTTTAAGGTGAATCTATTAACAGGTATAAACTGTCTATGACCTGGATTCTTCTTACAGCCAATAAGATGTTTGTGTAGATCAGTTTCTCCACCTTCTGACACCTGAGTTTCACGATCACCTGGAACAGACAAATCAACTTACAATTGAACAATAACAAATATTTCAACAAACTGAACATTAAAATATCAAAGATATCAAGTCCACACATTATATCTGTTATATTACCACAATGTAAACAATATTGATAAATTGTGTTTTATTTTACCATTGTCCATTTTGTGAGTTTCAATGCCCACCAATTCACTTTCGGCCTCAATTAATAAAATTTTAAATCTGAAATAAACAAATCAATAATTCATATAAAAAATATTATAGTTTACAATTGAAAATATTCCAACTCAGGCTAGTTAATTTAAATAAATATATCTCAATAGAAAGTTAAAATTATTTTTTGAATAAAAGTCATGTAATAAAAATAGTTTCCATGAAATAAATCTTCTATTGTTTCAGTCATTCAATTTTTCCAGCCTCTGACAGCTGAGTTTTTTTTTATCACCTAAAAGTGTATAAAATAAAACATAAATCATGTTAAAATTTTTAACTTTAAAAAAATCAGAATATATATTAAGATAGCCTGTTTCATATTACACAAGTGGCATATATTAGTTTATAAAATATATTTTACCTCCAAGTGTATCTTTACGTTGTGTCAGTTACACTTTCTACCAAGAGACTTGGGAACTCTGTTAAAAAAAGGATACATTAATATCAGGTATTATTCAAATCTTTACACAAATAATGTATAACATATGTATACATTTTATTATTTTCAGTAATATCAAGTAATGACTGAGTATCTGCCTAAAGGTTGAAGACACATGTAATATAATATTACAAACATCTTTTAATTTCAAGTTGGTGTCTACTTTAATATTGAAATTAAAAACACACATAATCTCAGACTCTATTTCAAAACAAAATTTGATAGCATTTTTAAAAATTGAGATAAACTATTTCATGCATTGAAAAATGTTTTTAGCTACATTGTAATTTAATAAATTTTTGTCTTCAATTCATTGAAAGTTTAGCCAAAGTGGTCATTTAAACTATTTTTCCTTCTAAATAATAATGCATTATTATTATTTTTTTATGGCTGACTTTCTTCTCAGGCCAAGTTAATTAAAATAACATTTTCCATGGCAACTTCGCCGAAGTTATTTACAAAAATTTTGACTTATTGACTGCGAATTAAATACACACTTGATTAAATTGCTACAATTATTATAACACCTGATAAAAGTAAAAGGTTAAAATGCTTTAAAATGTAACAATATCTAGCATGCACTAAGCAAACGATCTAATGGTTGCAGATATAACTTGTGGCCAGGAAGATTCTAACATTAATAGGAACCATTTAAACTAAATTAATTACAGACTGTAACTTGTCTGGTAAAAATTCTAACTTTATGTTTTTAAAAATAGAGAACGATTTCAATGCCAGATTTCTTTTTTAAATATCGTATTAATTTTTGGAAATCAAATAAAAATATCAACAGAGAGTAAGTGATTAGTCAGTCAAATAGGCATCAAACCATCATCTTTTGATACAACCAAATAGACAGTATCGATGCATAATTGGCCTAATTAATGTTTTATTATTTATATTTACGTTTTTATAGAATTACTTAAGTATCTAGATATATATAAATATTTGTCCCCGCTTTGTCTGTCCGTCCGTCATCACCCTAGATCTCAACAACCATAAGTCCTAGACCCATGATGTATATATCATTTTGTAGGTCTTGGCCTGCCAAGAAAAGACTTTTTTCCATTTCGCGATCTGACCTCTCAGGGCCGTAAAAGGGGCCTTAGTACCGTTTTTTACTATATAATAAAGGAGCGCTATATCTCAGCAACTATAAGTCCTAGACCCATGATGTATATATCATTTTGTAGGTCTTGGCCTGTCATGTGTACATCAAAAGTTCATTTTGCGATAGGACATCTGAGGGCCGGGCTTCAGGGCTCCTAAGGGGATTATATATTATATACACCTTGTACGTTCAATAACCCGTTCATTTGGTGCGAAATACTGCAGCACGTAGTTTCACCAAGATTTATTAAGAAACTCACCAAATGAAATAGTAAGCTTGTGTTCTGAGTTTAATTGAAAGTATCAGAGCTATGCAACAATTGACGGAGTTTTCGGACGATTAAATGACTATAATTTAGAATGTTTTCAATTATGAGTCCTATTTCAGTAACCACAAACCACTTGTAGTTAGATTTAAGAGACAATAATTTTTTTTCAAATATAAAGAAACGTCTTTATAATCTATTTTTTACAGATATATGCATTACACAATTGAATTTATAAACATTTCCAAAATTTACAAATATTTACTGAAAGCTAACAAACGTACTGATACATAACACGAAAATGCGCTAACACGTCCTGTGTCCAGAATGGAACAGGCTTAATTGCTTGTTTTCTCTTCTTCACCCAACCTTGCGAGACAACGGCAGCAGCCTGCGAGAATTTCCGAATACGTCACAGAAAGCAAGACGCGGTTTCTTTTTCTAATTTCTTTTATAAAACCGGATTATTTTAATTTCTCATTTATCCCCAGTCGCGGTAAATACTGTAGCCGTTTAACCGCGGAAATGAGGGAATGTTGTACATAAAATAGAATCTGTCAACTGATTATTGTAAAAAATAAAAATAAAAAAAAAATAAAAACATTTAAATTTTAATAATACAATTATGTCTGAAGAATAAAGTAATATTGAACTAATTTCCAATTTTAGAATTCAAAAAATTGTGTATAAATATAGATGAGATGTAAAATTGCTATGGCTGGGCCCGGCGCTAACATTAGGCTAAAAGTTGGTCAAGAGAACACATTGAACGCAGAGGCGTTCCTAAGGATTTGGGGGCCCGGGGGCTTGGCTTTTTTGGGGGCCCCTGCAACTTGACATACGATATCATGACATGAGATAATGTACTTAATAAATATATGTCTAAATTCAAATTAGTACAGTAGGCCTATACTGTAACAAAAAATAATCATTAAAACTCTTTTAATGAATAATTCCATTGTTTAGTAGTGACGGGATAATGTGATAAATCTCAATTCACATTACCTCACGTTGTGCTTTCTGTGCAGCTAAGGCATTTATAACATCATCTAGATTCTAGATCAATGTTGTCTAGTATTTTTTACTTCACTGACATTAAAGCCATGCTGCTAAATCTTTCTTGCGTCATTGTGCTCCTGAGATAGTTTTTGATTAGCTTGAGTTTTGAGAATGATCTCTCACATAATGCAATGGAAGTGGCCTGAGTTAGCAGTATTCGGATGGAGGTTGCAAGGTTTGAGCACACATCATTACCATATGAAGTCAGCTTCCTTAATATGTCAATTGGTGATTGTGGTACTGGTTTGTTGATGAAAAGTGCTCGTGCATCAATGACATCATTGAAAAAGTGATTAGCCTGTATGTCATCATACAAACAATAAACACTAACACAGTTTTTCATCAGTGTGTGATCATCCATATAATTCAACACATGTTTAGGTTCAAGAAGAAACCCAAAGCACATGGTTTTGCAAACTTTGGAATCTGTCCTTCATCTCCATATGAAGTCTGTTCAGCACTTCTTTCGCAACACGTTTGAATTGCAGTTCTGTTTACAGTCCTACATCAGAACTCAACTCACCATCAAGTCTTTTCTTTCTTCTAGTTGTTTTATACCTACAGGAAATCCCCAGCATCCAATGCTGTATCTTTGCCTGATTTATCTGAATGGTGATACTTCGCCATATTCATGGTCTTCTTTGTTTTCAATGCTATTATCAGGTTTTCGCCATATTCATGGTCTTCTTTGTTTTCAAAGCTATTATCAGGTTTTCGAGATATTCATGGTCTTCTTTGTTTTCAATGCTATTATCAGGTTTTCGCCATATTCATGGTCTTCTTTGTTTTCAATGCTATTATCAGGTTTTCGCCATACTCATGGTCTTCTTTGTTTTCAATGCTATTATCAGGTTTTCGCCATATTCATGGTCTTCTTTGTTTTCAATGCTATTATCAGGTTTTCGCCATATTCATGGTCTTCTTTGTTTTCAATGCTATCAGGTTTTCGCCATATTTATGGTCTTTTTTTTGTTTTCAATGCTATTATCAGGTTTTCGCCATATTCATGGTCTTCTTTGTTTTCAATGCTATTATCAGGTTTTCGCCATATTCATGGTCTTCTTTGTTTTCAATGCTATTATCAGGTTTTCGCCATATTCATGGTCTTCTTTGTTTTCAATGCTATCAGGTTTTCGCCATATTCATGGTCTTTTTTTTGTTTTCAATGCTATTATCAGGTTTCTTTTTTTAAAAAAACTTCAAAACTTTCCTTGATTTTGTAGCCATCTTGTCTCTCTGTAGCACGCTTTTTTCGTCTGGTAAACTGGTTCTTTCGACAGGGTGAAGTTTCTCTATAAAGAATAACATCCTTTACATTTCACAAATAAAAAAAAAATTATGTATAGGCCTACTTGTTTCACCCTCCATGACTGTGTGATTTCGTCACAAGTATACGAACTATGACCTTTCTATTTATGGCAAATGGATTATAGCATGGGTAAAAAATGGAAGATAAAATGCCGTCAAGATAACGTGTTTTACAACAACCGGAACTATGTTTTAATTTCCGTGATGATATACGAAATTTTGAAATCCTTAATCTGTGTGGAATACATGCAACAGAGTCACCAACCATGCTGAAGCCACTGAGTTAGTGACACTGTTGCATGTATTCCACACAGATTAAGGATTTCAAAATTACGTATAGTCCAGAAATACTCTTCTAATACTGACCTTCAGAACCCTAAGTCCTAGATCATCTCCTCAAGCTGGTATGAGCCACCAACAACAGACCTCCAGATCATCTCTGCAAGCTGGTATGAGCCACCAACAACAGACCTCCAGAGCCCTGGATCATCTCTGCAAGCTGGTATGAGCCACGAACAACATACCTCCAGAGCCCTGGATCATCTCTGCAAGCTGGTATGAGCCACCAACAACAGACCTCCAGAGCCCTGGATCATCTCTGCAAGCTGGTATGAGCCACCAACAACATACCTCCAGAGCCCTGGATCATCTCTGCAAGCTGGTATGAGCCACCAACAACATACCTCCAGAGCCCTGGATCATCTCTGCAAGCTGGTATGAGCCACCAACAACATACCTCCAGAACCCTGGATCATCTCTGCAAGCTGGTATGAGCCACCAACAACATACCTCCAGAGCCCTGGATCATCTCTGCAAGCTGGTATGAGCCACCAACAACATACCTCCAGAGCCCTGGATCATCTCTGCAAGCTGGTATGAGCAACCAACAACATACCTCCAGAGCCCTGGATCATCTCTGCAAGCTGGTATGAGCCACCAACAACAGACCTCCAGAGCCCTGGATCATCTCTGCAAGCTGGTATGAGCCACCAACAACATACCTCCAGAGCCCTTGATCACCTCCTCAAGCTGATATCTATAAACCCTTTATGTCAGTGGTTCTAACATTGTTACACATTACGACTCAGCAAAAAAAAAGTTTTTTCTTGCCCAATGTGCAAAGAAAAAACTACAGATAAATAAAGTGTCATTAATTACACACAAAGATTTACTTTTTTACTCTGTAGATCTACAAACTTTCAGTTTTGAAGCAAAGTTGTAGTTATACAAACATAAATTCTTGATAATTCAAATCAGGAAACTTTTTTTTTTGTCACGACCCACAAGAAATTTGTTTATGACCCATCAGTGAGTCCAGACCCACACTTTGAGAGCTACTGCATTACATCTAAATTTATTTCATTCCTGGACACATCATGAAATAGGATAAATATGTCCTATAAATGTCACCTTGTGTAGAAATCATATAATCTATTATCATGTTATTGACTGCTAAGTTTTTTGTTGGATGAAAGATTGAATGGGAGGACACAATAAGTATTTGAGGAATTATAACCATTTTTTTTTAAAGTTTTTAAAAAGACACATTCCTTTGCAGTGATGTGAAATCTTTCTATTGAATAGGATTAGATTACAAACAAGATGTAAACAAAATGAATGAAATCATTGCACATTTGAACACAGATTATTTAGGAAAAATAAACCATTTATTATTATCCTTTATTTCAACAATTAAAAAAAAAAACAACTGACAATATGAAATAAAATGCGAACAAATATTAATGCTGGATAAATTATTAATCATAATGATTAGTTTCAAGTTATCAATTGTAAAATAAAAAAAATTTGGTTCAACATTTTCATTGTATGGTTGCTTCAATAAATCTTATTTTCAACCTGAATCATTAAGTCAAATAAAATTTAGAAATTTACTAAAAAAAATCTTATAACTATTGATAAGTCGAACAAAATCAAGAAATAAACAAAGAATAAGTTCATAATAATATTCCATCAAAAAATGATTTTATTAATAACAACCTTTAAGAATCAGGACAAAATGTTTTAAGAGCTGCAACTTATAATGTATGTACTTCCAGTGCCAAGAGTCAGGACACAATGTTTTAAGAGCTGCAACTTATAATGTATGTGATTCCAATGCCAAGAGTCAGGACAAAATGTTTTAAGAGCTGCAACTTATAATGTATGTGATTCCAGTGCCAAGAGTCTACTGAATATACTTCCTGTAAACACAGGTACAGGGGAAGGGAATGAATCTTGATTAAGGGTTTATTGACCTGAATCAGATTAAAAACAGAGATGATGGTTTAACTGAGTAAATGAGGAAAATTTGACAAGAGAGATGCTGTCACCCAGGTGCATGACTAATGAAAGGGATAAACATTTCATTTTAACTCATTAACCGGTTGGATCAGAATTTTTTTTTTTTCATTTTAGTAATAAATAAAAATATTAACAGTAACAATAAATTTGATCAACCTAAGAACCTTTACAGCTCAAGTTATTATTTCAAAGTGAAACAATTTTAATTCATCCAAGTTAGTTATCCTGTTACAATCAGTTTGTTTATGAAAGATTTATCTACATTTTTTAATAGCAAAAATATAACTTTGGATTATCAGCTAATAAAATGAATGAATGAGACAAGAATTATTATTTTGCCACAACAGCATCATATGACAGTATGGTGGATACATTGCCAAAATTGACACAAAGGTGTATTGAAAACTGTAGAGTTTAACACTAAAGCCATATCATCCTTGGCTTAAGTTGACTAGGCAGGGTGCATCAAGTGTTTTACTAATGGTCACAAGTTTGATCAAACTACAGAAAATGAGCCCAATTCTTGAAGTACGATCTATAAAACATGTCTTTTTTAGTTGGAGTGGAACATCAACTGCACACAAAGACATTTTGACCAAACAACTAATGTAGTGAGAGGGATAGATGGCAGAGCTGTGTAGACTAATGACCCGAGAGCCCCTGGTTTGATCCTTGTGGTTGTGTCATTCGAATCTGAAAGAATAACAAAGAAAAATGACAGTTCAGCCATACTTGAAGATGTCAATGGTACATTTCCAGCAGTACATTTTCTTCCAAATTTTTTAAAGCAAACATAAAGCTCAATGATAACCTAAATATTAAACATTTGACATCAACAGTAAACAAATTACCTGGACTTGCTGCTGCCCCAGACATGACATTTTGTGGTCCCTTAGGTTGTGACATCAGGTATGGACACTGTGGTCAGTACTTCTGGTGCTCAGTGCTGACATCATCACCTGCATTCCAGGACCTGAGACCCAGACCACACTGGAAACATCAAACACAATTAGCTTCTCCTAAAAATTTAATGTGCCCAAAAAGTATTATTTTCAATATCATGAACAATACATGCACTGATTAAATTCGGCTCAAAATTGTGGTTGAGTAATTTTAATTGACTAGTACTGATAATCAAAAATAGAATTATGAAATAGTTTGAACAAGCACTGTATTAAATGGTTGATTATATAAATTGCTATAGCTGAAGTTGGTCAAATAATAAGAAACGAAATCATCAATGAAGTGGTTGGTATTAAATCCCTGATAAACTATAAAAGCATAAAGGTAAAAACAAATGAGACAAATGGCACAAAGAAACCCTGCAGTCTCTAGTGAGTATTAAACAAATGGCATAAAGAGACCCTGCAGTCTCTAGTCACTCTTAACTCTCAACCATTGTTCATTTTCAGCCATTTTTTAAGCTGATTGCAGGGTGTTTTGTAAAACTAAACATTTTTCATTATCTTATAAGCTACCTAGTGATGTTATACATCACTGAATTCAGAAATGAATAAGCTATTTAATGATATAAAACTTTTTATATTATAGAAATTTTTAATTTTGTAAAATTATAGTGTAAATGATTTTTTTATTATTTTTTTTAACTAAAAATACAAATACATCACAAACAGTAAGAATAAAAAAAAAAAGTATGAAGAATTTAAACAAAATCTTTATTATTTACATAAACATTATTCATTTATACAACACATAAACAAATTTGGACTAAAAATTTTGACAATTTTTTTTTTATTCCACTATAAATGATACTATAGAAAATGGAAAAAATAAAAAAAAATAAGGACTGATGCCTCTAGTGTGAAAAAAAGACATATAATTCTCACACAATAAGTACAATGTTAGACTAGACAAAATTGATCATTAAAATGTATATATTATTATTATAAGTGACAGGAAACACATTTAAATGAATTGATAATTACTTTAAATGTTATTTATGATAAAGTAAAAGACAATTTCTGTCATCTTGAAAACATAAGAAAGTATCACATGCAGAACATTTAGTTCTTGTTTTTCTTTCAAGTTTATAAAGAGAATAACATAATTTACAGTTTTTTCTTTCCTTTGAAGGAACCATTACAGGTAAAATAGGATGATTAGTTTTTATTTTATATGCTGTCGCTGTCGGAACCTCATCTAAGTCATCAATCTTTCCTAACTGTCTAATTAACTCTATTGTGTAATCTAACTGACTATATCTTGCTGGTCTATTTAATTCAATAATATCTGGATTTTGTTTCCTCCAGTCTTGAAAAAGAATATAACTATTTACCCTAGCAATATCAACAAAATGAAAAAATAAAGTTTTCCACCATTTATTTGTTTTTCTAAGCATATTATATTTATTTAAAAGTTGATCACTTTTGTCTACCCCTCCCATATTAATATTATAATCCTTGACTAAAAGTGGTTGTCTTACTTCTAATTTTTCAAAAGTCCCATTTTTTTTATTTCTTCTCATGACTGAATTAAAAGAATTAGCTTTATGCATTGTAGAAACCAAAGATACTGTTTTGTTATCCCTCCACTGCATTGTTAAAGTTTCCTCTTTCCTAACCCATCTCATATCACCCCTCTTTGAAGTCTTTTCCCATTGTTTTACATTTTTTAATTCAGTAGGAAATCCTTTTCTAGTAGTCAAAATGGTACCACAGGCTAATACACCTTTTTTTAACAAATCTTTTACTAAAACAAAACTAGTATAAAAATTGTCGAAAAACAAACGATAGCCTTGGTTAACAATGGAAGATATTAAATTCATTACAACCCCATAAGCTAATCCAAATGGTGATAAAGTTTCAGACTTACCCAAATAAACATCAAAATCATATGTATATCCAGTAACAGAATCCGCGAGCACCCATAATTTCATCCCCCACTTAGTTGGTTTATCTCTAATATACTGACGAAATGAATATCTTCCTTTGTTTCTAACCATTCGTTCATCAATTGAAATATTAGGTCCAGGCTGGTATAATTTCATGCATTTTCTTCTAATGAAATCAAATAAAAACCTAACTTTAGTCAATTTATCCTCTGCCTTTTCGGTGTTTCGGTTTGAAACTTTCAAAAACTAAGTATTTGTTCAAAACGTGGCCTGGTCATAAAGGCTCTTGCCCATAGTCCATTGAATAAACTTTTTTGTTCCAGTAAGACTGAACATTTGGAGCTTGTATCATTCCCATGTACATTAAAAGTCCAATAAAGCTCATAAATTCTTCTTCACCTACATCTGTCCAGTTTTTGTACATGGCTGGTTTAGTTGGTCCAATAAATGCAGCATTCTGATTAGTCGTGTTGCATAGTTCTCTGACCAAAGTTGAAGTAAAAAACAGAGAAAAAATGGACAGAGGAGTCAGATACTTTTTCTGTCTTGTCTTGTAAATGACTCTGGAAAATGAGCTCCAGGAGTTCTCTCAGGTTTGAAGGGTGGCAAAGCATCAGGAGGTCCAGAATCTTGGTCATCATAACTGAAGATAAAAAGATGTAGTAACATTAGAAAATTTTTTTTTAAAATGAAACAATGATATTTTGTTAAAAATTTATTCAACAAAATATTCAGTAATAAATTAGCCATATAAAATTGTTGAATTATTTCTTTTGTTTTGTTCAAATGTGAAAAAAAAGATACGTTACCAATGTAAACAAAATAAAGTTACATTTACTATGGCCCTAAACAAATATGAATTATAAATGAATGAGTGGAAAATGTACCTTTAATTATATAAATAGTTAAACTAACATAATTTTTGTAAATGTTTTGATACCTATAAATATCTACTAATGAATATACAATTAACAAAATAAAAAAAAAATTGGAAAAAATTGCCATGTGCGTTTCGGCTTTGCCACTAAGACTAATGTTTACCTTCCATTGTTGACATGTTTAGTGGAAAATCGATGTATATTTTCAGTTTCACTGACTTCTTCTTCTTCCTCTTCAAGCCAAACTTCATCCTCACTTGAAATATAGTCATTTTCATCGTCGGAAGATGAATTTATATCCATAATTCTTTAAAAAATTGAGACGCTAATAAAAACAGGACTGTCGTAAAAGTGACAAAATGGCGTCCATCATCCCGGAAGTTTGTGACGTAAACACGAGACTTTTATTTAATATTTTTTTTATTTAAAATGTAAAAAATGTGTAAAATGTTGTATTTTTTGCTAAAATATTCATTTTTTTATAACAAAACATAAAATAAATTGATCAAAAGTAAAAATATAAAGAATTATAACATAAAAAAATCGTCGATCACCGGTGATCGAAAAGCCAATGCTACGATGGTTGAGAGTTAAGCAATCAAAAAGTTTTCTTATGCCTGCCCTATATACATTCTTAGTGATAGAGGTACAACAGGCAACAACACCTTCAAGGAGAATGACAGACAGCAATGACTACTGGCTTCATAAAGATTCTGTGTATTTCATATTGAGCTAAACTACTTTAAGTTACCAAAACCTCACAGCCACAAAAGACTTTTATTCACTTAGGTATATCAGTCATCAACACTTCAGTATGGTCACAGGCAGCCACATGACAAGTGAAATGCATATAGTTGCCCATGTTCTCTATCACTTGTTTGTGTTTATTTACACACAAATGCAATTTTTATTCACTACAGGGATTCTCAAAAAGATTGCTTATACACACATTTTAGACTACACTGGTGCAATTGAAAAATGAAAATATACATTGGAAATAAACCGTCTAAATGCATAGTCGTATGTAGGAAAACCAGAATCATAAAAACAAATGAAAGTAATAAGCAATAGTTTATGATTAAACACACTATGCATATAATTCAGCAGGTGAACACTAAAATATTTATAGTAAGATAGCTCAGTGAATAATTCATTTCAACACAAGTTTCTAAAAAAAATCTAGATAATAAGCAATGAGACATTTATCCAAGCAGGGGAGCTTGTTGCAATCCCAATCACAATAAAAGACTTAGTGTTCACAGACTGCATGCCTCTCAACCTCTGCTTAAGTAGGCAAATGTGCTTTTTTTCAATTTATACAATCTAATTTTTTCTAGTAAGTTGCCTCCCCTCCATTGCTTAGCCATACATCTGTATAATGTTCAAACTTCAATCAACAAATTTGAAGGGTTATAATTCACCTTTTATGAATTATTTTAATCAAATTTATTTCTCATAGAACAAACTCTTTCCTGATTCCTTCAAACTTGTAAACATAAACTGCTAAAAGAAAATATTTAGTATAAATTGGTAAGAGAGATACCAACACATTTTTCTTACTATACAAAAGGCCTCATTTCCAAGATAGGAGGTACCACTAAATACAAACTGACGTAATAAAAGATTTTTTTTTAAATTTCAAAATGCCATAGTGGCTGCACAGTACCTGGAATAACGTGTATTCTGAATGAGAGGGTTTACTGTTGATTCTTTATACTGGTGAGCTGACTTGTTGTCTGTCCAGGCTGTCCTCTTCTGGAATGGTCAACTGTTGAAAGCGAGTTCCCTCTGGTCCAAACTGTCATCCTTTGTACAGACTGTTAGGTTTCATGCTTGAAATTCAAAAGAACACTTGGTAATAGACAAAAGAGAAAATTACTAAGGTTTGTTAAGTCATTAACACTGGTTTATTTCTGTGTACATTTACAATGTCATAGGGAGGAGACCCCAATAAAATGAAAAACCTTAGTGCAGGTGAAGTATAAATAATCTTCTAATAGAAATTTCCTACTACAGCAATATGTAGCCATCACAAAGCCCAGCATCTTTGCACATAATCTTATTTAACGAAAAGCTAACAGGGAGCTGAGCAGCTGTGAGCAGCAGTGGCACAGTAATCAAAACAATCAATTTTCCTCCATCCCCACCAAAGAGGGCAGCAATGAAATAATTACATGTAGACCGGTCCAAGTAGAAATTATTAAACATCGACCGGTCCGCGGCTAGAAAAAGGTTGGGGACCACTGCCCTACATGGGCGATGGATCTGCACTAATTAGAAAAAAAAACCTTGATAAAATAATAATAATAAAAAATATCACAAGATACTTGAAAATTTTTTTTATTTGGTTTTAAATCAACTTCTGAATGTATTAATACTTAAAACAACGTTATTGTTCATTATATACTATATACACAATAGGGTGGAGTGAAAAAAAAAATGTTTCTGAATATCTTGTTTGGATAGCTATAAAAACTTGCTACTGCATGCATTTAGTAATGTGGCAAAAAATTAGACAATTTAAAGAATATCTTGAAGTTCCGCAGTTGACCTAAAGTTGACCTACAAATGATGTCGGGCTTTTGTGTCCAGTTTTTGCATTTTCGATCTCGATTCCAAACGTGCTTTTATGAATCCGTCGCGTTCATGCCACAATATGCAGGCAACATCAGGTTGTATAAAATATCAACACATTGCCACAATATGCAGGCAACACCAGGTTGTATAAAATATCAACACATTGCCACAATATGCAGGCAACACCAGGTTGTATAAAATATCAACACATTGCCACAATATGCAGGCAACATCAGGTTGTATAAAATATCAACATATTGCCACAATATGCAGGCAACACCAGGTTGTATAAAATATCAACACATTGCCACAATATGCAGGCAACACCAGGTTGTATAAAATATCAACACATTGCCACAATATGCAGGCAACATCAGGTTGTATAAAATATCAACACATTGCCACAATATGCAGGCAACATCAGGTTGTATAAAATATCTAAACATTGCCACAATATGCAGGCAACACCAGGTTGTATAAAATATCAACACATTGCCACAATATGCAGGCAACATCAGGTTGTATAAAATATCAACATATTGCCACAATATGCAGGCAACATCAGGTTGTATAAAATATCAACACATTGCCACAATATGCATTTTTCGCATTTTTTGCCACATTACTAAATGCATTGCAGTAACAGTTTTTATAGCTATCCAAACAAGATATTCAGAAAAAAAATTTTTTTTCACTCCACCCTAATACACAATGACACACTGGGCATTCAATGGTCATTTTAACTAATGCTAAGGTACATTTTAGTTCTGACACCACTTTACTGTTCTAATAACTCGATCATACATGAAATTTGATATAGACCTATAAGCTTCTTTAAAGTTATATAAAAATTTTGTTAAAGACATACCTAATGTTTTTCATCAAATCTAGATCACCTTTTAATATAAGAGCACCTAGTGTGTATGCTTTCAGCTCAACTCCACTGTGCATCCAAATGTCTGGCTTCATACTCTGCCTGTTTCTTGCTTCTGCTGTTCTCACAGTGAATGTAAGGATGGGTGCACCACAAGATCCAGGGCTGGTGTCAACAGCAGACAACAGGGTCTTTCTGTACAGATCTACATAGGGCAACACTGAAACAAGACAAAGGAAAGAAAAAAGGTTGTAGTTCAAGTTTATCAGGTCAGGCTAAGATTAGAAATGCAAAAAAAAAAAAAAATGAACACTGTCTACTTTAAATGTACTTTAGTAAAAGTTAAGTTTCAGATACCCCATTTGTAAAGCTTGATGGGCTTTGGGACAAAGACCAGAGAAAACTTGATTACCTTTTGGTGAGCAGCTATGCACTTTACTAAACTGCCAACAGATGTCTGACTAAAACTAGCTAAACAAGGTAGAAGAAAAAAAAATGGTTATAAAAATACCATTTCCAATCTCTTACCTTGTTCGCCCACAGTCAGTTTGGTCAAAGTTGGCTGGCCATTCCGTCCTCATGAGTCATGCTTGACCCCCACCAAATCTCTACAGGATCAAACTTTTTGATCTCTGTGGGGATGATGAATCATGAACAGCTTCTTAGACATACTCTTCTTAGTTCCTAGATAATGCAGAACTACAAACATGGTTACAATCAAAACCTACAGGACTACAAACATAGTTAAAATAAAAACCTGCAGAACTATAAACATAGTTACAATCAAAGCATGCAGAACTATAAACATAGTTACAATCAAAACCTGCAGAACTACAAACATAGTTACAATCAAAACATGCAGAACTATAAACATAGTTACAATCAAAACCTGCAGAACTACAAACATAGTTACAATCAAAGCATGCAGAACTATAAACATAGTTACAACCAAAACCTGCTGAACTACAAACATAGTTACAATCAAAACATGCAGAACTATAAATATAGTTACAATCAAAACATGCAGAACTATAAACATAGTTACAATCAAAACCTGCTGAACTATAAACATAGTTACAATCAAAACCTGCAGAACTACAAACACAGTTACAATCAAAACCTTATGCAAAAAAAAAAAACTGTTAGAAGTCAGTGAAACAATGTTTTATGGATAAATAAATAAAAAATAAAGAGAAACACATTAAAATAAGTGGGGAAGGAAGGCAGAGTGGTGTAGTTGCTTGACAGTCCACCTGAGTTCAATCCCCAATGAGGACCAAAGGAATTTTCCACGTTTCGGGAAATCTACCAAATGTAAACATCACTAAAAATTGTTAAAAAATTACAAGTATAAAGAATTAGGTTAGGTTAATACAATTATTACAAAAACGAAAAAAAAAAACAAATCTGCCTCTTATTAAAACAAGCAATTAAGCCTGATCCATTCTGGACACAGGACGTGTTAGCGCATTTTCGTGTTATGTATCAGTACGTTTGTTAGCTTTCAGTAAATATTTGTAAATTTTGGAAATGTTTATAAATTCAATTGTGTAATGCATATATCTGTAAAAAATAGATTATAAAGACGTTTCTTTATATTTGAAAAAAAATTATTGTCTCTTAAATCTAACTACAAGTGGTTTGTGGTTACTGAAATAGGACTCATAATTGAAAACATTCTAAATTATAGTCATTTAATCGTCCGAAAACTCCGTCAATTGTTGCATAGCTCTGATACTTTCAATTAAACTCAGAACACAAGCTTACTATTTCATTTGATGAGTTTCTTAATAAATCTTGGTGAAACTACGTGCTGCAGTATTTCGCACCAAATGAACGGATTATTGAACGTACAAGGTGTATATATAATATATAAGCCCCTTAGGAGCCCTGAAGCCCGGCCCTGAGAGGTCCTATCGCAAAATGAACTTTTGATGTACACATGGCAGGCCAAGACCTACAAAATGATATATACATCATGGGTCTAGGACTTATAGTTGCTGAGATATAGCGCTCCTTTATTAATATAGCTTATATAGTAAAAAACGGTACTAAGGCCCCTTTTACGGCCCTGAGAGGTCAGATCGCGAAATGGAAAAAAGTCATTTCTTGGCAGGCCAAGACCTACAAAATGATATATACATCATGGGTCTAGGACTTATGGTTGTTGAGATCTAGGTTGATGACGGACGGACGGACAGACAAAACGGGGACAATAGAGCATTTTTTTTCGAAAATGCTCTAAAAAAAGTAACAATAAACAATGTCATGAAATATAATCCCTCATTATAAAAACTGCTGATAAACAAAAATCATTCGTTTTTTAGGTGCAGGTAAAACTATTTTTCATGATTTTCATCCGCACCTCCATTCCTTGGTAAAGCTTTTTTTTTTACCATTCCTAAACACTGTGTGTCATACTTCATCCCACATCCCCCAAGTTGTTATGTTAGAAGTAAACAAACCCCTATTTCTTTAACTTTAACTTACTATTAATGTGCCTATTAAAAATGAGAACAACTTTAATAGACTCATATCGTATAAATAAAATTTTTACATGTTAATACAACAATATGGTATAAGTAGAATTTTAATATACTCATATAGCTTAACAGTGAAACTGTAAAACTCTTATAGCTAAACACACAAACTGTAATACATGTATACACTGATAAAACCTCAAATTAATTATCCAATAAACAATTTATCTAGTGGTCTTTTTTAAAATTAAATACTTCATTTGGTATTACCGTTAAAGTTGATTGTTCATGTATGAAAGTTTGCAGCTATACAATTTACTGAACTTATTATGTGCCACTTAATTACTCTTGTAGTAAAGTGTGTTTGCTGTCATTCCATAAACTGAATATTTTTTTTTCTCTCTCTACAAAGTGATACAAATTTTTGCATGACATTTAGAGTTGTTGGTTTGTTAATTTGTTTTTATTCCAGCCACTGGAAAATTGAATCAATGTGTGTATCATGGCTCTAAACTGGACAATTGAATCAATGTGTGTATCATGGCTCTAAACTGGACAATTGAATCAATGTGTGTATCATGGCTCTAAACTGGACAATTGAATCAATGTGTGTATCATGGCTCTAAACTGGACAATTGAATCAATGTGTGTATCATGGCTCTAAACTGGACAATTGAATCAATGTGTGTATCATGGCTCTAAACTAAATTTATACATAATCAATACTAAAAGGTCTTCTCTACTACATATGATGATAAGGAATGTTTCCCAAGTTATAATTTGTATCATCACAAAGTGCACTGAAATATGGTTATGGCATAGTAAATATGGCATTGATTGGTTGTCAACTTTCAATGAAAATTTTCTACAACATGTTTAACTTGGACATCTATTTGTTTTTTTTTCTACACATGTGAAGTAAGCAATGCCGTTTCAGAGATTGAAAAACAAAAAATGACTTGTTGCATAGACAGCACTGAAATATTATACTTCCTGCATGGGTAAGTAAATGTTTCCGTAAGTGAGACACATAGCTAGAACTCTTATTACATTGAGTACATTGAAACAAATGACGTCCATTATGTGATAGTAAATGTTTTCTCAAGACAGACATTAGAATGCCACTCCAGTTACATAGAGTACAGTACAACATATGTGTAAAGTTGTGTGTTAACTGGTGCTTGGTCATTAGGCTTTCCAATTAAAACCTTTCAAACATACTGCACACTTATAAGGTGATCCCCTAGCATGATTTAATATCTGTGAAGAAAAGGAACTTTTCTGAGTAAAACTTTTCTGACATACTTTACACTGAAACGGTTTCTCTACAGCATGAATTAATAGATGTGAAGTCAAGTATCTTTTCTTAGTAAAACTTTTACGACATACTGTACATTGAAATGGTTTCTCTCAAGTATGAATTAAAAGATGAGAAGTCAAGTTATTTTTCTGAGTAAAACTTTTCTGACATACAGTACATTGGAATGGTTCATCTCCAGTATGAATTAATAGATGTGAAGTCAAGTATCTTTTCTTAGTAAAACTTTTACGACATACTGTACATTGAAATGGTTTCTCATCAGTATGAATTAATAGATGTAAACGCAATGTACTTCTTGCATTAAAACTTTTCTGACATACTTTACAATGAAATGGTTTATCTCCAGTATGGATTTTTTGATGTGAAGCTAAGTTACTTTTCTGATTAAAACTTTTCTGACATACTGTACATTGAAATGGTTTCTCATTAGTATGAATTAATTGATGTAAACGCAATGTACTTCTTGCATTAAAACTTTTCTGACATACTTTACAATGAAATGGTTTATCTCCAGTATGAATTTTTTGATGTGAAGTTAAGTTACTTTTCTGATTAAAACTTTTCTGACATACTGTACATTGAAATGGTTTCTCATCAGTATGAATTAATAGATGTAAACGCAATGTACTTCTTGCATTAAAACTTTTCTGACATACTTTACAATGAAATGGTTTATCTCCAGTATGAATTAATAGATGTGAAGTCAAGTTACTTTTCTGATTAAAACTTTTCTGACATACTGTACATTGAAATGGCTTCTCTCCAGTATGAATTAATAGATGTGAAGCCAAGTATATTTTCTGAGTAAAATTTTTCTGACATACTGTACATTGAAATGGTTTATCTCCAGTATGAATTAATAGATGTGAAGTCAAGTATCTTTTCTTAGTAAAACTTTTACGACATACTGTACATTGAAATGGTTTCTCATCAGTATGAATTAATAGATGTAAACGCAATGTACTTCTTGCATTAAAACTTTTCTGACATACTTTACAATGAAATGGTTTATCTCCAGTATGAATTTTTTTATGTGAAGTTAAGTTACTTTTCTGATTAAAACTTCTCTGACATACTGTACATTGAAATGGCTTCTCTCCAGTATGAGTTAATAGATGTGAAGCCAAGTATCTTTTCTGAGTAAAATTTTTCTGACAAACTGTACACTGAAATGGTTTATCTCCAGTATGAATTAATAGATGTGAAGTGAAGTATATTTTCTTAGTAAAACTTTTACGACATACTGTACATTGAAATGGTTTCTCTCTAGTATGAATTAATAGATGTAAACGCAATGTACTTCTTGCATTAAAACTTTTCTGACATACTTTACAATGAAATGGTTTATCTCCAGTATGAATTAATAGATGTGAAGCCAAGTTACCTTTCCGAGTAAAACTTTTCTGACATACTGTACATTGAAATGGTTTCTCTCCAGTATGAATTGATTGATGTACAGTCAAGGAATGTTTCACAAAAAAACTTTTCTGACATACTGTACATTGAAATGGTTTATCTCCGGTATGAATTAATAGATGTGAAGTAAAGTAACTTTTCTTAGTAAAACTTTTCTGACATACTTTACAATGAAATGGTTTCTCTCCAGTATGAATTTTTTGATGTGAAGTTAATGAACCTTTCTGAGTAAAACTTTTCTGACATACTGTACATTGAAATGGTTTCTCTTCAGCATGAATTGATTGATGTAAAGTCAAGGAACGTTTCACAGTAAAACTTTTCTGACATACTGTACATTGAAATGGTTTCTCTTCAGCATGAATTGATTGATGTAAAGTCAAGGAACGATTCGCAGTAAAACTTTTCTGACATACTGTACATTGAAATGGTTTCTCTTCAGTATGAATTAATAGATGTGAACGCAATGTACTTCTTGCATTAAAACTTTTCTGACATACTGTACATTGAAATGGTTCATCTCTAGTATGAATTTTTTGATGTGAAAGCAATGTACTTTTTGAATTAAAACTTTTGTGACATACTGTACACTGAAATGCTTTCTCTCCAGTATGAATTAATAGATGTGAAGTCAAATATTTTTTCTTAGTAAATCTTTTTTGACATAATGTACACCGAAATGGTTTCTCTCCAGTATGAATTAATAGATGTGAAGTCACGTATTTTTTCTTAGTAAATCTTTTCTGACATAATGTACACTGAAATGGTTTCTCTCCAGTATGAATTAATAGATGTGAAGTCACGTATTTTTTCTTAGTAAATCTTTTCTGACATAATGTACACTGAAATGGTTTCTCTACAGTAGGAATTAGCTTGACCATGGTTAAGTCCATTCTGAGCTAATCCTTTATGCCTTACTGAATTTCTTAATGATCATGTGTTGTGTCGACGGAAAATTTCTGAGATAAACATATTTTTAAATGGCTTTACAATCAGCTTTTTCGAAGGGTATGTATGCGTCTACTTCATTTACACTACCAATGACTGAAAAATGTCAATGGTCTTTAATGAGCTTAATACTGTTAGTATTTTTTTGTTGAACTTTTTTTTAGCAGCCTATGTCTTGTACTGTAATTATTTCATTTTAAATTTAAAAAGTAATGGGTCTAAAATTCTGCTGTGTTGAAATGTCTAAAGCACAAGGTCATAGTTTCACCTTTAGAAGTAACTCTGTGGATTAGACAAAAATAATACAGTAATGAATATTTATTGTTTGAGTTAATGAAATAAGTTTTAAGTATTTTAAAAGATGCAATCTTCAGACAATTTATTTCAGTTTTCTTGATTAAATTTTTATCTGTACTAATTGATGTCCCTTTTTATCAGAGCTATAAAATAAAAAGAGCAAAAGATGTCCTTTTTACCAGAGATAAATGCAACAACAAAATATTTCAATGAACGTATTGATGTAGTTTTTAACATTTTTTACCAAATGGTGGACCATGAAAAATTCTGTGTTGCCCCCACATCTGTACTATGTCAATAAAATATTTACAAGGCTACTCTATTAACACACTGATACTGGTATAGAATGCATAGAAAATTATAAATAACATTTTAAAATACAGATAAAGCATAGATGAAATTTGCTTTGTTTAAAAGATAAACAGAAGTTGTCGTAGTCACTAAGGAACTATTGGGGCAGATGAAGTGTAGAATTCATGTTTCACTAGCAATGACACATAAAAGGATTGAGTGGTTAGTTTCACTAGGATATAAAAAAAAATTTTCCTTTGTTCTCACCAAAGATGGAACCAGGGACTTTCAAGTTGAGCAATCTACCCTGCTCAACCACCCATACAACCTGAAGTAAGGGAACAACGTACAATGTATTATGAAATATTTTGTAAAATAAGTAACCGCTGTTGTTTTTTAGTATTTAAATTTTTTTTTGGAATGGGACTTTTCTGCACATCAGCTGCCCATATGAAATTATTCAAATTATAATAAGAAAAAATATGAGATATTTTATTTCCCTATGTTGTACATTAAAAAAATTGATGTAAATTTAATTCCAACTGCCAAAAGCAGTACTTTATGTTTGCTTTTTTTATCCAAATATTTTTTTTATGAAAAGTGAAACAAATTTGAACATTAGTAAATTAGGCTATGAAAATATTTTAAATAAACCAAGTTTTGAAATCCATTTGAATTTCATTTTAACTTAATTTTAGCTTAATCTAGCTCTTTCTTCACAAAAATAAATATGTTCAACTACAGATATCATTTTTTAAAGTTTTAAGGGTAGTCGTGAGTTTGCATGACATTTACATTTTGGCAATATTTGAACGTAAATATTTCAAAAACTAAATGAGGTATCAGTGCCTCAAAGCGGTTTTTCAGGCTGCATTGGTACTCTGTGGTTTTTCTGGTGTCTTTCAGGCTCTAGACGTTGTACTTGAAGGAGGGTCTCTGTGCTTTGTCCTTGTGGGCTATCAGTTTCAGCTTCACTGTAGCCTGCACTAGGTGATGGTCCGATGCAGCGTCTGCTCCTCGTTTCACCCTCACATCCAGAAGGCTTCTCCTCCACTTGCGACCGATGGAGATGTGGTCTATCTGGTTCTTAGTTTTTCCATCAGGGGATATCCAGGTCTTCTTGTGGATGTTTTTGTGAGGGAAGATGGTGCCTCCAATGACCAGGTCATTGAAAGCGCAGAAATCCGTGAACAGTTCTCCGTTGTTGTTAATATCTCCGATGCAATGTTTGCCCATGATAAACTCTGTATTGGTGTTGTCGTTGCCTACTTTGGCGTTCAGGTCCCCATCAGTATCTTGAGGTCTCTTCTGTGCACTTTGTCAATGGTGTTTTGTAAAGCACTGTAGAAGTCGTTTTTCTCTTCTTCATCTGCCGTATTGGTGGGGGCGTAACACTGTATGATGGTGACGTTTCTTCCCTTTGATTTGAAACGTGCTGTCAGTAACCTTGCAGAGACAGGCTTCCACACTATCAGTGCTTGGCTGCATCTGATGTCATGAGCAGTCCAATTCCCTGTACATGTTCTTCCTCTGGCCCAGAGTAGATGATGGTTTCTCCACTTGCCAGTTTGGTTTGTCCATTTCCATTCCATCTGTGGTTGTTTTTGGGGCCCTATATCATTTACAACTATGAAGAAAATTCAAAGGCCCTATAGGCCTAAAGTACATTCATCCTTCTAGCTCTCCAGGGGGTTACATAATGTGTATGATGCCCTATTGTGTCAGTGCGTTGGTTTTCTTTAGATACCGTTTTTTCCTATATAACCTATATTAAAAATATGGTTGTTTTTGGTGCCCTATATCAGACATTTACAGCAATGAAGAAAATTCTTCTGAGTCAGGGTATTGTTTTTCTTTAGGCAACGTTTTTTCCAATATTACCTATATTAAAAATATGGTTAAGTTTTGGGCCCCATATCAGAGATTTACGGCTATTACCAAAATTCAAAGGCCCCTCATCCATCCCTCTAACTATTTGAAAATATCCAAAGGGCATAGGGGCATTAAGAACCCCTATCCCTCTATATGTCCAGTGGATAACTTTATATGTATGATGCCTTCCTGAATCAGGGCATTGGTTTTCTTAGCACATTTTAAAATGCATCTATATTAATAATATAGACCCAAGTAATTTAAGTTAGCTCATTACTCTACTAGTTAAATTGTTTAGATATTATTTATGATGACCTTTTAAGACAAATTATTGGTTTCTCATTAAACACGCTTTTTTCCTATTTTACATTTGTAAATATTAGTTACTTATTGTCTAAGAAAAGGAATTTTTAAGTTGGCAATAGTAAACAATTTGGGTCGGGAAAAAATATGATGTTTTTTTTTAAATATAGGATATAGAGAGGCTTTCTTTTGTAAATAAATGCAACTTATTACTAATATTTATGCTTTTTTTCTTTTTAAATGTGTTTATTATAATCAATAGTATAAATTAGTTCTGTCTTATATCAATTTTTGTTATTTATAATTTCGTAATAATTGTTTATGCTATAATACGAGATTACCCAATACTACCCAATATAAATACGCACTTGTTACAAGACCAAACGTAACCATTGGTCATGTAACAAGTGCCTTTAAAAACTGATCGCACTTGTTAGAAGACCAAACGTGACCATTATATTAGGTATAATAAGGAACATGACATATATAAATTTTATTTTTTTTTCAGGATTAGGGATAGGGTTAGGGATAGAGATATATATCAATTTGAGCAAAAATCCCCGGAAACAGAAAAAAAAAATAAACGTTTGGTCTACCGTACATATGCTATGAGAAGACCAAACGTTTGGTCGAGTAACAAGTGCCATATAAATATTAACGTCAATAGCGACAATTAAATAAAAATGAAAACAAAAAATAAGATACATTGCATAAATACATTTGTATATTTATTTTCAAATTCAACTTTATTGAAATAAAGATATTAAAACAAAACTAAACACTAGTAAATACGATAGCAGCCTATTTTAATCGCCGGCTGATGGAAGCATGTCCACTCGATGTAAACAAATAAACTATGATGAAGGGTAATGATGACCGGCAATGTCGTAAAATGTCGGATTACCACATACCTACTATGTTTTTTTTTTCGCAGTGGCTACGGTTCGGTCCGACCGAACGCGTATTTTTTTTTTTCGGGTACCAGCCTTACTTATTATTGCATAGCGGCCGAGTCGCTGCACAGAACTATATAACAACATAATTTTTTTTTTTTTCAGAATTTTTTTTTCAGGATTACCGATTAGGGTTAGGGATAGGGTAAGGGTGTGGAGCAATATTATCTATGGCTGGTACCCTAAGTAAAAAAAATACGGGTTCGGTCGGACCGAACCGTAGCCACTGCCTTTTTTTTTTCCCAAAACACAGTCATTAGTGTCGGAAAGAAAATCAATGTCATAAAAAGTCGGATTTCCACATACCTAGACAATGGCAACGCTTTATCGATGAAGATGAAATTAATAAAAAAAATATACAATATCATAATAATTAGATATATTTTCAATAAAGTAACTTACTTTTTTAATTCCGATGGTTGAATCTTACTCATTTTAGATATTTGAAGCTTTAATTAGAAGACTATACATTACAAAAGGTATAAACAAACGCTCCCAACGTGACCGGAAATCGTATCGCAAATCCAGTGTTGCCAAATGTAACTTTTTTTCAAGTGTTGAAAAAAATGCCAAAAAGTGTTTTTACTTACTAATTGTTTTATTAATGACAACTTCAATAATTTGTCATCTTAAGGTCATAGGTCAGGCACATCTTATGAATTATTTTATTAAGTAGTATTAAACTATATCTCCAATTTAGCCTGATATTTCTTCAGAAAATACAAAATTTGAGCAGAATTTTTTTTTGCATGTTTAAGCTTTATTTTACAGCGAGAATTCTTGAAAGCACTTTGTTTCTCTTTTTGTTTTCTCCGATTTTCATACCGCTGTATAACTGCTCCCAATATAAAAAGCCTAAATTGGCATACTCAACATTGAGCAAGTTAAAATTTGTAAAGATGGGAAAAAAATAAGGCTGCTGATTAAACTGCGTTAATTTTCGATTAACTCGTCAAAAAAATTTGCGATTAAAATTTTTAACGCAACAGCTAAATGCGTTAATTTGACCCTAATGCTGAAATTTCAGAATATCACCAAATCGAAAAATAACGGAATTTCACTATACAATTTGAAGTTAAGATCCGTTCAACTACTACGTAGATCTACTACCCCCACCTGCGGCATTTCACACACACACACACCCATGTATGTCGACAAAAGCCCCACTTGTAAAATAAAATGAAGATGTTTTTGTAATATAGCACTTCCACAAGTAACCCCTCCGCTCCCTTTCTGGTCGATGTAAAAAGAGAAACTTTTCATTCATTAGTTTACATTATACATGTATACTGTAGTGTATTGTTGGGGGTAAAAGAACCAGTGTTTAGTGAACCCGGTTATAATTTGATCAAAATAACGAGAGGCTAGAAATTTTATAACATCATTTTATTTCGCAAAATTTTTATCGCATTTTATAATACAATACAACTAGCTGAACAGGCCCGGTACCCGGACCGGCTATTAGGCACGCAGTTGGAGTTGAAAATGGTGATATATATTCGAGCGCTTTAACAATCAGTCTATATACAAAAATAGCATGTCTATCTACTCGAAGGACATGAACAGATTATTGTAGCCAAAACACATTTAAGGGACATTTAATAATACATCAAGTAAGTTCATATTTTATATAGTTCATATATATAGTTCATCCCAAAGAAAATAATCCTCATTATGGGCATATAATCTTAACAAATACAACCCCCGACCATTAAACTTTGAATCTAAAATCCAACTATTTCTTCTATTTCCAATTCTCTTCCTCTTAGCCCCACACCCATCCTTCACTTCCTCCCCCGCCCGCCAACCCCCTTCCAGTCAAGACATGCTCGAATCGCAGTGGGTCTCTAATGTACATACAACTAACCCTGTTAACTATACCACGTTACACTTCTCCCTACCCCCCCCCCCGCCCCGGTAAACCCTCCTTTCCCAACCCTATACCCCCATTCCAACAGCAGTTCTTTTTTTATATATATTTATAATTTATCATGTTTAACATAACGTATTTAAAAAAAAGAGAGACGTGAGGTTAAACAAATAGCGGTGTTGCATCTCGAATCGTCTGTTTGACTCCCCCCCCCCCTTTCCGCAACCATTAAAAATCTTAATTCATTAATAAGAAATTCTTGTTGTGTTTAGGATTCCCCAGCATTTCATTTTTATTCAAGAAAGATTCATTTGATGAAAAAAAAGCGCACCAAACATACTCTCATTTAGCATACATTGTCTCTTTTCAGTTTCTATAATTTTGGAATTCCCCAGATTATTTTTATACTGGCGGTCGACGCCAACCTCCTTGGTCGACGCGCGCTGTTTTTTTTTAACTACGCAAAGGTGTGACGTAGAACTCAGACTTTTTTTTTTTTTTTAGCAATGTACTCTTTCAACTCGTGCGGTGCCGTGTATTTGTAACGTGCAGACATGTGGCTTTTATTGCCATGAACATCCTATACACCGCACGGTGTGAAGGTCTGTCGAACGGTCGGTCGAACCACCGTTTATGTTAGACGATTATGTATATAGATATCTTGCTGGTCTAGTCTGCAGCAGCTGCACTAATAGTTTCATATGCTTGACACTTGTAATCAATGTCTAGACTTATATGAGGCACACATCCATACAACCGGACAGTGGTTGTAATTTTTAGAAATATTGTGACACTTAGCTAAATTAAATATTGTATAGTCTTATACAACGGTTCCAAAACTTTTGTGACACGATACACCAAATGTTTTAATCAGTTTCCATAGCACAACCGTAAAGAAAGATGAAAATCATCAAAGAAGAAAAACCGTTTTAACAATTGTATTTTTCTTCGATCAACTTATGTACATGTTTGACGACACACCACCTCATAACAAGCCGCGAGTCGAGACCCACATGCCAGACTGAGAACCACTGAACAAGGATGCTTACTAGCTCGCGTCAAAAATGAGTCGAACATTTCAAGGTCTGGCATGTCAAAGACGTCACACACATACACACACACACACGCACACATGCACACACACACGCACACATACACACACGAGGTTTATTATCTATTGGTTAGGCCCGTGGTCGGCAAAGTGCGGCTCCGGAGCCGCATGTCGCTCCTTGGCTCCTTAACTGCGGCTCTGGAGTTTAGTTTTATTTAGTATACCGTACAACTTATTTAGTGTACTACTTATTTAGTGTAATAAAAGCAGATTTGGCTCCCAATTTTTTTTTTAATTGTTGTAATGTTCATATTTGGCATTTTGGCTGATAGGTTTGCCGACCACTGGCTTAGGCCAAGTAAGTGCGTACAAATAACAAAACGTTGTTTTAGATTCTTATATAATTATAATCGGAATTTTCCTTTCCCCCCCTTTGTCACATTTTGTCACAGTGTAATTCGACAAAGTTGCCTATTATAGGCCAGGGGGTTGAATAAATATTATTATTACGTTCTTGAAATTTTAATGTCTTTCAAGCGTGAGATTATTTGGTAATAACTAGTAAGTTAACATAACGAGGATTAATGACACCTTTGTTTTGAATACCTAAATTGTGTTTAAATGCATTTAATAAATTTGTAAAAAAAAAGGTCCTCTATATTCTATATAAAATACTGTCAGCCATGTTAAGAGATGACATGAATTGTTTATAAAAATAAAAAAAAAGGTAGCTGCCAACTACAACTGGGTTGCAGTGCAAATAACACTATCGCATCATTTGTACTGGGGGGGGGGGGTTTGAACGACCGAATTAACAATGTGTACATGAAACGTGATTTCATCATTCATCTAGGGGCTGGGGTGTGACCATGGGGGGGGGGGGGTAGCAGAGTTATAACAATATTATGTGGACTGTCTAATATCAATAGCTTGAGTTTAAGATCGATATGTGAAACCAGTATTTCTTCAACTTAATACATTTATCTTTAGTTCAATTTAATCATCTTTAATTGTCAAATCTTTCATGTTGAAAGAAAAAGATATAAATATTTTAAATTGTTTAGTCAGCTTTGAAATAAAATAATAATGATGAAACAAACCGAATTACAGACACTTAAAATATAGAATAATGGTTAACAATGGTGAACAACAAACTAATTTCCGTAATTACACTAAATCTAGGGCGAAAAAAAAATCCAGCCATAATTAATTAGTTTATTAAACTGTTTATTAAAGAGTTGTACAACTTACCAAAGCTAGACTAAAAATATTGACCAATTTTATCCTGTACATATTGTTTTTATTCTTACTTCAGGTGGTGTAAGAATACCGATGATTATATCCGGATTCAAAGAAGACCACAGTGGTTACTGGGCTAGCAAAAAGCAGTCAGTGAATATGACGTCCATAAATAGTAAACACTTTGCTTTGTTACATTCTATTATTTTATCAATATTTTCATTGCCTTTGTGCAACCCCTAAATATTTCACGATTGTATTCATCTTTTCAGAAAACCCTTTTTTTTTCCTGGCAGAACACAATGCAGGCCTTAAATTTAGAAAAATCGAAAAAAAATTTTTGGACCACCCTAATATATATATACATATATATAGACAAACATAAAAATAATATACACTAAATCAGAGATTTCTAATTCACGGTCAGTCTATATATATATATATATATATATATATATATATATATATATATATATATATATATTTATTTACCGGCCATAATATACTCTAAATCAGAATATTCAAATACACGGTCTGTCTGTATACATATCTATTTATCTACCATTCTGTCAATCTATGTATATTATCTAACTCTACAAACATAAGTATAACATAAGTATAAAGTAAAACGTCAACAAATATGAATTATATTTTAAACACTAACATAATAACATTCGTTACTGAAACGCTAAAAAAATTGACTTTTAATTTGTCCCTTTGATAAATGGAGTTCAATTTGTCAACACTTCCCCAGATATTTTACTACCCGTGTACACTGCAGTGTGCTGGAAGTCGGCGTGGATTATTTCCAATATAATTGTCATGGCTGTATTTTTGTGTATTAATTACTTGTGTATAATATATATTTTACTTGACACTTCTTCTTCTGGTAGGTGTATATAAATTATTTGTAGTATGACCGATTAGCCAGTCTCTTCTGAGTTTCTTGTATATTTATTATTTGTACATTAAATGAAGTGTCCACAGATATGTGTGAGACGTAACACATATATTAACAGCCATGAAACACTGAATAAACAGTTTGTTGAAATATATATATGTATTTATTTACACTTGAATGATCTTACTTTAATGATGTATAATATAGTAGAATAAATGATGATGTCGTAGTTCCTCTAGTCTTGTCAAATATCCTCTCAAGAAATCTATCGTCTAATCATGTCTGAAGAAATATATCGTCTGCCTATCGTCTAATTATTCTCGTCTGCTCTAACTAAAATAAAATCTCTTCCGCTAAACTAGGTGGCCAGATAATTTTCATCTCTGTGCCAAATAACATTATTACAACATCCCCCTTCCCTTTAAAAAATAAATGTTATACATTTAGTTTTTTTAGCAATCTCTATGTCTTACTGTCATTAACTTAATAAAATTTACTTTTGTCAAAATAAAAATACAAATTACAATAGTAATCTATATAAAAAATGTCAATGTATATACAAAATGTCATATTAGTTATGATACAAATATCAAACCAGTTAGGATACAAAATTTATCAATAAAAATATTCTTGTCAATACTATATCTCATATTTCAATTTTTTAAATGCATCATATAGCATATCATAATATTGACATAAAAATTTATTCAATTTTTAAAAATATTATTATCAATTCAGTTTCAAAACCAAAAAAAAATTTACAATAATTAATTTTATACAAGTACCATAACTTCTTAATAAGTTTTAAGTGCATTTTTAATTATCATTGTTATCTCCCCTCTTTTCTCTCTTCTCTTTTTTTTTTTAGTGATTATTTTCTATCACCTTATGACTTAATTGTCATTTCTTTGTATATATTCACTTCATGAATTTCTTTTTTAATATTCAACACTTTTCTTCACATCAATATCATTCTTTTCTTTTGTATGAGAGCATTTTATTTCAGTACAATATATTTTTCATGTTGTCTTTTGACAAACTTCTTCTGTTGCAACAATATTTTGTTCAACTTATTAATTACCTTGCTTTATCTAGCAAGTCATTTTTCTTTTATCTCTTATGAAGACCTTTTCTTTTGTCTTCTGTCAATAACACTTTCCTTAGTGATTTGACAATATTCATTCTGCACTCATCAATTATATAAGACATTTTTCTTATGTCTTTCCCATCATTTTATATAGTGTGAATATATTAACTTTGCACTTTTTTGTGTCAATTTATCTTGACATATTTAATATTATCATCATGTACAATTTATTATGTCTTCTGACATATAAAAAAATTTTTAAACATCATTTTAATAAAATTCATATATTAATGCAATCTTCATATCTTTGACTTCTTTAGTCAATAATTGTTCAAGTTACATTTTTGAGACTAATAAGTCTTCTTGACAATAATCAATGTGAATGAAATGAATGAGTAATTAATCATTCTTACAACATATTCTCATGTACATTATACTTGTTTGGTGTATGTGTTTTATTTTAAACACAATCTCTCCTCATTCTCATCTCATTTAAGCATGCATATTTTTATTTTAAATACAATATGCATCAATCATCAACATGAATTCTTTAATATATTATTAAAAAAATATTTGAGTCAATTTACTCAATACAATAGTGTACCTGACAAGCTTAAATGTCATCATCATTATTCATGTATTATATTATATTCTCAATACATACCAATCTTTTATTTTCAAATACAACTCTTATTTGTATTAATCTTTTGAATATCCATATTATTTTTACTTATAGTTCCTATATTCTTATATTTCTAGTCATTATCGTTATTGTTCTACTATATTTCATTGTTACTTGTTCCAATAAAATTTATATTTCATTATTGTTCCTATATTCATATATTTATACTTGTTATTTCAATTAATTATATTTACTCTTATTGTCCCAATACAGCATTTTTTTTTTGTTCAAACAATTCAATATGTTTACTCACAAAAAAAAATATACTTATTTCTGACTGAGTCTCGACAAAATATCTGGGATATGGTTACTTGACCCTTTAATGTATTTTATGTTAAATGAGTAGTCTTGCAATAACAAAGACCAGCGTGTTAGTTTGGCATTATTTATGCTTTTGGTATTCAGGTTAGCTAAAGGTTTGTGATCTATTAACACAGTGAACTCATTGCCTAGCAAGTATTTGCTTAATTTAGTTATTGTCCAAACTAAAGCTAAACATTCTAGTTCTATTACTGAATATCTACTTTCAGTGTCTGACAGTTTTCTACTTAAATACAGTATAGGTTTATTAATATTATCCTGCTCTTGATATAGACACCCACCGATTGATGTTTTACTAGCATCTGTGCCTACAATAAATTTCTTTGTCATATCTATGGAACTTAAAATTGGTTTTTTCTTCAAAACATTGTTTTATTTTCTTTAATGCATTGTTACATTCTGAATTCCATTCAACTTTTTGTTGTATCTTTTTCTTAGTTAATTTCACTAAAGGTTCAATTAAGTTTGCAAAGTTAGGAATAAATTTTCTATAAAAATTGCATAATCCTATAATAGATCTAACTTCTTTTTTCTTTTCTGGAATGCGAATCTCAAAAATTCTTTTAAGAATATTGTTTGTTGGTGTGACTAATCCTTGACCAATATGATATCCAAGAAAATCTATGTTTTTAAAACCTATTTTTATTTTCTCAGGTGAAACTGTTAAGTTATTAATTTGAAGAATTTCTAGTAATTTATTCAAACTGATTATATGGTCTGACCAGTTTTTAGTGTAAATACATATGTCATCCACATAATATCTAATGTTTTCAATGTTTCTTAATAACTTATTCATCATTTTAGTGAACGTTGCAGTGCTGTTCACCAGACCAAAAGGCATAACATTCCACTCATAAAATCCTTCATGAGTTTTAAATGCTGTATATTGTTTAGAATCTTCCTGAACTTCTATCTGCCAAAAGCCTCCAGTTAAATCTAGGTGTGTGAAAATATTGGCATTTGACATTTCCTGAACTAAGTCTTCTATGTTTGGTCCTATATGATTATATTGTTGACATTTCTTACATGCCTTAACAAATCTTTTTACATCTCCTATGACACCTGGCCAGTAACAATATCTTCTAATTCTATCTAGTGTTTTCTTAACACCCAAATGACCTGCTAAGTAGCAATCATGAGCTGCTTTTAGTATATTATTTCTTAAAACTGTAGGAATCATTATTTGTTTAAATGACCTGTTATGACTATTGTATTTTCTTATTAAAATGTCATTTTCTACCTTATATATTATGTTTTTATTTTCATTTTCCTCTCTATTGAAATAAATTTTTAAACTTTCATCCTGTTCTTGTAATGTTTTAAGTTTATCCCTATCAATATCCAAAATGTTGTTTTGTCTACTAGATTCAGGGTATTGTTTTGTACTGTTTTCTTTATTAGCTTGTGCTCTAGTCATTGCATTTAATTTTTTAGTTAGGTTGTAACTATGTTTTTGTTTTATGTGTTTATTTAATCTCCTTAATGATCTGCATTTTCTACTGCAATCCATGCATTCATGATCAGATTTATTTACTGTATTTGTATTCTTTATAGTATTTTCTTTTACAACTTCAACTGAATTACTGTCATTATTTAATTTATTTATTAGTTTATTTTTTAATACTGTATAATTGTCTTGGTTGTTTTCTGCTAGTGATTTTGCCAATTGATGGTTGTGTAATTTATCTATTAGAACTGTTATTTTATCTTCTTCTTTAACATTGTTTTGTGTGGCTACTATGTCTATTCTCTCTAAAAAATTTACAATGTTCTCAGTGCCATTCCAATTTTGTATGCTTTTGAATAATGTACATATGTTTTTATCTGTATCTGTCTCTAAGGGTTCCTCTATAATTGTTTCTAATTCTCTATTTTCTAACCATTTCATATAAATTTCTTTGGAATTGTCTTGTATATTTTCTACATTTCCTATTATTAATGAGGTTATTGGTGAATCCATTAAAAGTGCTTTTATTTCCCCACTAATCCAAGGTGTTTCAATATAAATTTTTGCTGTTTTACATTTCACTATTTTTCCATTTCCCATTCTAATCTCTTCTATGCCCTGTAATATTTGTTCTTCCCTTACTAATTTTGAATCCAGAATAATACATGTACAGCCACTGTCTCTCAAGCACATTACTTTCCTACCATCTACATAACAAGGATAAAAAATTAACTCTCCTTTTCCCTCCATCATGTTACAGTTATGTATGTTGTTAAAAGAGTGTCTTTGACTTGATCTACCCCTATTTTCTTGTTTTCTAATGGGACTAGTGTTTGGTGATTGTCTCTTATTGTTATATTTATGTTGTCTTTTATTAAAATATTTGTTTCTATCCCCATAGTTGTAATACTGTCTGTTTCTGTTTTGATAATTGTCTGTATACTGTTTCCTAAACCAACAAGTATGCTTGTCGTGTCCTATCTTGTGACAAATTTGACATGGATTGTTAAACCTAGAAGGTAAGCTACTAAATCTTTTCCTGGCAATACTATTTTTCATGAGATTAAATTTATTTTGTGTTGAATTGAACATTGGAGTGTTTATATGACTATCCCTAAAATCTGACATGGCAGAAATTAACTCTATCTTCTTATGGACCTTTCTTTGTTTTATGAACGTGAATAGTTCTGATGTGCAAAGTGTCAGTACTTTGTCCACCAGAAGTAGCTCTTTTATTTCAATTACACTATTTTCGTCTATCCCTGACATCATTATCCAATTGTTCAAATGGGCCTCTAAATTATTAATATATGCCTGAGGATGTTCATTAGAACCTAATGTACTGTTATGAAATAAATTTCTATAGTAGTCTTCTGTTTTGTTGAAATGATCTAATAGTTGTTTCTTTATTTCACTGTAATCTGATGTGTCGCTATCTCTAATGTTGTTTAGGGCTTTTAGTGCATCCTCTGTAACTGATTGGTATAAATAGTTTTTCCATTCTGATTTGTCTATGTTGTTTAATTTAAATTGAGTTTCCATATTATGGAAAAATTGGTCTATCTCACCAGATTTACCAGAAAAAGGGTTTATTTTTATTTTATGTTTATATGTTTTTTGATTCTCTTGTTTTACTATACTATTCTGACTTTGCGATTCTAGTTCTAATCTTTTAAGTTGTAAGTCTCTTTCAATTTCCATCTGTATTTTTTCTCTTTGTAATGCTATTTCTTGTTTTATTTTATCTGCTTGTATTTCTGCATCTCTTTTATTTTTTTCTGCTTCTATTCTAATTTTTTCTGCTTCTATTTTATTTTGCTCTGCTCGCTTTTCGGCTTCTATTTTATTTTGCTCTGCTCGCTTTTCTGCTTCTATTTTATTTTGCTCTGCTCGCTTTTCTGCTTCTATTTTATTTTGCTCTGCTCGCTCCATTTTATCATTAGCAAATTTTACTAGTTTGTCACCTGTTAGACCTGCACTTCTGCCTTGTTTAAGATATGTTTCCCACGGATCAGAGGTTTCCTCAGCCATTCTAGAATTTATTTAATTATTCTTTATTAAATTATTTCTATAATTGATCTCTTAATTATTTAATTTATGCTGTATTGGTTTTTTATTGTATATATGTATATATAGTATATTTCAGTATTCAATATTCTTGTGTCTATATGCAACTTTATGTCAAAATAAATTTAAATTACTGATGTAAAATATTTCTAATAATAAGTGACAAATGAAAACATACAATAAATAAAATATTTCTAAGCTTAATATACTATTACTAAAAAATGTAAAAAAAAAAAAAAATTTACAGACTAAGTTAATATTATTTAATTAAATTTATAGTTAGACGAGCGAAAACAAGTATACAAGTTTACCAGATTACTTGTAAAAAAAAAATTTATACAGGATACGAACAGTTACTTCTAAACAAATATTTTAAGTAAAATATCTAGATGAAAACAACATATAATTATTTTAATTTAACTAATTTTGCAATTAGAACTTTTCAAAAAAAGATATTTAACTATATACTAAGGATGTAAAAAAATGTTTCTAAGCATTACATACTAACATATTAAAATTGACACAATTTGCAAATAAAACAACAATTATAATTAAACAACATGAAATCACTGTAAAATACCTTTCTTGTTACTTCGGACCTCAGGTGTAGAGTGCTGTAAAAGTATAGTTTCGGAAGGTGTAGACTCACTTCTCTGGTTGATGCAAATAGGTAAGGTATAGCTCAGAGTGTAGTCACTTCATGGCTCTCCTGGTACAGTTACGGTCTGCTAGGCTTACAATTCGGTAAGGTCTGCTACTTTTTCGGCTCACCTTCTTTTTCACCCACACGAGGATTTAGTAAAAAGAACTGATGTAAATGTTCTTATGAATTTACTGCTATAGCGATGTTTCAACAGCAGTAAATAATGTAAAAATATAAAGTCCAGAAAATGAAGTAATGTAGGTATAAGTACTGACTGTATATTGGTAGATGAAACAGTCTATAAAGGAAATCAGGAACTTGTAGATTTTGTAAATTACTTCAACGCAGTTATGTTCTCTAAGGAACCTTCACAGCTACCGCCATTCATGTATAATATGTTATGTTCTTTCAGGAACTTTTCCGCTGCACACCATTCTATGTCATGGCTGTATTTTTGTGTATTAATTACTTGTGTATAATATATATTTTACTTGACACTTCTTCTTCTGGTAGGTGTATATAAATTATTTGTAGTATGACCGATTAGCCAGTCTCTTCTGAGTTTCTTGTATATTTATTATTTGTACATTAAATGAAGTGTCCACAGATATGTGTGAGACGTAACACATATATTAACAGCCATGAAACACTGAATAAACAGTTTGTTGAAATATATATATGTATTTATTTACACTTGAATGATCTTACTTTAATGATGTATAATATAGTAGAATAAATGATGATGTCGTAGTTCCTCTAGTCTTGTCAAATATCCTCTCAAGAAATCTATCGTCTAATCATGTCTGAAGAAATATATCGTCTGCCTATCGTCTAATTATTCTCGTCTGCTCTAACTAAAATAAAATCTCTTCCGCTAAACTAGGTGGCCAGATAATTTTCATCTCTGTGCCAAATAACATTATTACAATAATATTAAGTAATATTAAGTAACATTAAGTAACGATGTTGTACAACATTAAGTAAAGATTTTGTACAACATTAAGTAAAGATGTTGTACAACATTATGTAAAGATGTTGTACAACATTAAGTAAAGATGTTGTACAACATTATGTAAAGATGGTGTACAACATTAAGTACAGATGTTGTACAACATTAAGTAAAGATGTTGATTTAAATTCAAGTCAACTACCGTACCTAATGTGTAGCAATATTTAACAAACAACATTTCATCCGTCACAAATACATTCTACCTGACAATGTTTATATCTTATTCGGAAAAAACTCTGTTTTTCTCATTGTTAAAATCAAACCAATGTTTTATTAAAATGAAATTAGCAAAAAGTATTTGACTGCTTTTATGTCTGTTTTTATTATATTGTTGGAGAGGTCTGTATTATGGTGTATAGTGTTGGACATTATTATATTGCTGGAGCGGTCTGTATTATGGTGTATAGTGTGGACATTATTATATTGCTGGAGAGGTCTGTATTATGTTGTGTAGTGTGGACATTATTATATTGCTGGCGCGGTCTGTATTATGGTGTATAGTGTGGACATTATTATATTGCTGGAGCGGTCTGTATTATGGTGTATAGTGTGTACATTATTATATTGCTGGAGAGGTCTGTACTATGGTGTATAGTGTGGACATTATTATATTGCTGGAGCGTTCTGTATTATGGTGTATAGTGTGTACATTATTATATTGTTGGAGAGGTCTGTATAATGGTGTATAGTATGGACATTATTATATTGCTGGAGAGGTCTGTACTATGGTGTATAGTGTGGACATTATTATATTGCTGGAGCAGTCTGTATTATGGTGTATAGTATGGACATTATTATATTGCTGGAGCGGTCTGTATTATGGTGTGTAGTGTGGACATTATTATATTGCTGGAGAGGTCTGTATTATTGTGTATGGTGTGGACATTATTATATTGCTGGAGCGGTCTGTACTATGGTGTATAGTGTTGGACATTATTATATTACTGGAGCGGTCTGTATTATGTTGTGTAGTGTGGACATTATTATATTGCTGGCGCGGTCTGTATTATGGTGTATAGTGTGGACATTATTATATTGCTGGAGCGGTCTGTACTATGGTGTATAGTGTTGGACATTATTATATTGCTGGAGAGGTCTGTATTATTGTGTATAGTGTTGGACATTATTATATTGCTGGAGCGGTCTGTACTATGGTGTATGGTGTGGACATTATTATATTGCTGGAGCTGTCTGTACTATGGTGTATAGTGTGGACATTATTATATTGCTGGAGCGGTCTGTACTATGGTGTATAGTGTGGACATTATTATATTGCTGGAGCGGTCTGTACTATGGTGTATAGTGTGGACATTATTATATTGCTGGAGCTGTCTGTACTATGGTGTATAGTGTGGACATTATTATATTGCTGGAGCGGTCTGTACTATGGTGTATAGTGTGGACATTATTATATTGCTGGAGAGGTCTGTATTATGGTGTATAGTGTTGACATTATTATATTGCTGTAGCGGTCTGTACTATGGTGTATAGTGTGGACATTATTATATTGCTGGAGCGGTCTGTACTATGGTGTATAGTGTGGACATTATTATATTGCTGGAGCGGTCTGTACTATGGTGTATAGTGTTGGACATTATTATATTGCTGGAGCTGTCTGTACTATGGTGTATAGTGTGGACATTATTATATTGCTGGAGCGGTCTGTACTATGGTGTATAGTGTGGACATTATTATATTGCTGGAGCGGTCTGTACTATGGTGTATAGTGTGGACATTATTATATTGCTGGAGCTGTCTGTACTATGGTGTATAGTGTGGACATTATTATATTGCTGGAGCTGTCTGTACTATGGTGTATAGTGTGGACATTATTATATTGCTGGAGCGGTCTGCACTATGGTGTATAGTGTGGACATTATTATATTGCTGGAGCGGTCTGTATTATGGTGTATAGTGTGGACATTATTATATTGCTGGAGCTGTCTGTATTATTGTGTTTAGTGTGGACATTATTACGAATGGCGTAGCTAGAGTAAACGTCACTCGGGGCGGTCCGTTCAAATGTCACCCCAGTGACCCCACACGAACCTTTACTGAATGGTTAGGTGTAGCTAAATTTTCATAAATACTCTACCTCTAGGCTCTACTTTACTCTACTGACCGGTAACTTACTGCTTACATGTATGATCCAAGACAAAATCCGAATCCAATACGCAAAACAAATAGTTAAAAATTCAAAGATTTTTAAAATGCAACTGTTCACTTTTAGAACATTAAAATGAAAAACACGACAATTCACAGGCCAAAAGAATGTACTTCAACGCTATAATCCTAGAATGAATGTCTTCTTGTTTTCTTTGTGGCAAACAGGTCAATGACATCGTCAAAATCTATTTGTCTTGTAAGCTCGTGTTCAATGGACAGAACAGCCAGATCCGACAATCTCACAATCTCGACTGGCTCATGGTTGACCGGAGGTAATGTTTTATTAGTTTCATTTTGGAGAATCTTCTTTCACACGATGCCACAGAAACACATATTGTCAGAAAGAATCTTAGAGTCAGCGTAAGATATGGCAATGATTTAAAAAAAGTTCCACTTTATGATAAACCGTAGGAGGTGCAGTACAATCCAGTGCTGCTGTTGTACCACTTGTTGCGTATTTATAGACTGGCTGCTGTTGTACCACTTGTTGCGTATTTATAGACTGGCTGCTGTTGTACCACTTGTTGCGTATTTATAGACTGGCTGCTGTTGTACCACTTGTTGCGTATGGATAAACTGGCTGCTGTTGTACTACCACTTGTTGCGTATTGATAATCTGGCTGCTGTTGTGCCACTTGTTGTGTATTGATAAACTGGCTGCTGTTGTACCACTTGTTGCGTATTGATAGACTGGCTGCTGTTGTACCACTTGTTGCGTATTTATAGACTGGCTGCTGTTGTACCACTTGTTGCGTATTTATAGACTGGCTGCTGTTGTACCACTTGTTGCGTATGGATAAACTGGCTGCTGTTGTACTACCACTTGTTGCGTATTGATAATCTGGCTGCTGTTGTGCCACTTGTTGTGTATTGATAAACTGGCTGCTGTTGTGCCACTTGTTGCGTATTGATAAACTGGCTGCTGTTTTTTTAACATAGATTTGCAGAATGTGCAAGTTCGATTATAAAATATGTTTTTACGAATTATAAAAAAAATTACAAAATTAAGGAAAAACGAAATATATTCGAAAGTTTTTAAATTGTGATGGACCATTTGTGAGTTCAATCACTATAGCGACGGTACTCACCAGTATGTAGTGTGTGTGTGTGTGTGTGTGAAGTGTTTGTGAGGATGAGATGAAATCTCATAGATTATATAAACCACTAATGGGACGGTTTTTATGTTGCCCTTTTTTCATCCCCACCATAGACGATAGTGCAATGGCAATGGAGGCACAACGGAGGACATAGCGGGGACTTAAGTTATGACCTGAAATATCCATTGGTCCTCACGGAGATCGAAGCAGGTATCTTAGGGTCTACAGTTGAGCGCTTTACCGCACGACCATCCGTCTGCTTATATGTGGTAGAACACATCAAATATGGCGGGAATTTAAATTAAGCTATAAATTAAGTGTATATCGTAGACTTTACTAATAATGGCTTAAATATGGCTGAAGGTTGCAGCCAGAAAATATTGGGAGAAAACTGACTATTAGAACTCTCTTTAACTATTGGGGGGGGGGCGGGTCTGTCTGACCTTTGGGACCCCTCTGACTAATAGAACCCTCTCTTTTGGAACCCCTCTGACTATTGGGACTCTTCCGACTTTTGGGATCTCTCTGACTTTTGGAACCCCTCTGACTATTGGGACTCTTCCGACTATAGGGATTTCTCTGACCTTTGGGATCTTTCTGACTTTTGGGACCCCTCTGACTATTGGGACCCCAGTGGCTTATGGGACTCCTCTGACTATTGGGACCCCTCTTGCTTTTGGGATCTCTCTGATTTTTTTGGGACCCCCTCTGACTTTTAGGTCTCCTCGGCCTCCCTTATTACGCAAAAAATGGCACACATATCGTTGCAGACAAATAGATAAATATATGTTACCTTAGTGACGAGGGCCTTCCGAGGTTTGGGCCCACGATTTAATTCAGGTGACCTCCCCTTCGTTATGACCCTTGGTGTAATGGACTTAACATTTGTATAGCAGTCTTTGATCAACCTGAACTTGACCTCCCAGTGTAACAGATACATTTACAATGAATAAAAGAAAAGTAAAGTTTCCCTTACCCCTAAATGCCCATCGGGGCAGATGAAGTGTAGAATTCATCTGTTTCTATAACCTCGGCATATGAAGTGTAGAATTCATCTGTTTCTATAACCCCGGCATATGAAGTGTAGAATTCATCTGTTTCTATAACCTCGGCATATGAAGTGTAGAATTCATCTGTTTCTATAAACTCGGCAGATGAAGTGTAGAATTCATCTGTTTCTATAACCTCGGCAGATGAAGTGTAGAATTCATCTGTTTCTATAACCCCGGCATATGAAGTGTAGAATTCATCTGTTTCTATAACCTCGGCAGATGAAGTGTAGAATTCATCTGTTTCTATAACCTCGGCATATGAAGTGTAGAATTCATCTGTTTCTATAACCTCGGCATATGAAGTCTAGAATTCATCTGTCTCTATAACCTCGGCATATGAAGGGATTGTGTGGTTAGCAAAACGCCCAGCCGCCTTTACTTCCCCGACTTAAGTCAGGTACCCATTTAAAGCTGGGTGGACTTGGGGGATGACTTTGAAGCAAATTTCACCTGGAAAAATGACCATGGTTCTCAACGAGGATCGAACACACGACTCTCAGGTCGACAGTCGAATATCTACACCACTCGGCCATCCGTCACATAAGTATAGCCTAGTGATAAACAAAACTAATAGATATGCTTAAAATGAATTGAGAGGGTTGGCCGAGTGGTGTAGACGATTGACTATCAACATGAGAGTCCTGGGTTCGATCCTCGGTGAGAAACAAAGGAATCTCCAGGTCCTGGTGAAAGTTGTTGAAATACCCACAAGTCCGACCAGCTTTAAAGGATCACTCAAATTTACGGGTTAAATTTAACGGATGCTTGCAAGATCCCTCCATCTAATTTTTGTACAATTACAACTATTACTATTAATTGGCTAAACGTAAATTGCGGGGCCCCTTCCAGGCGCGAGGCCCAATTTGGAGCAATCGGCATAAGACCGGCCCTGTGACTTTAGGGGAAGTAAAGGTGGATGAGCTTTGTGCTAACCACACAACGCCTTTATATGCCGAGGTTACAGAAACAGATAAATTCTACACCTTAACACAATATGTTTGAGGTTGCTCAGTAATGCATTCGCCAGTTGGCTGTTGGGATGCTGTGAAAAATTAAAATGAGTTCATGGTTCTAAAATATGCATTTTTCTATATATTCACGAAACTCACTGTCTGATTTGATGTGATAATCTTTGAAATAGAAGCTGACAGAGATAGACTGTGCAGAGTTAAATGTTTAGGGTAATAAATCACACCAAAATTAAAGATAAATCACGCCAAAACGGTCCCATTTAAGCTGCGGCGTAGCGTGGGTATCGGCCACCCGGGGCGGAAGACAATTTTTTGCCGCCCTCTTATTTAGGTATTTCAATTTAATGTATACATTTTGCCTCCCCCCTTAAAAAGTGATAAAAAGTGCAGCCCAGGGGCGGACCGCCCCCTGTCGCCCTCCATCACGCTACGCCACTGGTCAGCACAGAGTCAACTCACGATACCAACCAAATTGAACATTCCTGATAATTTGAATAAATGTACGTTGTCCATTCGCTGAGGAGATGTGATGGAAGTGGGCAAGTGACTTACATTACCTACAACCAAGGCAGTTAACCAAACTGAAGCAGGGCTGATGACCTTATCTATGGCCTCTGATTTATGTACGTGAGTAAAGGAATGAAAGCGGGAGGAATCATTGAGCGGGCCCAACTGTATGAAAAGAGAGAAGTGAAACCTAGGAATTAGGGGCCCGGGGGGGCTTGGCCTCTTTAGGGGCCCCTGCATTTTGACATTCGAATCCATGACATGAGATAATGAACTTAATATTTAATGTACAAAAATAATTTTGGGGCCCCCTCAAGCTTGGGCGGGGGGGGGGCTTTCGAATTGTATACCCCCCTCCACCCTAGGTACGCCTCTGGAGTGAACTAATTGTGGTCCAGACTCAACGATTAGGTATCGCACCTTTAGCTGTCATAATCACGCAGTATAGTAGTTTTGGTGGGAGATGCCATGCCTCAGCCGCCCTCAACCACACGGTAGTATGACTTAGCAAAAACTGCCAAGAGATCTTGTAGCCTGCATCATGTTACACAAACACACGGTAGTATGACAGCAAAAACTGCCAAGAGATCTTGTAACCTGCATCATGTTACACAAACACACGGTAGTATGACTTAGCAAAAACTGCCAAGAGATCTTGTAACCTGCACCATGTTACACAAACACACGGTAGTATGACTTAGCAAAAACTGCCAAGAGCTCTTGTAACCTGCACCATGTTACACAAACACACGGTAGTATGACTTAGCAAAAACTGCCAAGGCACCAAGCATAGCAGATCTGCATCCATAACAGTTTGTGGCTGTTGTTTATGACATTGATTGGTTTATTTGGTGCATATCAGAACACTCTATTGAACATCTTGGTCAAGTTCATGAACAGAACACCTACAAACAGATTAACTTGGCCAAGTCGTGACGATATCTGCTGGATAACATTCACTAATGTACAATCTTCCACCACCAATGTTGTCTGGCAGCTCATCAAGACAGTATTGCTATGATGATGTGCATTTTGCCAATTGCAAGAAACAGTTTGATAGTAGGACTGTGTGTACATAGATAAGATACCATCAGTTAACTGCATCGGCAGCATAATGAGCATACGCTGATATCCGCCTTGCATGGTTGCTTGTATGGTTGATAAAAACAAACAATCTGTCATTTGATTTTGTAACTTAAAACTAACTGTATTTTTTCATAAAATTTGATTGACATTTCATTGCTATGCTGATTTACCATAATACACGTTAATGAGGCCCGTAGCGTGCGTGGTCAAATAATGATGAAAACTGTCTGAAGTGCAATGTTTGGAATTTTTTAGGGCATTCTGTGTGCAAGCTACACTTGAGATAAATACATCATTCAACTCAAGATAAAACAATGAGTAAATACTGAAAATTACAGCCTGATACCTTTTTTAGTTTTTGAAATACTCGCTACGCAATATTCAATAATAGTGTATAATTATGCAATTTCATGCAATTTTTCACCAGGAAGGCATGAAGACACCAACATGAAATTTTCACCATAGCTAGTACTTGCCAAGATTAATAAGTATGCAAAATATGAAAAGTGTGAATTACTGTCCGCATGGTCATCTGGGGGTCGCAATAAGTGCAAAAATGGACGACCATGATGCTTAAAGGGGCCCACAATGAGTACACTATTATTGATTAACAGGAATTCTCTATCAAAATAATAAACACATATATGGTACTTACTAATTGTATAACAAACATCATTTCATGTCTTATAGGTTCTTGGCTATACCGAGTCAAATATTGATGAAAACTGTCTGAAGTGCGATGTTTGGAAATTTTTAGGGCATTCTGTGTGCAAGCTATACTTGAGACAAATACATCATTCAACACAAAACTAAACAATGAGTAAATACTAAAAATTTCAGCCTGATACCTCTTTTAGTTTTTGACATATTCACGTTCAAATATCGCGAAAATGTAAATGTCACGCGTACTCGCGACTACCCTTAAAAATTAAAAAAATCATATCTCAGAAAGTTTTTGACCAAGCAGCCTGAAATTTTCAGGAATCACTCAACTTTGAATGTACCACAAGCCCTGAAAATTACAGGAAGATCTGAGGGGGTCGGGTGAACAATTGTCAAAAAACTGGTTGAGTTGACATGGAATGACCCTATAGTAACACGTTTTGTTAACACAATCACTTAGTCGTTAATTGGCCAGTATTTATTTGGATGTGCTATTTCTTTATGATACACATTCTATACGACAGTGGACATAACACACCTGTTTATCGACCACTGCATTTTAGGTTAGGTACCCCCCTCCCCCCATTGAAGTCGCTAAACTCGGTTAAACTATGATTTGTTTATAGACACTGTCAGAGTCTGGTAGTCTTTTTCCATGACCTATTTCTTTGTTGGTATACACGTATAGTGGGCTCAACACATGTGTATTGTGCTAGGTACTTCAAATATAAACTAATAGCCAAATGCTGTGTTTACATATTCTTTACATAGTATTCTTTCCATGATCTTTTTTTTTTACTGTCATAGTCGTTCAGTTGACACAAGTCCTGTTGATGTGTATATGTGTAAAGTCCCTGTAAGGATGAGATGAAATCCCTTAGATCCTATAAACCACTAATGGGACGGTTATATGGTGCCCTTCTTTCATCCCCACCATAGCCGATAGTGCAATGGCCATGGAGGCACCACGGGAGATATATCGGGAACTTGAGCCAAGACCTGAAAAATTTCCTTGGTCCTCACCGGAGATCGAACCAGGTACCTTCAGATCGACAGTCGAGCGCGTTACCGCACGACCATCCGTCCCCTTAAGTCCTGTTGATAGAGCTAGGTACTTCCCCTACTTGAGACTGCTGACCAATGTCATGTTTACAAACACAGGCGACTGGTTGTATGTTTATAGATTTTTTTTTCGCGACCTATTTCTTTGCTTGTAGAAATTTCCAGTGGATACTTCTCCTGCTGATTGAGCTAGGTACTTCCCCTACTTAGGACTGCTGACCAATGTCATGTTTACAAACACAGGCCACTGGTTGTATGTATATAGAATTTTTTTTCGCGACCTATTTCTTTCCTTGTATACATGTCCAGTTGACAGGACTACTGTTGATTGAGCTAGGAGGTACTTTCCCTAAATTGAGACTACAGGCCAATGCTATGTTTAAAGTCGTCTGGTTTAACTTGGCAGAACTTTTTCATGACTTAGCTATAATACGTTCTGCTGACTGTCTCTGCACCATAGATATTAACATTTTATTTTCTTTAATCATACCTAGATAGGTGAACAAGGCAACCGTCGAGGGTCCTCAAATCAGATATTGATTTATAATGGAAGTGCTGCTAATTAGGGTACCGATAAGTACTTTAGTACTTACCCATAAAAATATCAACTTATCTGCCTAGGACCCTAAAAGACCTTTGATTGGCTCTGGGGTCTATCATCATATTTGGAGATCATATGCTAGCCGATGTATGATACAATATTATATTCATTAATATTCAATAGATATTATATGTATAACAAACCTCAATGACATAGTTAGAAGACATGGTTGGGCTTAGATACTGGGTAACTATCCACTTTGATGTTGTGAGATAAAGATGTCTAACAAAACCAAATAGGATTAATACGAATGATGGTCGACAAGGTGACAGATGACAGTAAGCCAGGTGGGGGTGGGGGGGGGGGGACAAGAGACTAACAAAACAACAAAGTTGGGACAACTCTAAGAAGTAGATCGCGGGGCGACATTGGACAGTCTAGGAGAGTTAAACAATGACAACCAGATGACGCTCCTTAGAGATGAAGTGCCCCCAAGAAACATTAATTGGTTCCCTGGTTATTTACTGCGGTGTGTTTCTCTTGGAGATGGTGCGACTTTCCACGGACGAGAGGTTAACCGGGAGCTGAGTGGCGATGCAAATCAAAACAATCTAAATTTAAATAAGCACCACCCTCCCCCCCCCCCCCCCAAGCGGACCGCGGTGAAATTATCAAACGTCGACCGGTCCGCGGCGAGAAAAAGGTTGGGGGACCATTTAGATTAGACCTATGTTATCGGACATATGTCAATATTGAAAATGGTTGTCTGATTATGTAAAGAGTGTGGAATGAAACTCCAAGTTGATGCAATCATTATTTTTTGAGGATACTAGTACTATTATTTATGTAATTGCAGGGTTGTTAACAATACTCTTAAATTGTATCGTCAATACCAATACTTTATGAAAATAGTATCGCCAATAACAATACGAATACTCAAATCAAGTAAAAATCCATTGCCAAAATTGATACCAATAATACACCAATACTTCTAAGAACAAACATATTATTATTGAAAATATAAAGAGTGCTAGTTTTTCAAGTTTAAAAATAACTGACAGATCGATCAAATATGAAGTAAAGTTTTCTGTCGTTCATTGAAACATTGAACAAATAGTTCATAGAAAGAAAGTAAATGACTTTAAGAATAAAAGAATAACATTTATAGATTTCGGCGCGCAAAGCAAAAACTTCAAAAGAAAATAATTTTTTTTTTCCTTCAACTCACCGACCGTGGTTGTATTTGTGGGGAGGTGGGTGGTGTTAATATTGGTATGATTGATGGCTATGGTTACTAGTAGTGCAGCCCCGTAGCCAAGGGGGGCACTAAGGGGTCGTGTCCCCCCCCCCCCGCTAGGTGTGGAGTGCCCCCCCGCTTAAAAAAGAAGAAAAAGAGGAAAAAATAAAGAAAAAGTAAAGGTGCCCCCTTGCTGGGTATTGGTACTTCCCTGCTTACTTTGACCTGGCTACGGGCCTGTGTACGGGCCTGTGGTAGTGGTTGAATGTGTGTAGATTAATTTTAAAACGCTATTTTTTTTCTGCAAACATTTTTTTTCTCAATTGTATGAACAGTACGATTGTAATATTTTGATTTTTATTCAAAACTGATAAACATACAAGTAGTGGGGTTATTCTATTGAGTTTATGAATTACATTTTTTTTTTTCATTTTGAATATTTTAAAATACAAAGTAATTTTTTTGTTAGAGTTTGTTACATAATTATTAAACGACCGATAGAAAAGTATTGGTATCAGGTAACTCAAAAAGCTCGGAATTGATCTTATCTTTTATACGATGCTCTTCGCAAATCTAGCTTTGGCCGGTCGCACCCAGCCCATGTTCACAACGACCGGTCAGTTTGAACATTGACCAATGTGGCTGGCAAAGTATTTGCCGGAAGGGAAAAATAATCGTATATTTCGATATCTTTTTTAGCATACGTGGCTTTCCGAGAGTAGATTACTCTCTAACCTTAACCGTTATGAACTTTTGATGCAAAATGGCCCCCGATGACCTTGAAAACACCCTGCCAGTTAGGATGAAATAATTTTATCTGTATTATATAAAGAAGTACTGGACAGTTTTTTTTTTTCTTAGACTTGTTAACAAATGTCCCAGTCATATACATACTATATGTCCAAGGCCGTAGCCGGGGGGTTAGGGGGGCTGCAGCCCCCCCTCCCAAATTAATTCTAAAAATCAAAATTTAATAATAAAATATACTTCTTTATCATTGTGTTTCAATTTTTTCTTATATAAATCTCTCCGCACAGCACCCCCCCCCCCCCAAGCCACACAGCCCCTCCTCCCCAAAACAAAATCCTGGCTACGCCTTGTATAAGTCTATATCATTTTAGATAAATCACACCGAAATTACCCAATTAAAGAGTAGAGAGGTGATTATTTTTTTACTAAAAGAACCACAACACTTTTTTTAATTTACCAGATTACTGGACTTTGATCGGGATATACCAATATAATAATAAAATACTAGACTCACTTACACAATGACATAAGATTGTGTCCTGTTCTCCAAGTCTATATATCATTAGGCAATGTGTGTATAAGCTAGATATTTGCAAATTTACAGTTTGATATTCGAATATCATTAACAGAACCTAACCCAAGTCAGTAAAGCACAACGGCTAGTTTGATGGGCATAAAAAAAAGATTATTTCAAACAGTTAAAACAGTTTTGAAATTAAATTGTATTACTTCAACGTTAATTTAATGTAATTTGATATTAATTCATTATTAAATTAACACATCAATGACATTTTTCAGTTCAAACTTTTTCCTCGTCTAAGCTCACCCAAAATGTTCACAATTTTAACAACAATTTAAATTGTATTGCTTCGATTTTTAAATAAACACATCGATGACAGCTTTCAATTCAAACTTTTTCACTCTCAGCTCATCCAAAATGTTTACAATTTTATCAACAATTTAAGAGGATTTGTAAAGCTGTGAATACGTTCAGGAGGTTTTCCTTAAGCTCTTGTCGAAACCGAGTGTTAAAATTGTAGTAAATGATGATTTTGACCCCGGCGTGGAACACAATAAACAAATTGATTGATATGACCGTCCCACCATAGGAACATCGATATTGTTTGGCTGGGAAAAACTCTGGCACAGCCGCCTGGGTCAAGTAAAACACGGGCAGGATGAGTAACACTGCTCCCAGTAAAATTGTTACCAAAGTTACCGCCTTGATCAGCTGGACCTCTTTAGTGCTCATACTTCCAGAAGCGTCGCCTTTTTGATAGGGAGGTGTTAATTTGTCTGGAATCACTTTGTCGAAGACCAGGTTCTGGATGTTTTGGACGTGAGCTGATGTCATTAGCTTACGTTTGATCGAAGCTTTCTTTAGCGAGGTGGTCAGCACAATGCAACAAGCAGTGGCTATGGGGAGCAAGATGACTGGACTGACTGTCCTGTCCATGATCTGGTCAACGGCTTTAAATAACAGGTACGTGTCCGTGGAATAGAAGGTCAGCCTGGTGATGTTGGTCAGCGGGTTGGTCTGCCATACGAATAAGTACGACGACAGAAGCGGAATCCTCGATATCATGTTATATAAAAACAAAATGATTATAAGGGTCACCGATCTGTGAAATGTAAACAAGTTCTTGAACCTAAGCGGCAACGTAACGCAGAAACACCTGGCTATGGCCAGGTAGGCCTCTAGGAATGTAGATGTGTCCAGAAATACAAACTGGCATATGTTGATCAATCCGGAAAGAGACCCGACGCTGAATGGTATATCCCGTTGCCATGGTGACACTGATATCAGCAAACAGATGGAACAGATGGCATCCAGAGTGACGTAAAGGATATCAGAGACAGATATTGCCAGAAATACAACGTTGATACTGTCTCCGAATCCGATTTCTTAAAAATCAGGATGTTTATAACGTTGGCCAAAATGGTGAAGAGTTGAAAGGTTGGACTCAGTATTTTAGTGTAGATAAATTGGGCCGAAACTAACTGCGTATCACTTATGATGTCAATAGCCATTTTAAAGAAATGTATATCTCAATAAAATAATGTTTATAAAAAATAAATGAAAAAAATATTAAAGAATGTTTCAAAAGGTTATTTCCAGAGAGATTCTATTTATTCATAACAAAAAAAAAATATAAGGGAAAAAAACTTGAGTTGGTTTTCCGATGTTCAATAAAAAATTTTGTAGCCAGATTTTTTTCCATTGAGCAGTGAAATTTTTGAACGTGTTATGTTCATTTTGTATTTTTTTATCAATTAGGCTGATCTTTGTATACACTTATAGTAGTTAGGTGACAATTAATTTGGCTACATGTTTCGTGATGTTTCGCAGATTTTCGGTTATTTTTTTTTGTCTGTTTGTTGTAGACAAATTGTTTTATTCATTAGCAGTTTAACATTTCTTTAGACTTCATTAATGACTATTGGTTTACATGACGTGGTAATATAACCACACATATGTCTTTATTTAGTGAAAGCTCTTTATAGGGCGTACATGAAAAACGAAATTATTACAAATTAAGAGACACCCCCCACACACACACACCCACGCCTCTAATTCTTGTAAACATTCAACATTGAGAACAAATTTAAATTCATATTTATAATAGTTTTTTTGTTTCATTGGTTCATTGCTCAAGAGATTGTCATTTTCCCAAATTTAATCCAATGTTCACCTGTTTTAAATTTTAGAGTTATATATATATATATATATATATATATATATATATATATATATATATATATTTATCTATTCAAAACTTTATATAATAAGTCTTTAGCTAAGGATGCAGAGATAAAACAGTGCTGCATGAATCATGCACACACATAAAATGCATAAATTGATTCCCACATTTTTAGAACCTCTTTATAATTCTTTCGTTTCATTCGCACAGTCTCTTTCACCTACGTCTGCTGACAGAACCGAAGGAAAATAAAGTTCAACTCCATATACAGATACATGTATCTGGACAGCACTTTAACATGTGTTCATTTAGAGACTTGCCTTCGCTTTAAGATATTTTTGTTGTTGTAGCAATTCTGTGTTTAATTATTACACGTCTGTAAAATTACAATGAGCACGTAAAACTATAATTTATTGTTCTGAAGGTATTCACTAAACAAATAAAAAAGAACGATTTTTGGCAACAATTATATCCCTTTTCTCTTTTGGCTTCAAATTGTTCATCTGGCAACATTTCTTTCAGGTCGATAATATCTATGTTTATCTTAAGAGTTGCTATCCAGTGCACTTGAGCCTTTGTGTGGCTGAAAATATATAATGGCTGTTATGATGCTACAATTTTCAATCGAAAGTGAACTTCGATGTTTTTAATTATTTTTCTTCAAGCCTTTATTCAACTTAGAACCACTCCCCTCCAGGGCAAATTGACGTCATGAACAGGAAGAAGAAATACGCATGTATTCATTTGGTTAGCTCACAAATTGCATACACTGTGAAGTGAGTAAAAAAATCGAACCTCTGGGGTGATAAAAACACATTTTGATGCTAATTTAAAACGCTGGATGCCAGATGCTATTACAATATCGCTCTTCTTGGTTTTCTAAAACCTCACTGTCATTATTAAGATAGATATGTATTATAATAAAAAGAAATTGTACATAAAAACATGTCTTTTATATTAAAAAAAAAATAACAGGACATTTGAATCACATGTAAACTCTTTCTGAAAAACTTGGTTTGCCCCATGGTTAGCCCCATTTTTTTTGTTTCGTTATAAATCTTGATATTTTTTTTTTATTTTGGCTGAATATGTCCAAAGAAACTGATTGTCATTGCTATGAAAAGGTGAAAACAAGTCTTTGAAAAGATGATTTAAAAATACAACATTTTGTTTTTCATTATGTTTTTTTTTAAAGAAAGAAAGATTTGCTGTTGGAATTAAAAAGAAAACTATTATGACTAAACTTTATGCATTATCATTAAAAAAAAAGCATTATTTAAATCAAATGTATAACGCATTGTCATTATTATTGTTAAACTGTTTTTTTAAACTATTTTTAAACTCAGACAACAAAGTAATTCATTTATTCAAATTCCTTTCCCAACGAACAAATTACAACTATTAATCAGCTGTAAACAAATTTCCCCAGCTTTGCATTGAACTCTAGACGAAAGCGTGTGTTAAAGTTATAGTAAATTATGATTTTGACCCCGGCGTGGGTTAGAATGAATAAATTGATCGAGATGACCATCACACCGTACGAGCTGTGATACAGTTTACCTGGGAAAAACTCTGGCACCGCCGCCTGAGAAAGGTAAAAGACGGAGAGAATCAGCAACATGACCCCTAGCAATATGGTCACCAAGGTTACCGCTTGGATCAGCTGGATTTCTTTTATATTAAAACCTCCCGATGTGCCTAGCTTTAAATTTGTTACATGATATGGCGTCGATTCGTCTGATTTATGGAGACCAGTTTGTGTTTTGTTTAGAACGATGTTCTGTAGACCTGTCATCGACTTTCGTTTGAGCGAAGCCTTCTTCAACGAATAGGCCAGAATGACGCAGCAGACCGCTGCGACTAGCAACAGAAGGATAGGACAGACTGTTCTGTCCATTATCTGGTCGACGGCTTTAAAAAGCACGTATGTTTCAGTGGAACAGAAGGTCAGCCTGGTGATGTTTGTCAGTGGGTTTGTCTGCCATACGAATGAGTAGGACGACAGGAGTGGGATCCTGGACAGAAGGTTACACACAAACAGGACGAGAATAACGGTCACCGATTTGTGAAATGTAAACACGTTCTTGAACCTAAGTGGCAACGTGACGCAGCAACACCTTGCTATGGCCAGGTATGTCTCTAGGAAAGTAGACGTGTCCAGAAATACAAACTGGCATATGTTGATCCATCCGGACAAAGACGCCATGCTTAAGGTTATGTCTCGTTGCCATGGTGATACGGCGACTAACAAACAGGCGGAGCAGAATGCGTCTAATATGAGGTAAATGACATCGGACAGAGAAATTGCCAGGAATGTCACACTGATGCTGTCCTTAAATCCGATTTGGTTAAAAATGATTATGTTGAAAACGTTGGCCAATATGGCAATGAACTGAAAGGTTGGACTCAGTATGTTAGTGTAGATAAACTGGGCGGTGGCTACCTGTGCATCTGTGACTATGTCACTGGCCATTGCACTGAGACGTAGCTACATGTAGCCTTTATCTACATGTAGCCTATCGGATAAAAATATCGAAAATCATAAAAAACAATTTCTATCATAATGTGTTAACTTAATTTTCCATATTTATAGATATTTATGTATTCGATGAAGTATTTTTCTGTAAGCAAATACGGTATTATGCTATCGTTTCTTTTATATTCTCTGTAAGCTTATGCACATTTTATTATCTTTTGAAGACGTTGTCTAAATCCATTATTAAGTTAACAATTCTTAAACAAGGCTATGGTTTAAATAAAGGTAATCTAAAAATGACGTCATTGTTTTACAGATTTCATTTATAACATCGTGTTAACATGTTCGCTTTATTACGCTCTTAAAAAAAACCATTCCCAACTTGATGCCATAGCCTTTAGATTGTTTATTATTATCATAATTATTTCCGATAACGTAGTGGTGATTTGACCTTGGAAATTCTGTAAATAATTACATAGCCAGATTTTTCCCCCTTCTCCAGTGAAGACAGCCTATTTCCGATTAAACATTGCACTTTGATATTAAAAAAAAAATTTCCACAAGTCGCCACACCTATTACTGAAGTAATGCTCCCGAGATATCAAATAATTATTTTAAGACTAGTAGTCGGGTAAGACAATGGATACCATTACAATGATGACAGTTTGTTCGAAAATTACATATCACGCCTAAAACGTATTTATTAATACTATATGGAAATAGACACTCGTAATTTATTGATTATTTCGTTACATTGGGTTAAGTTGGTTGATATTTTTTTAATTATACAGCTGAAGTTATAATACGAAGGAGCCATGTTTGACTTATGTGTATTCTGTAATACATCATCGTCTCGCTAGAAAGTGCTAGCGTGTGAGTCAAAATACAGTGTTTTTTCATGATGTGCACCCTATGCTTTGTGTTCTTGATAATTTTCACAAAAATTAATAGCGATATATGTGGAAGATTTACTCTGTATGTTTCATTCCTTGAAATCATTCTATAATCAGCGTATGTCATTCATGTAAATACTAGGTAGTGTCTTTAGAATCTACGCACCATAACTGTTTTATAGCCAGTACCAAGTAACAAATATATGAAGCAACTGTCATTGATCTTGCCAACCAAAATACGTTGCCAGTTAGGTCGGTGTATTTGGACAGTTGGCTGGTTTTATTCGGCTTCTGTTGGCTGGTTTTATATGGCTTCAGTTGGCTGGTTTTATACGGCTTCTGTTGGCTGGTTTTATACGGCTTCAGTTGGCTGGTTTTATACGGCTTCTGTTGGCTGGTTTTATACGGCTTCAATGGTTTAAATTTACGTGAATATTAACAAAAAAAATGAGTTGGGTGAGATTTTCAAAAGTGTACATTTTCTTTTCAGTTTTACAAATCAGGTGGGTCTTGGCGGGTTTCTTTTTGAAACACTCGTCAATTTTCTTTTAAATAAAAACACATCTGGCTAACAAGCCTCCGTTAAAATATACAGTTTCTAAAGTGGAATACTTACACCACCTTGCCAGCAGCCGGACCTGCGGCTTTAACCAAGACGACGTATCAAAGTATTCATCGGTACGAATGTGACGTATTCAAAGTCACCGAGATTTTACCCTGTGACGAATTTTTTTTTCTTTTATAAATGGTCCATTTGTTGACTTTCAGCGTATATTATTTGCTCATCGCAGTGACTGATCTCGGTACTGTCGGTTTTATAACCGACCATAGCTAAAAACATGATCAGTACCATAGGGTACCACCATGCATAGAAGTAGCACAGGATGTCACCAATATAGAGTAGTAGCACCGAATTTCACCACGCAGAGAGTCTGGAGCTTAGGTAAATGAATACAGTTCAAAGCTGCTCGATTCAACCTGGACTTAAAAAGGACGCATGCAGTCACGTGGTTTCTTGACATTGGAGACGTAGTTTACAAACACAGTTTCATGAAAGTAATATACATCTTTCTGAAATACAGTCAGTAATACTGTCGTTTATTATCGCTAGGAATTATTTTAAAGCTAATTCTCTAGTGAAGAAAAAGTCGAAATGTGCACCATTGCGGGGAGAGGAGGGGGTGACATCTTGAATTTTTCGCACCATGTGACACCAACCATAGTGACACCAACCATAGTGACGCCACTGTATAGTGTAGTTAAATCTGACCTTCCCTCCATACATCGCATTGGTTGAAGCGTCATTCAAGATTTCAGCAAAAGACAGATATCCTCTACTAATGTCGTTTAAATGACACTTCCATTGCTCTTGTAACACCATTGTTACACCATTGTTACACCATTGTAACACCATTGTTACACCATTGTTACACCATTGTAACACCATTGTTACACCATTGTTACACCATTGTTACACCATTGTAACACCATTGTTACACCATTGTAACACCATTGTTACACCATTGTAACACCATTGTTACACCTGCATCACATTCTATCCACAAAAAGACCCTGGTTGACTAGTCTGGGTTGCGAAGCTCTGACATCCAGCACGCACTTTAGTCTCGTGACAACAGCAACAACGAGTTGCCCAGACTCCATCAGTCGGAGCCACTCCCAACACTGTAGTTGATTACGTACGACCGGTCTGTCTAGTGATCCAGACTCGTACTTCAGTCATTTAGTCACTGAAACCTCTCTTTGACATCGCCTAGTATCATGCCCATGTTGATGATGCTCTCTGTCACGTAGTCACTGAAACCTCTCTTCGACATCACCTAGTATCATGTCAATATTGATGATGCTCTCTGTCACGTAGTCACTGAAACCTCTCTTTGACATCACCTAGTATCATGTCAATATAGATGGTGTTCTCAATCATGTAGTCACTAAAATCTCATCTTTACATCATTTAACCTCTTACCAAAGTTGATCTTTATAATCTTTTGTTTCAATGATAATTTTCTAGCCAACTTTTTAAAACAAAGACTTTACGTTATTGGATTCAATGCTCCGCCATGTGGTTTCTTTCCTATAAGGACATTTCACTGAATAACTTAATACCTGCGTCTGTAACTTAGTTTCGCTGTGAATCTCCTACCCCAACTTCACAAAAATCAAACTCAAACAGCTATAACATATCCTTACAATGCTATTGAAATTGGAGGAAGTTTCTAAAAGATTAGAGGTTCTAACTAGAAGCCAGTCTTATCAAGTTCAGGAATACTACCGCAAAGACCATTCAAACTCGAAGCCAGTGTTATCAAGTTCAGGAATACTGCCGCAAAGACCATTCAATCTCGAAGCCAGTGTTATCAAGTTTAGGAATACTGCCGCAAAGACCATTCAAACCCGAAGCCAGTGTTACCAAGTTCAGGAATACTGCCGCAAAGACCATAGATGGCATTAAACTTCATCATTCAGAAGCGCTGTTCGAGTTAATTCTTACGCAAAAAGGTTAAAACACTGACATATATCCAAAATTCACATTTTTTATGTTATTTGCTACCAATTGACAAAATAGTAAACAATGAATCTACCAACCCATAATAACCATATCCGTTGTGTTCACAAATGCGTGTCCGAACAATTCAATCAAATGATCATTGTGTGTCTTTCATTATTAATAGCAGCTTGACAGTTACTAAAGTCATCGAAGAACCTTACATAAAGAATCAAGTGTCAATGAAACATACTAGAACTAATAAACATATGCTGACATATATAATATGTATCTGGATGCAAGTGACATTATCTGAAGGAAAGCATTTCGCCGTGGTCATTTACATCATTGACCATCATAACAGTGTTACGATTATTATATTTGTAATACATGTTTACTTGTTTAAGACGTTCAATATGAAGTAAATTAAATATGATACTGTTATTCTTTTGATTGTTTTTATATGTACAAATGAGAATGAATAAAAATGTTTATACACCTAAAATATTGACTTTCTTAATTTGTTATTATTCTCTAAAAGAGAATTATATTATTAAAAAAAACACGGTTAATATGTTGCAATGTTAAAATAATTTGAAAAGGAGGAGAATTCAGTCATGTCATTCGAGTCTATAATACCATGATTTATTTTAAGAGTCTAGTAACATTGAAACTGATAACTACATGTGTGGACGATGAAAACATTTGTAAACATCTAATGTAATAAATAAATTATACTATTCAAACGCCCAACTAATATAGGTGTCTAGAAATCTTACATTAAACTGGTAACTTTTTTGAAACCTGTTTAGTGAATAATTCATTCATATATGAGTTTATATTGAATATATTTGGCTTATAGATTGACTATACATTTTGTTTATAGATGATTTAATAATTTTATTTATAGAAAGTTTAGGCTGTATACACTTTATGTAAAGAAGACTATATATATATATATATATATATAGTGTTACGACCCTCTCGGTGCGCACCTTATGTCTACGGAGTGAACGCGATGACGCAGTAGAGATAGTGACGTAGAAGCCGGCAAGCGAGTGGCCATGTTGCCGTTGTTGTTGTTTTTATAGATATTAGTAAATACTCTTGGAACCCACGCCAGCCTGTGTGTTGTTTTGATTTTATAAACAGAATTTTTAAGAGTTGTAACAATAGCTATAATTGTGGGGCGGATGGCCAAGGGCGTCCACTGTCGACATGAGAGAGCAGGGATCGATCCTCAGCTAGAACCTAGGGAATTTATTTCCAGGAACTGGCGAAAACTGATTCGAAGCCCCTTCCACCCCCACCCGCCGTTCATATGGGCACCTGACTTAAGGTGAGGAAGTAAAAGCGGCTTGGCGTTGTGCTCTACCCACACATTGGTCATCTAAATGTTGGTCATCTAAATATTGGTCATCTAAATATTGGTCATCTAAATATTGGTCATCTAAATGTTGGTCATCTAAATATTGGTCATCTAAATATTGGTCATCTAAAAGTTGGTCATCTAAATGTTGGTCATCTAAATATTGGTCATCTATAATATTGATCATCTAAATATTGGTCATCTAAATGTTGGTCATCTAAATGTTGATCATCTAAATATTGGTCATCTAAATATTGGTCATCTAAATATTGGTCATCTAAATATTGGTCATCTAAATATTGGTCATCTATAATATAAATAGTTCTTTGACAACAAAGGCCCCTTTGACCCTCCCCCGGAATATTACGTCATGTAAGACAATTTTGGGAGGTATGGACAGGTGCCCCCCCGTGTGTCTGTTAGGGGGAGGGGAGTGGGAGGTCCCAGTGTACCCAGTGGTCCAAGTGGTACATCTGGAAATCAAATGTTTTAGCGTTTATTTCTGCTATTTAAACTGGAATGAGAATGATGCTTATGTATGTATGTGTACATTGTGTTTGTGTGTGTACATTGTGTTTGTGTGTGTGTGAAAATTGTGTTTATTTGTATGTGCGTGGTATATTTATGTTACATTGTGTTTGTGTGTGTGCCAATTGCACGTGTGTGTACATTGTGTTTTTATGTGTACATTGTGTTTGTGTGTGTGCGTGTGTACATTGTATGTGTATGTGTACATTGTGTTTATTTGTGTGTGTGTCTTATTTACCATTCACTTCTGAAAACAAATGTGTAAACATAAATAAATAAAACATGAATTTACTAAAATAATACGAGTTCGTTTAATGAGCACCCAAAAACAAAAGTCTGAGAACTTCCTAAATATTAATGAAAAATCATACCGTTGAACAAATCGCAACTGGTTCAATAATTTCTTAGTAAATAAATTTGTGACATGACTATATCCATGTCTAGCTTCGACTTAAATTTCATTGGCACAGAATGTTTTACGATCAAAGCCTATATCGTTCTGAATTTTGTGTGTGTGTGTGTGTTTTATTAGGCTACATTTAATTATGGCTAGTGATCTTACGGCATTAAACCAAGCAGTAAAGCTCTTAATCGAGAGTTGAATCTGTAACAAATCAGTATGTTATGACAGCAAATTGTGGTGATGACTAGATTAAAGACAATCGTCACCACGCCATGGAGTGTACTATAACGGTCAGTGATCTAACTGAATTCAATCAAGCAGTACAGCTCTGAATCGAGAGTTGAATCTGTAATAGATCAGTATATTATAACCGCAATGTGTGGTGATAACTAGATTCAAGACAACCGGCACCACGCCATGGAGTGAGTTATACTTCCTACCAGGAAACAGTTCAGGCTCTGCCGCTTGAGATAAAGAAAACAACGAAAGCATAAGCAGCACAGTGCCCAGCAGAAATATGACCAATGCCACTGCCTTGACCAACTGAATTTCTTTAGAGCTGAGTCCTTTTGAGTTGGCAGTTTTCTCCTTAGCTTCCAGATTGCGCGTCATTAACTTGCGTTTAACCGAAGCATTTATAAGGGATTTAGACAGTATCGCTGAGCAGCCAGTTAAAGAGTTGGAACTGCCTGCTGGCGTAAAACGTCATCTTCGTAGAATTGGTCAAGGGGCTGACCTGCCAGGTGAGACCGATGGACGAGAAGAGTGGGATCCTGAAGACGACGTTGCACAAGAAGACGAACACGATGACAGCCGTGGTCCGCGGGAGGGTGAAGATGTTCTTGAACCTGGTGACGGCCAGGTAGGTCTCCAGGCAGGTGGATGTGTCCAGGAACATGTACTGGTACCAGTGGATGCAGCCGATGAGGGAATACATACTGACGGGCACCTCCCGTTGCCATGGCGACATGGCCACCAGCAGGCAGGCGGTGTTGACCGCGTCCAGCAGCGCGTAGCCCAGATCTGATAAGGACAGGGCCAGAAAAGTCACGTTAACACTGTCCCTCAGCCCGATCCTGTAGAAGATCGCCACGTTCAGCAGGTTGGACAGGATGGCGAAGCTCTAAACGGTGGGGCTGAGGATTTTGGTGTAGACGGACATGGCAGTCGCAAGCTGGTCATCGTTGACAACGATGGACATCACTGACCCATATAAGGCGCACAAAGTTAAATAGCATAAGAAAGTCTCCCTAATGATAATGGCTGTTCAGCTTCTAGCATTGAGCTGAAGAAATACATTAGAAATAGACGTTTACCACTTGTTATGATATTTATTACTATTTTTTAACTTGATATTTCAGAACAAGCATAGTGGTATTACTATATGAGTAGATTTACAGTTAAAGTAAGCCTATTTAACTATTCGTAGCAATAAAAGTCATAGAGAAAAATACCATAAACATAGAATACATGCTATACTACATAAGCACAAAAAATGTCCAAAAGGAAAGATTGTGTAATCTATCAACAAATAACCGATAAAACAATAAATCTGCATATCTGACGTTTAGCCCATGTAATAAAGTATATATAGTCTAATAAATCAAACACGTTTACGTTCCCTTTTCGTTCATCTTATTAATTTTAACAGTGAATAGACACAATGTTCGTCATGTAAAGCATCTTTAGTTAAAACCCCGTCATCGTTAATAGATAGCTATTATTATAAACTAACTATACACGTATAGATAGACACAGTGTTTCATTTATGTTTATGATAAAATTACTGCTTAAAAAAAACAAAATTAGAATAAATTTTGTTTACAAAACGCTAAAATATAGCGCATATTTAATCTAGATACCTTTCTTTAAATATATACAGTTACCTAAAATGTTAATACTGTAAACTGGCTGTGGTGTAATCTCTGCAACGTAATCTACCATAAGAACACATAATTACTTTTTCATTGATCTGATATTTTGACTTTTGTGGTTCTAATTATAATGATTTTTAGCTGGGAAACTGTATCAATGCTGATAGCGAAGACTCTGTTCATTTAATAATAACACATTTAGCCGTAGGATGATCATTAAAAAAATGACATTCCTTGAGGCTTGTGTCAAAAGCTAATTTAAACCAAAGTCAAACTATATGCGTGGTGGAGTAAATTAGTATAATCAAGGCATCAAGAGGAACTTTCAGGGTAAGGTTTGTTTTTGTTTTTTTGTGCATACTCGCACATGCAATAATTGAATGATTTTGGAAATGTTAATTATATTTCTCCGGTGGCATAGATTCTGTTTATTTATAATTTACGAACATTTTCTTTTTCAAATCCAAAAAAAAAACTTTGTTTAATAATGTTTACATTGATAGCTTGTTAAAAATATAGGATGTAAAGTTTTTGCGAGGAAAAAGGATTTTAAAAAAAATGTGTATTTGAAATTCATTCATTAAAATTTTAAACCAACAAATTATCGGAATAATTATTAAATAAACGACAGCCGACAAAAGAAAAACAGAATCATTATTTTCTTTTTAATAATAAAAAAAAATATTTATAATTACAGGAAACATTAAAAAAGTTCGTCAATTTGAAATATTGTAACAGTTGAGTACTTTGTGTCAAATGTCTACAGGTGTATTTTTTCACATTCAATTTTTACTAGCAAATATAAAACTATTGTCGTATTATTTCAGAAGCGTCTGGATACATCTACATTGACTATACATTTTTTTAAGAGTAAAAAACAAACATATTTATCTATATGTATTTACAAATCTGAAAAACATATTTTTTTTATAAATTGACTCAATGTGTTAGTTTGTGGTGTATACAAGATCATATATGTTTCTCTATTTTCAAACTGCTGAAGAATTGTAAATGTGTAATATAATATATAAGGCGACACCCAATGAGAAAAGATCTAAAGGCAGACCAAGAAGCAGATGGTTAGAGGAAGTGAAGAAATACCTTAAAGCCATAGGAGTGAGAGAGTGGAGGAAGAAAACCATGGATCGGAAAAATAGAGAAGAGTAGTATGGCAGGCCAGGGCCCTAAATGGGCTGTAGAGTTAAAGGAAGAAGAAGAAGAATATAAATAAACATGGTATCTCTGTGCCAGTTTGTTTATCTCACTGTCTTTCTGTTTCTCATCAAGAAAATCAAATCACTGTATTTCTGTTCCTCATCAAGAAAATCAAAAATTAACCTTTCTATCTGCCTAGAATGGAAGGATAGCCGTGTGGTAAAGCCCTTGACTGCCGATCTGACAATTATGGTCATTCTTACTATCGAATATGGTGGGGATGCTGGAATGAAAGAAGGGCGCTACGAAAATCGTCTCATAGAGGTTTACGAGGTGTAAGAGATGTATATATATATCTCATCCTTGAAGGAACTTCACAGATTCGTCCTGGTCTGATTGTCCTTCTATTCCAAAAAAAAAATCAATTTGTCTGTCTAAATTATTGTCTTCTTAGTTGAAATTAAATATATAGCCATTAATAATCATATAATAACCATGTAATAATCATATAATAACTATGTAATGATCATGTAATAAACATGTAATAATCATGCAATAATCATGTAATTATCATGTAATAATCATGTAATAATCATGCAATAATCATGTAATTATCATGTAATGACCATGTAATAATCTGGTCTATCTACCTGATAGTTTATCTATTCCTCCCAATTTTTCATTGTATTTACCATAATTTTGGATATTGTCATATGTTAGTAAGGGGGTGGAGATATGTGTGTCAAGGTGGATGGATAGTGGTCAATTGTTGGTTGAGATATTCGTGAGTGGGAGTATGAAGCACACGGGAGGGGGGAGGGGGGAAGTGTGTCTAGTTGTGCAGTGGGCATGGATAAAAAAGGGGGAGAGAAATGGAGCGAGAGGTCAGACAGTGTAACAATACAGCAGTGAGATCAAGAGAGTTCAGTTAGTGCGAGGACAGTTAATGAGAAGAGAGTGATCATTGGAAGTGTTAGACAATGTTTGGGAATAGGAGCTAATGTGTTAGAAGTCAAGCGATAAAGCAGTTAAATAGAGACCTGTGTATTTAGTTTACATCATTGATTTTTCATGTTGTGGATGTATAGGTTATTTGTAGATCTGTATGTTTTTTTCTATATTAATACATGAGCCACGGCAACCGAAGTGTCTTGTGATTTCTGAATTAACGTGAAAATGTGTATCCATTGTACTAGTCCTAGTTCATAGACTACAAGCTTGATTAAAAGTAAACACATAAAATAATCGATGCATTGACAGATATTATGCTATGTTTCTGTTAGGTTGATTTTTTTTAAACCTACCATATCGTCAAACCACTATTAAAACAGTTCTATCCGGACATATCATCAAACCACTATTGAAACAGTTCTATCCGGACATATCATCAAACCACTAGTGAGACAGTTCTATCCGGACATATCGTCAAACCACTAGTGAGACAGTTCTATCCGGACATATCATCAAACCACTAGTGAGACAGTTCTATCCGGACTTATCGTCAAACCACTATTGAAACAGTTCTATCCGGACATATCATCAAACCACTATTGAAACAGTTCTATCCGGACATATCATCAAACCACTAGTGAGACAGTTCTATCCGGACATATCGTAAAACCACTAGTGAAACAGTTCTATCCGGACATATCATCAAACCACTATTGAAAAAGTTCTATCCGGACATATCATCAAACCACTAGTGAGACAGTTCTATCCGGACATATCGTCAAACCACTAGTGAGACAGTTCTATCCGGACATATCATCAAACCACTAGTGAGACAGTTCTATCAGAACATATCGTCAAACCACTATTGAAACAGTTCTATCCGGACATATCGTCAAACCACTAGTGAGACAGTTCTATCCGGACATATCGTCAAACCACTAGTGAGGCTGTTCTATCCGGACATATCGACAAACCACTAGTGAGACTGTTCTATCCGGACATATCATCAAACCACTAGTGAGACAGTTCTATCCGGACATATCGACAAACCACTAGTGAGACAGTTCTATCAGTATATATCGTCAAAACACTAGTGAGAATTTCTATCCGGACATATCGACAAACCACTAGTGAGACAGTTCTATACGGACATATCGTCAAACCACTATTGAGACAGTTCTAGCCAGACCTTTTTTTTTACATCCTTACCTAGAACACCGTAGTCTGTAGGCGATAGGCCATGAGCCCAACTGACCTGAGAGTCAATAGTTCGATCTCCGGTGAGGACCAATGAATATTTCATGTCCTCTCTATATGTCCCGTGTTGCCTCCATGGCCATTACACTATCGACTTTGGTGGGGACGAAAGAATGCCCCATATAAACCGTCCCATTTGTGGTTTGTAGGATCTAAGAGATTTTATCTCATCCTTACAGGGAGCTCACACACCGAGTCCTCCGAGCCATTCAAGCATATAGCTCAATTAATTAGCTACTCCTCCCTATCATTTCGATTTATGTTTTTCTGAGTTTTTATTTTAACGCAGCTATAACATTTCAATCTTCGCCTTTCTGGGTTATTTTTTTTTTTTTGACTCACCTCTGTCATTTAGACTTTTCCTCTTTTTGGTCTTTTGCTTACTCACCCGTATCATTTATACCTTCACTCTTCTTGGTTGTTTTGTTAACTCACCCGTAACATTTATACCTTCACCCTTCTTGGTCTTTTGTTTACTCACCTATAGTCTTAAAAATAGCCGTACTCATTCCAGGCCTGTTCTTGGACTTCATTAATTCCTGTTACTTACGTCAGTGAATGTGAAGTCTTACTATTTAAACATACATTCCAATTGAAACCTGGTTGATTTGGGTCATAAAAGAATTCAATTTTAAATATATTTTATCATCGGAATCAGGAAACAGAAAAAGCAACAACGATACTTGGTGGAGTGTTGGAACATAATTCTTATGGGGAAATATCGACAGCCCTGTTTAGTATTCAATTTCTTATTTGACTCATAGACCAATTTACCGTTATGTAATCAGATCAAGACAGTTGTTCCTAATTTTAAACATCGGATTCAGAAATGAGTTAAAATATGAGCGCTATCCCGTCATCAAGTATTTCAAGGTTCATCAACGCGTACCGTTTGAATTGACGAAACAGATGGTCCAATGTATTCACAGTGGGTGGCTTTCTGATGGGAATTTGATAGGCGTGCACAGTGGGTGGCTTTCTGATGGGAATTGATAGGCGTGCACAGTGGGTGGCTTTCTGATGGGGATTGATAGGTGTGCACTGTGGGTGGCTTTCTGATGGGGATTGATAGACGTGCACTGTGGGTGGCTTTCTGATGGGGATCGATAGGCGTGCACTGTGAGTGGCTTTCTGATGGGGATTGATAGGCGTGCACTGTGAGTGGCTTTCTGATGGGGATTGATAGGCGTACACAGTGGTTGGCTTTCTGATGGGGATTGATAGGCGTGCACTGTGGGTGGCCTTCTGATGGGGATTGATAGGCGTGCACAGTGGGTGGCTTTCTGATGGGGATTGATAGGCGTGCACTGTGGGTGGCTTTCTGATGGGGATTGATAGGCGTGCACTGTGGGTGGCTTTCTGATGGGGATTGATAGGCGTGCACTGTGAGTGGCTTTCTGATGGGGATTGATAGGCGTGCACAGTGGGTGGCTTTCTAATGGGGATTGATAGGCGTGCACAGTGGGTAGCTTTCTAATGGGGATTGATAGGCGTGCACTGTGGGTGGGTTTCTGATGGGGATTGATAGGCGTGCACAGTGGGTGGCTTATATTTTCAAACAAACATTTCCACTAGCGCTCTCTGCAACGGTTTTCTTCCACAGATCCCTGAGGAATTTGTTTTTTTCTTTTTTTTTTTAGTCAGGCTATTATAACCTAAGGCGTAATAGCCTGCCTAAAACATATAATTCATAATACGCTAATTAAAGCCACTAAACGCGGCTGGGCGTTGTGCTCCACCCGCACATATTTGGAGGCCCTAAAATAAAAAAAAAACTGGTATTATTGATTCTGGAAAATATTGGTCATCTAAATAGTCCTTTGACAACATAGGGCACTTTGACCCTCCTTCCCCTTCCTCCCCCCCCCCGGAATATTGCGTCATGTAAGACAATTTAGGGACGTATTGACCGATGCCCCCTTAGTGTGTGTGGGGGGGGGGTCGGAGGTGGGAGGGGAGCTACCAAGCCGCCTAGTTTGCCTACCTATGGGGTTTACATGTCCGACTGCACCCTCTACCATAATGTACACTAGACCAGTGGTTCCAGAACTTACCCTCTTACCTCTAACACCGCCCCCCCAAACACATACAAACACACCTCTCTTAAAAAACAACAACAACCTAATACAGCTGTATCCTGCAGATCGAATGCACAGACATCCTCTGCCGATACATACTCACTGCGCTTTCCTCTCAGGAGAAACGCATTTAACAAATGAAGTCTTATGTCCCAAGTGGATATGTGGAGTAGTAGAACATTTAGTAAATGACCGAATTGGACAGTTGTGTATCAATTGAATTCAGATATGCAAGTTGAGTCGTTGTTGTTTTCCTTACTATCGGTTTAATTTTTTTCCTGTTTGGTTTGTGTTTGTTTTGTTTGTTTGTTTGTTTGTTTGCTTGTTTGTTTTGTCTCTATGTGTTTACTAATACAAAAATTGAAGCTTTTTTTTTTTTTTAGCTTTGGGACAATTTAATTTGAGTAGAAATGTGCATTGTCCCCCCTTGTTTGTGTACAGTGTGAGCCATATTTCAAATGGATCCCATTAATACGTGTTAAAGTCCGTTTCAACCAGTCTGTGCCCAGTGGCCTAGTGGATCTAGTGTGCCCAGTGATCCCAATGTGTCCAGTGGTCCCAATGTGTCCAGTGGTCCCAATGTGTCCAGTGGTCCCAGTGTGTCCAGTGGTCCCAATGTGTCCAGTGGACCCAGTGTGCCCATTGGTCCCAATGTGTCCAGTGGACCCAGTGTGCCCAGTGGTCCCAATGTGTCCAGTGGTCCCAGTGTGTCCAGTGGTCCCAATGTGTCCAGTGGTCCCAGTGTGTCCAGCGGTCCCAATGTGTCCAGTGGACCTAGTGTGTCCAGTGGTCCCAATGTGTCCAGTGGACCCAGTGTGTCCAGTGGTCCCAATGTGTCCAGTGGACCCAGTGTGCCCAGTGGTCCCAGTGTGCCCAGTGGTCCCAATGTGTCCAGTGGACCCAGTGTGCCCAGAGGTCTCAATGTGTCCAGTGGTCCCAGTGTGTCCAGTGGTCCCAATGTGTCCAGTGGACCTAGTGTGCCCAGTGGTCCCAATGTGTCCAGTGGACCTAGTGTGCCCAGTGGTCCCAATGTGCCCAGTTGACCCAGTGTGCCCAGTGGTCCCAGTGTGCCCAGTGGTCCCAATGTGTCCAGTGGACCCAGTGTGCCCAGAGGTCTCAATGTGTCCAGTGGTCCCAGTGTGTCCAGTGGTCCCAATGTGTCCAGTGGACCTAGTGTGCCCAGTGGTCCCAATGTGTCCAGTGGACCTAGTGTGCCCAGTGGTCCCAATGTGCCCAGTTGACCCAGTGTGCCCAGTGGTCCCAATGTGTCCAGTGGACCTAGTATGCCCAGTGGTCCCAATGTGTCCAGTGGACCTAGTGTGTCCAGTGGTCCCAATGTGTCCAGTGGTTCCAGTGTGCCAGGCGGACCCAGTGGTACATTTTAAATCAAATTTTTGAACGTTTATTTCTGCAATGAGAACAATGCTTGAGTGTGTGTGTGTGTGTGTACATTGTGTTTGCGTGTACATTTTGTTTGTGTGTACTTTGTGTTTGTGTGTGTGTGTGTGTGTAGGGGAGACCTGGGCAAGATGGCTATTGTGGAGAAATAATATAGTCTAAGCGTGATGACGCAATTTGGTAAGCTCCGCCCAGCACAGTATCCATGGCGCCATTCCGCCATCTTAAGCTGTAAATATTGGGAGCTTTAGTGTATACGTCATTTGGTACAAACGGCGTATATTAAAACCGACAGTAGGGAGCACATGGTTTGTTTTATAATCAGTCGAGCTCTGTGCATCATAGGATGCGGATATCTTATTATTAGATTCTAGCTTTGGGCATCGATATAGATGGATGCATGTTTACAGTTGCTATTGTACTCCTCCTGGATTCACCTTTATGTCAGTTCATATTCAAGAATTAAATGATTGTTTGATATTACTTCACTGGAGTAGTTAACTTCGTGATTTGTGTTGTCTGAATTATTACACCTTCTACAAGTATTATCATCATAAGGACCCGTAACAGCTATGTTAACAATTTAAGGTGTTTATTGATTTTATTTTTAAGGATAGTAAAATGAATTTTACATGAACTTTTAGATTAACCATTTGTGGTATTACATATATTACAATTTCATTTTTCAAATAAAATTAATACAGTATAATTTTATTTTCCCCAAACCATACCAAATTTTCATCTTGCCCCAATAGCCAAGGTAAGATGACTTTGGCCATGGGGCAAGATGACAACACTAAGATAAAGTTGAACACATTTTATTTCTAATATGTTACATGGTTTAACAAATGATACATGTATTTTTACATCTTACAATGTATCAAACTAAGCGTTATCCATTGTAACATAATGTAAAAAAAATAAGTTGTGCAGCTAACAATATTCACAAATAAAAATGACATTTTCATAATTGGAACAGTCCTCATGCCACCACTCTTGGCATTTACAGCACTGGATCCATTCTTCTGTTGGAGGGTCACAATATTCCTCTTCACAAGCAGGACAGTTTATAACTACACCATTTGAAGTTGATGTGACTGGCTATTTGACCTGGCTATTGTAGACTTAGGCCTGCAGGAACTTACTTCTAGTTCAAGTTTTTTTACTACCTTTTAGCTCCACGAGCTTCTTTTCTCTGTTTTTTTAAATGTTTCTGTTCTTCCTTTTGATTTTCCCTTGGTTGTAACATTTCTTTGATAGAATGCTCGAGCTCAGTTTTTTGCTTTTTCCTTTTCTCTCACATCGTTTTGCTTTAGGCAATGGTTTGAAATCAAAAACACTAACAGGCTCTTTAGGTGCATCGGAATCATCATTTGCGTTAAGTTTTGGTTCTTCTGGAGGGTTTATAATTTGGTTTTCTACTGACAGGGTCTGAGGATTAGCACCATTATTCTCAGTTTCATCAAAAACAATAACATGGTCAGTAGTTATTGCAGCAGCAAAGTCATGTTCATTAAACACAAGGGGGATTATGAGGCTCGATCCCACATTCCCTAAACTCAATAATGACATTTCCAACTGTAGCTGCTTTGAAGTATGCAGTCCTCAAAAGCTCGCCAATACTTTTGTCTGTGATAGGTTGTCCTGGATGAGTGACCATAAAGTTGTCACATGCTTTGCTATAGTTGACCTTTTATGGGCCGAAAAATGACACGTCAAGGGGCTGGAGATGATGTGATGTGTGAGGCGGTAACCCAACCATGATGATGTTTTTCTCTCTGCAATATAAGATAGCCTTCAAAGTTATGTGAGTTTTGTGGTTGGCAATAATCAACAGGGCAGGAGATTCTTTCCCTGGTTTCACGTGTAATTAGAAGTGCTTCAAAAAAGATAAAAAGGAGCCCTCATTGCTCCAGCCGTTATCACTGCAGTGGCCTACAGTTCCTGGTGGGGCTCTTTCTACAAGTTCAGGAAGCATTCGTTTTCTGGCAAAAATCAGAAACTATCAGATACGTTAAATGCATTTACATCAGTTAAGCAGCTCATATGTCTTTCTTTAACATTTTGAAGAGCAGAGGCCATAGACTCTTTGTTCCATTCGTCTCTTGAGGATTTCTTCTTATAGTGTCTTACCATGTCTGAAATATAATTATAATATAATTATGACGAGCTCGTCATCTTGCCCTCGTCATCTTGACCCGTACTGTCTGTTTTTAAATATTCGTTTTAATTGCCATGAAAACGACAATTATTTGACATTTATTCGTGGTAATAGGTAGTATTTGAATTACGCTATTCATAAATATGAAAGAGAAACGAAATATCTTACCCGTTTCTGCAACAGAGCTTATTTACTCGTGCTTAAAGGTTCTAACGTGGCAGCGGTAAAAAAAAAAAGCTTCACAACCGACACAAAAATGGTGATTTCATCGAGTTTACGCTATTTTTTTAACAAACGGTCGATAGGGAAGCCACTATTGACCGGCTGATGCTGCCAACTTATAGAAAAGTTCAAAATTAAGACGTTTTTCATCTTGCCCCGTTCGTCATCTTATCCCCGGTCTCCCCTACAATGTGTTTATTTTGTGTGCGTATGTTATTTACCATAAACCTCTGTCTCACTTAAAAATTGTATACAAACTAATAAATAAAACATGAATTTACTAAAATCAAACGAGATCGTTCAATGAGCAAACAAAAACAAAAGTCTGGGACCTTCCTCAATATTAATAAAAAATCATCGCGTTGGACAATTTGCAGCTGGTTCAATAATTTCTTAGTTAATATCCTTGTGACATCATTATATCCATGTCGTGCTACGTCTTAAATTTCAATGGCACAGAATGTTTTATTATCATAGTATATATCGTTCCGAATTGAGTGTGTTCTTTGTTGTTAGGCTACATTTAATTACGGTCAGTGATTTAACTGAATTAAATCAAGCAGCACAGATCTGAATCGAGAGTTGAATCTGTAATAAATCAGTATCTTATAACCGCAATGTGTGGTGATAACTAGATTCAAGACAACCGTCACCACGCCAAATATAGAGCTATACTTTCTACCAGGAAACAGATCCGGCTCTGCAGCTTGAGATATAGAAAACATCAAAAGCATTATCAACACATTGCCCAGAAGAATTATTATCAGCGCCACTGCCTTGACCAACTGAATTTCTTTAGAGCTGAGTCCCTTTAAGCTGGCAGTTTTCTCGTTAGCTTCCTGCAAATCTCTGTTGTTATTGAACGTACGCGTCATTAATTTGCGTTTAACCGAAGCGTTAATAAGTGATCTGGACAGTATCGCTGAGCAGATGGTGCAGATGAGGAGAAATATAACAGGGCAGATGGTTCGAGCCACATACAGCTCTACCCAGTTAAAGAGTTGGAACTGCCCGCTTGCGTGAAACGTCATCTTCGTAGAATTGGTTAAGGAGGTGACCTGCCAGGTGAGACCGATGGACGAGAAGAAAAGGGTCCTAAAGACGACGGTGCATGTGAAAACGAACACGATGACAGCCGTGGTCCGCGGGAGCGTGAAGATGTTCTTGAACCTTAGCGGCAGGGCGACGCAGCAGCACCTGGTGACGGCCAGGTAGGTCTCTAGGCAGGTGGAGGTGTCCAGGAACATGTACTGGTACCAGTGGATGCTGCCCTTGAGGGAGTACATGCTGACGGGCACCTCCCGTTGCCATGGCGACGTGGCCACCAGCAGGCAGGCGGTGTAAACCGCATCCAGCAGCACGTAGCCCAGATCTGACACGGACAGGGCCAGAAAGGTCAGGTTGACACTGTCCGTCAGCCCGATCCTGTAGAAGATCGCCACGGTCAGCAGGTTGGACAGGATGGCGAAGCTCTGGACGGTGGGGCTGAGGATTTTGGTGAAGACGAACATGGCAGTCGCCAGCTGCTCGTCGTTGACACCGTCGGACATCACTGATCCATATAAGTCGCACAAAGTCAAATAACATAAGAAAGTTACCCCAATGATAATAGCTGTCGGGCTTCGAGCATTGAGCTGAAGAAATGCATTAAACTATTGTTATGAAATGTATTACTATTTTTTAACTGGAATCTAGAGAATTTATTTATATCATAACAAGTATAGTGGTATTTAACTCCCAACAAACGGCATACATTAAAATGTGACTCTGGTGATCCATAAAGTCAAACCATGAAAAATATTATTTTTTTAAATATTTTTTTTATTACAAATGTAATATTTTTATTAAAAAAATGCATTCTAAATACTTTCTAATAAAAAATATTTATTTATTTTTTATTGAACTACAATTTCTCGCAAATAAAATAACACTATCAGTTGACCGGCACCGAACGTCATTTTGATTTGATTACGTTTTGTCAGTCACTTCGACTAAATTAAAATGGACTCAGATTCTCATTATTTAGTGGAAAAAGAACTTAAATCTAGTGACAAAGATGAAACTAACACTCGCTAAATCAAAAAAAAAAAAATATAAAAACATTCAAAACTGACCAAAAAACATTTTTTTTCAACTTTTTTAAGAAAAAACACAAGGTAGCCTCACGACACAGGCGCGCATAAGGCCATACCCCTCACTTTTTTGACAAAATGTCAAAAAAGTGAGGGGCAGTGCAAAAAACACACTGTGCATTATGTCTTTTTTAATAAAGAAAACTTTTTTTTTCTACATTTTTTGCGTTTTTCTTAAAATTAGATTTTTTATGTGAATAATTAAAGGAAAATATGCATATTTGAAAAAAAGTCAACAAACATTTATTTTTTGAAGAAATTGATTGATAACTGAATATTTCCTTTCAGAAATATATGTCGATTAATAAAATGTCTGAAAAAATGTTTTTGTTTTTAATACTTGTTTTTTGTCTTATTGCTGTTTGTACACTTTAAAAAAAATAATTTTGTTTTGTTAAATTCTTTTTTTAAAAAATATTATCAAGTTTCATTTTCACAAAAATAAGCTGCACAGTTTTAAAGCCTATTCAAAGTAGAAAAAAAATGATATATCACACATATATGGGCTATAAAGGAAACAGACAATATAGTTCAAAATGTAAGGACACCTGTTTGGTAATAAAAAATGACCAAAAACCTGCCGTCGATTAAGAGTTAAATAACACATTTTTTTTCAATGTAATTTATCAGAGTCCTCTATGAGTCAATTTACAGTTTAAGTAAGCCTATGTATTAATTGGTGACAGTGAAAGCCATAAGGAAAAACAACTTAAAGATAGAATTCACACTCTAAACTACATTAGCACCAAAAAAATTTCCCGAAAAAAAGATAGTGCAATCAATCAATAAATAAATGGTAAAACAATAAATCTGCATATGTGACATTTAGTCCATGAAATAAAGTATATATAGCCCAATAAATCAAATAAGTTAACGTTTCCTTTACGTGAATTTGGAACGTGAATGAACGTTAATGGCGTATGAAATTTAACAGGAATAGCATTTCACTATATTCGTGCAATAAAATACTTTTAGTAAAGACACCGTCCTCGTTTATAAATAGCTATTGCTATAAACTATACACGTACAGATAGACAGAGTGTTTCATTTATGTCTTACGGTAAAACCACTGCTCAAAAACTAACAAACCAAAACTGTAATAAATATTTTTGTTTTACAAAAATACTTATAGGCCTATATTGCGCTCATGATTGGGCATATTTAATCTAGCTGGTATACCTAACGTTCCTCAAATATGCATTTACCTGTCTAAAATGTTAATACTGTAAGCTAGCTGTGATGTAATCTTTGAAACATAATGTACGTAAGAATACATAATTACTTTTTTGAAATCGATCTGATATTTTGACACTAATTAAAATAATTTTTAGCTGGCAACTGCATCCATCTTGGTAGGGCGAAGACTTGGTCCGTTAATAAGACTCTTTGTTGTAAGTTTATGGTTAAAGAAATGACATTCCTTGAGGCCTGTGCCCAAAGCTCATTTAAACCCACATTCAAATTATATAGGTTGGTGGGGGAGTTAATTAGTATAATTTAGGCATCAAGAGGTAATTTCAGGGTCAGGTTTTTTTTATTTTTTGCAAAATCGCATATGCAATAATTGGGAAATATTAATTGTAGATGCCCGGTGTTATAATTACCCCCGTGGCATAGATTCTGTTGATTTATAATTTACCGATAATTATATTTTTTTTTCAAATCCAAAAAAAAAAAAAAAAACTTATTTGAGTAATGTTAACATTTTGAGTAATGTTAACATTGATAGCTTGTTAAAAATGTATTATCAACCGTGGGTTTCATTTCGCGCTAAGATATTGTGAAAATTAGTTTTTGCGGCCGGGGAGGAGGGGGAGAATGGTAAACAAATGTGTATTTCAAATTCATTCATCAAAATTTTTAATCGATGAGTTATCAGAATAATTGTTAAATAAATGAACACCGACAAAAGAAAAACAAACAATCATTAATTTCTTCATAATAATAATTAAAACAAAAAAAGATTTATAATTACAGGAAACTTTCCAAAAAAAAAATTTTGTTTTCGTTAAAACAAGGGAAAGTACACCTGGTGTATTTATTTCACATAAAGTTCAATGTTAGCACCGATACACATTGATCTGAAGATACTTACGAATTACTGTCAGATTTACTACGTCTGCAGGTGTAGTTTTGTTTGTTAACATCGAAATATTAGTAGCGATACTAGCACATAGCAAAAAATCTTGTCGTATTATTACTGAGAAAACCATATGAATTTACAAAGCTAAAAACTTATTTTATGAATAGGCTCCTATGAATTCTGGTCGTGGATTATAAATAATCATCTATTTTTCTTTTCTTTCAAACTGCTGAAAATTGTTAATGTGTAATAGAAATAAACACGTTATCTCAGTGTCAATTTGTCTATCTCACTGTCTTTCCCGTGTAAAATCAAGATATACAAAAACTAACCTTTCTATATGTCTTGAGGAAAAAGGGGGGGGGGAAGGAATAGCCGTGCGGTCAAGTCGACAGTCGATCTGACCTCCAAGGTCATTGCAGTATCAGCTATGGTGGGGGGGGGGTGAAAGACGGGGCACTGCAAAAAGCCGTCCCATTAGTGGTTCATATGATCTTAGAGGTTTTATTATTTCATCCTTACAGGGACTTCGCAAATCTGTCTGATATCCCTCCTATTTAAAAAAAAAGAAAGAATCTAGCTGTCTAAAATTTTCTCTTTCATATTTCAAAATTTAAATACAACCCTGTAATTATATGGCATATCTAGTTCAAAGTCCCATCTATCACTCAAGTACTTTCATTGGATGTATCATACATTTGAATAAGATGCGATGTTCCGTCAAATAAATATTGAGAAAGTTCTATCACGCCCCCCCTCTATTATTTTTTACATCCTCACTACAGCCGATGTGTCAGCTGGCACTGAGGACACCGTGGGCTGGGGGGTCAATGGAGCCCCACACTGCCACACTGCCACACTGCCACACGTCCGTCACAACTGAAAACCGCGACCGACCCCCCCCTCCCCCACCTCCCATTCAAACAGAAAGATTCATTAGTTACTTACCCCAAACAGAAAGATTCATTAGTTACTTACCCCAAACAGAAAGATTCATTAGTTACTTACCCCAAACAGAAAGATTCATTAGTTACTTACCCCAAACAGAAAGATTCATTAGTTACTTACCCCAAACAGAAAGATTCATTAGTTACTTACCCCAAACAGAAAGATTCATTAGTTACTTACCCCAAACAGAAAGATTCATTAGTTACTTACCCCAAACAGAAAGATTCATTAGTTACTTACCCCAAACAGAAAGATTCATTAGTTACTTACCCCGAACAGAAAGATTCATTAGTTACTTACCCCAAACAGAAAGATTCATTAGTTACTTACCCCAAACAGAAAGATTCATTAGTTACTTACCCCGAACAGAAAGATTCATTAGTTACTTACCCCAAACAGAAAGATTCATTAGTTACTTACCCCGAACAGAAAGATTCATTAGTTACTTACCCCAAACAGAAAGATTCATTAGTTACTTACCCCAAACAGAAAGATTCATTAGTTACTTACCCCGAACAGAAAGATTCATTAGTTACTTACCCCGAATAGAAAGATTCATTAGTTACTTACCCCGAATAGAAAGATTCATTAGTTACTTACCCCGAATAGAAAGATTCATTAGTTACTTACCCCGAACAGAAAGATTCATTAGTTACTTACCCCAAACAGAAAGATTCATTAGTTACTTACCCCAAACAGAAAGATTCATTAGTTACTTACCCCAAACAGAAAGATTCATTAGTTACTTACCCCGAACAGAAAGATTCATTAGTTACTTACCCCGAATAGAAAGATTCATTAGTTACTTACCCCGAACAGAAAGATTCATTAGTTACTTACCCCGAATAGAAAGATTCATTAGTTACTTACCCCGAATAGAAAGATTCATTAGTTACTTACCCCGAATAGAAAGATTCATTAGTTACTTACCCCGAACAGAAAGATTCATTAGTTACTTACCCCAAACAGAAAGATTCATTAGTTACTTACCCCAAACAGAAAGATTCATTAGTTACTTACCCCAAACAGAAAGATTCATTAGTTACTTACCCCAAACAGAAAGATTCATTAGTTACTTACCCCAAACAGAAAGATTCATTAGTTACTTACCCCGAATAGAAAGATTCATTAGTTACTTACCCCGAACAGAAAGATTCATTAGTTACTTACCCCAAACAGAAAGATTCATTAGTTGCTTACCCCGAACAGAAAGATTCATTAGTTACTTACCCCGAACAGAAAGATTCATTAGTTACTTACCCCAAACAGAAAGATTCATTAGTTACTTACCCCGAACAGAAAGATTCATTAGTTACTTACCCCGAACAGAAAGATTCATTAGTTACTTACCCCAAACAGAAAGATTCATTAGTTACTTACCCCGAACAGAAAGATTCATTAGTTACTTACCCCAAACAGAAAGATTCATTAGTTACTTACCCCAAACAGAAAGATTCATTAGTTACTTACCCCAAACAGAAAGATTCATTAGTTACTTACCCCAAACAGAAAGATTCATTAGTTACTTACCCCAAACAGAAAGATTCATTAGTTACTTACCCCAAACAGAAAGATTCATTAGTTACTCACCCCCAAACAGATAGATTCATCAGTTACTTACCCCAAACAGAAAGATTCATTAGTTACTCACCCCCAAACAGATAGATTCATCAGTTACTTACCCCAAACAGAAAGATTCATTAGTTACTCACCCCCAAACAGATAGATTCATCAGTTACTTACCCCAAACAGAAAGATTCATTAGTTACTCACCCCCAAATAGATAGATTCGTCAGTTACCTACCCCCAAACAGAAAGATCCATTAGTTACTCACCCCCAAACAAAAAAAATTCATTAGTTACTCACCCCAAACAGAAAGATTCATTAGTTACTCACCCCCAAACAGATAGATTCATCAGTTACTTACCCCAAACAGAAAGATTCATTAGTTACTCACCCCCAAACAGATAGATTCATCAGTTACTTACCCCAAACAGAAAGATTCATTAGTTACTCACCCCCAAACAGATAGATTCATCAGTTACTTACCCCAAACAGAAAGATTCATTAGTTACTCACCCCCAAATAGATAGATTCGTCAGTTACCTACCCCCAAACAGAAAGATCCATTAGTTACTCACCCCCAAACAAAAAAAATTCATTAGTTACTCACCCCAAACAGAAAGATTCATTAGTTACTCACCCCCAAACAGATAGATTCATCAGTTACTTACCCCAAACAGAAAGATTCATTAGTTACTCACCCCCAAACAGATAGATTCGTCAGTTACTTACCCCAAACAGAAAGATTCATTAGTTACTCACCCCCAAATAGATAGATTCGTCAATTACCTACCCCCAAACAGAAAGATTCATTAGTTACTCACCCCCAAACAAAAAGATTCATTAGTTACTCACCCCCAAACAAAAAGATTCATTAGTTACTCACCCCCAAATAGATAGATTCGTCAGTTACCTACCCCCAAACAGAAAGATTCATTAGTTACTCACCCCCAAACAAAAAGATTCATTAGTTACTTACCCCCAAACAGATAGATTCATAAGTTACTCACCCCTAACATAGATTTATGTTTCTCGGATTTTTTTTATCCTCACTCAGCCGTAACATATCAATCTTCGCCTTTCTGTGTTTTTTACTCACCCCTAACATTTAAACCTTCACACTTCTTTGTAATTTTTTTTACTCACCCATAACATATCTTTAAGAAAGACTTACTCGTTTTAGGCCTGTTCTTGGTTACCATCTAGTCCTGTCACTTACATCAGTGTATGCCAAGACATACTATCTACTCATGTATTCAAATGAAACCTTTTTAATTTGGGTCATGAAAGAATTCAATTTTAAATCGACTTTATAACAATTGTTTCAAATAATAATGGAACGATTCATCGGAATCAGAAACCGAAAAAACAACAACGAAACTTTGTGGCGTATTGGGATATAATTACTATGGGAAAATATCGACAGCTCTGTATAATATTCGATTACTCATTTGACTCATAGACCGTTATGCTATCAAATCATAAAGTTGGTCGTAGTTTTATACATCAGGAATCGAAAGCAACCGTATCGTAGTCAGCACCGTTCCAATCATGAAGTATTTCAAGGCTCAGCAACGCCCACCGTTTGAATTGATGAAACAGCTGGTCCAATGTCTTCACAAGGCCGTATGGATTCTAGGGCAACCGCCTAGCCCGTTTCCGGCCTCCCAGTGATATATATAGCCTTTACTCTGACCCAATTACACTTTTTCAATACAAAATTTGTTCAAACTATCTGCTGGCTGTAATTGCCGCCTTAAATCCGTTGCCTTTGTATTCATAACTAGCCACTGCTCATTCTCTTATATTGTCAATGTCAAATCAACATTTCCGCTGGCGCCCACTGTTGGACGGATGGTCGAGTGGTGTTGATACTCGACTGTCGACCTGTGGGTTCGATCCTCGGTGTGAACCGTGGAATTTTTCCAGGTGTGATTTGGTGCAAAGTCGTCCCACAAGTCCACCCAGCTGTAAAATGGGTACCTGACTTAAGTTGGGGAAGTAAAGGCGGCCGGGCGTTGTGCTAACCACACAATCCCTACATATGCCGAGGTTACTGAAACAGATGAATTCTACAATTCATCTGCCCGATGGCCCAGTCGGGCTAAGGGAACTTTACTTACCACTTACTATTATAGCCTAAGGCATGATAGCCTGCCAAAAACAAATAACTTATATTACGTTAATTTTTTAATCAACCATTTTTGTAACAGTCAAATAGAAGCAGATGTTGTTAACTGTGATGTAAACGTTAAAAATATTTAAAACAGTAATCTATAAGTCTGAATGTGAGCTTTACTCTCAGATAAAAGGTTGGTCTATTGTTTCATTTCATTGGAAAGCATGGCAGAGCACATACAAAAGCTGTCGACGGGCGCCATGGTTTTGAAACCCCCGTTTGGTCACTAAGGTGACATATTATCCAGTACCCTTGCCACATTTTCACCATAACTTTGGTCGTAGAGGCCTTGGGAGCACCAAAAAAGACACATATTATTGGTTGGGCTCTCAGCTGAAGTGCCACCGATTATGCGGCGCCAAAAATAGTCAAAGTGGTTGGTATTAATTGTGAATGGTCCTAAAATATTATATACTAGATATTAAGCCAGGCGTTGCCCGGGAAATCTAGGCGTAATGTGAAACCCCTTCCTAATCAATTTAACTACTGAATTTTTAAATACGATTAATTATGTTAATTAGATTCTGATTTATGACACCTTAGTAATCTGCAGAAATTACCTAAATTTCATATGTCACAAATTACGTTTTACACGTCAACGCTAACCAAATCTACTTACCAATCAACCAAACAAACCGAGCCAACAATTGTACATTGTGTTTGTGTGTAATTATGTTCGGATGTACATTGTGTTAGTGTGTACATTATGTTTATCTTTATCTGTACATTGTGTTTCTGTGTACATTGTTTTTGTGTGTACATTGTGTTTGTGTGTACATTGTGTTTATGTGTGAGTGTACATTGTGTTTGTGTGTACATTATGTTTATGTGTGTGTGTACATTATGTTTTTGTGTGTGTACATTGTGTTTATGTGTGTGTGTACATTGTGTCTGTGTGTACACTGTGTTTATGTGTGTATTGTGTTTGTGCGTACATTGTGTTTATGTGTGTGTACATTGTTTTTGTGTGTACATCGTGTTTGTGTGTACATTGTGTTTATGTGTGAGTGTACATTGTGTTTGTGTGTACACTGTGTTTATGTGTGTATTGTGTTTGTGTGTACATTGTGTTTGTGTGTACATCGTGTTTGTGTGTACTTTGTGTTTGTGTGTGTGTACATTGTGTTTATTTTTTGTGTGTGTGTGTCTTAATTACCAAACACCTCTGTCTAACTTAAAAATTGTATAAAAACTAATAAATAAAACATGAATTTATTAAAATCATACAAGATCGTTCAATGAGCACACTAAAAAACAAAAGTCTGGGACCTTCCTCAATATCATCGCCTTGGACAATTTGCATCTGGTTCAATAATTGCTGAATTAATATCCTTGAGACATTATATCCTTGTCCAGCTTCGCCTTAAATTTCATTGGCACAGAATGTTTTATTATCATAGTATATATTTATCGTTCTGAAATGTGTGTGTTCTTTGTTATTAGGTTACATGTAATTACGGTCAGTGATCTAACTGAATTAAATCAAGCAGTACAGCTCTGAATCGAGAGTTGAATCTGTAACAAATCAGTATGTTATGACAGCAAATTGTGGTGATGACTAGATTAAAGACAACCGTAACCACACCATGAAGTGTATTATAACGGTCAGTGATCTAAATGAATTGAATCAAGCAGTACAGCTCTAAATCGAGAGTTGAATCTGTAATAAATCAGTATCTTATAACCGCAATGTGTGGTGATAACTAGATTCAAGACAACCGTCACCACACCATGGAGTGAGTTATACTTCCTACCAGGAAACAGTTCAGGCTCTGCCGCTTGAGCTAAAGAAAACAACGAAAGCATAAGCAACACAGTGCCCAGCAGAAATATGACCAGCGCCACTGCCTTGACCAACTGAATTTCTTTAGAGCTGAGTCCTTTTGAGTTGGCAGTTTTCTCGTTAGCTCCCAGAGAAGCTCTGTTGTTATTGAACGTACGCGTCATTAACTTGCGTTTAACCGAAGCGTTAATAAGTGATTTGGACAGTATCGCTGAGCAGATGATGGAGATGAAGAGAAATATAACAGGGCAAATGGTTCGAGCCACGAACAGCTCTACCCAGTTAAAGAGTTGGAACTGACCGCCGGCGTAAAACGTCATCTTCGTAGAATTGGTCAAGGCGCTGACCTGCCAGGTGAGACCGATGGACGAGAAGAGTGGGATCCTGAAGACGACGTTGCACAAGAAGACGAACGCGATGACAGCCGTGGTCCGCGGGAGGGTGAAGATGTTCTTGAACCTGAGCGGCAGGGCGACGCAGCAGCACCTGGTGACGGCCAGGTAAGTCTCCAGGCAGGTGGAGGTGTCCAGGAACACGTACTGGTACCAGTGGATGCAGCCGTTGAGGGAGTACATGCTGACGGGCACCTCCTGTTGCCATGGCGACATGGCCACCAGCAGGCAGGCGGTGTTGACCGCGTCCAGCAGCGCGTAGCCCAGATCGGATACGGACAGGGCCAGAAAGGTCACGTTGACACTGTCCCTCAGCCCGATCCTGTAGAAGATCGCCACGGTCAGGAGGTTGGACAGGATGGCGAAGCTCTGGACGGTGGGGCTGAGGATTTTGGTGTAGACGGACATGGCAGTCGCCAGCTGGTCATCGTTGACAACGTTGGACATCACTGACCCATATAAGGCGCACAAAGCTAGATAGCATAAGGAAGTCTCCCATATGATAATGACTGTTCAGCTTCTAGCATTGAGCTGAAGAAATACATTAGAAATAGACGTTTACTACTGTTATGAAATGTATTACTTATTTTTTAATTGGAATCTGGACAGTTTATTTGTTTCAGAACAAGCATAGTGATATTTAGACTTTTAGAGTCGTCTTTGAGTAAATTTCCACTTTAAGTAAGTCTAGGTATTAATTGGTGACAGTGAAAGTCATAGAGAAAAATACCATAAACATAGAATACATACTATATTACATAAGCACAAAAAATGTCCAAAAGGAAAGATTGTGTAATCTATCAACAAATAACCGATAAAACAATAAATCTGCATATCTGACATCAAGCGCATGAAAAAAAGTATATATTAGCCTAATTAATCAAACACTTTTATGTTTCCTTATTGTTCATCATATTTATTTTGAACGTGAATATACGTTAATGACGTTGGAAAGTTGACAGGAATAGTTCTTCACTATGTTCGTAATGCTAAACATTTTTAGTTAAAATAACGTCATAGTTTATAAATAAATAACTACTGTTGTAAACTATACACGCACAGATAGACAATATGTTTCATTTGTGTTTTTCGGTAAAACTACTGCTTAAAAACAAATAATATGAAAATGCAATAAATGTTTTTTTCATAACTAAACCTAATATATTGCACAGAAGATTGCGGGCATTTAATCTAGCTGGAACACCTACCTTTCTTTTAATAAAACCTGTTAAAATGGTAATACTGTAAGCTGGCTGTGGTGTAATCTTTGAAACATAATCTACCGTAAGAACACATAATTACTTTTTAATTGATCTGATATTTCTACACTTGGGGTTCTAATTATAATAATTTTTAACTGGAAACTGCTTCCGTGCTGATAGCGAAAAACTCTGTTCATTTAATAACTCACTTTGTTGTAGGATAATCATTAAAGAAATGACATTCCTTGAGGCCTGTGTCAAAAGCTAATTTAAACCAAGGTCAAATTATATAGGCAGGGGAGTTAATTAGTATAATCAAGGCATCAAGAAGTACTTTAAGGGTGAGGGTTTTTAGTGGATGCTCGCATATGCAATAATTGAATGATTTGGGAAATGTTAATTATATTTCTCCGGTGGCATAGATTCTGTTTATTTATAATTTACCAACAATTTTTTTTTTCAAATCAAAAAAACTTTGTTGAATAATGTTTACATTGATAGCTTGTTAAACAAGCAATTAAGCCTGTTCCATTCTGGACACAGGACGTATTAGTGCATTTTCATGTTATGTATCAGTACGTTTGTTAGCTTTCGGTAAATATTTGTAAATTTCGGAAATTTTTATAAATTCAATTGTGTAATGCATATATCTGTAAAAAAATATTATAAAGACGTTTCTTTATATTTGAAAATAAAATTATTTTCTCTTAAATCTAACTACAAGGGGTTTGTGGTTACTGAAATAGGACTCATAATTGAAAACATTCGAAATTTTAGTCATTTAATCGTCCGAAAACTCCGTCAATTGTTGCATAGCTCTGATACTTTCAATTAAACTCAGAACACAAGCTTACTATTTCATTTGATGAGTTTCTTAATAAATCTTGGTGAAACTACGTGCTGCAGTATTTCGCACCAAATGAATGGGTTGTTGAACGTACAAGGTGTATATATAATATATAAGCCCCTTAGGAGCCCTGAAGCCCGGCCCTCAGAGGTCCTATCGCGAAATGAACTTTTGATGTACACATGGCAGGCCAAGACCTACAAAATGATATATACATCATGGGTCTAGGACTTATGGTTGTTGAGATCTAGGGTGATGACAGACAGACAAAACGGGGACAAAATATAGGATAGTAAGTTACTTTATTTGCGAGGAAGAAGGATTTTAAAAATGTGTATTTGAAATTCATTCATTAAAATTTTAAACCGACAAATTATCGGAATAATTATTAAATTAACGACAACCGACAAGAGAAAAACAGAGAATCATTATTTTCTTTTTATTATAAAAAATGTATTTATAATTACAGTAAACATTAAAAAAATTCGTCGATTTGAAATAAGACACTCCTGATGTATTTCTATCGTAATAAAGTCAATGTTACCACCAATACACATTGGTTTGAAAATACTATTAGAGTAGAGTACTTTAGGTCGAATGTTTCAGGTTTATTTTTTTACCATCTAAATTTTACTAGCAAATATAAAACTATTGTCGTATTATTTCAGAAACGTCTGGATACATCTACATTGAATCTAATTTTTTTATAGAGTAAAAAAAAATATTTATTTATATGTATTTACAAATCTGAAAAACATATTTTTATAAATTGACTCAATGTATTAGTTTGTGGTGTATACAAGATAATTTATGTTTCTCTATTTTCAAACTGCTGAAGAATTGTAAATTTGTAATATAATATATACGGCAACACCCGATGAGAAAATATCTAAAGGCAGACCAAGACGCAGATGGTTAGAGGAAGTGGAGAAATACCTTAAAGCCATAGGAGTAAGAGAGTGGAGGAAGAAAACCATGGATCGGGAAAAGTGGAGAAGAGTAGTATGGCAGGCCAGGGCCCTAAATAGGCCGTAGAGCCAAAGGAAGAAGAAGAATATAAATAAACATGGTATCTCTGCGCCATTTGGTTGATATCACTGTATTTCTGTTCCTCATCAAGAAAATCAAAAATTAACCTTTCTATCTGTCTAGAATGGAAGGATAGCCGTGTGGTAAAGCGACGACAGTCGATCTGACCTTTACAGTCATTCTTACTATCGAATATGGTGGGGCTGAGAGAAGGGCTCTACACAAATCGTTTTATAGTGGTTTACGAAACTATAAGAGATAATTATCTCTTCCTTACAGGAACTTCACAGATTCGTCCTGGTCTGAATGTCCTCTTATTCCAAAAAAATAATTAATCTAGCTGACTAAATTATTGTCTTCCTATTTCAAATTAAATATATAAACATGCAATAATCATGTAATAACCATGTAATAATCTAGTCTATCTACCTGATAGTTCATCTATTCCTCCCCATTTTTCATTGTATTTATCATAATTTTGGATATTGCCATATGTGGGTAAGGGGTGGAGACAGGTGTGGCAAAGTCAAGGTGGTTGGATGGAGGTCAAATGATGGTTGAGATATTCGTGAGTGGGAGTATGCAGCACATGGGGTGAAAAAGTGTGACTAGCTGTGGAGTGGGCAAGGATAAAAAAGGGGGAGAGAAATGGAGAGAGAGGTCAGAGAGAGTAACAATGCAGCACGGAGACCAAGAGAGGTCAGAGAGTGTAACAATGCAGCAAGGAGATCAGGAGAGGTCAGAGAGTATAACAATGCATCACAAAGATCAAGAGAGGTCAGTTAGTGCGAGGAGGACAGTTAATGAGAACGGTGTGATCAGTGGAAGTGTTAGAATATGTTTGTGAATAGGAGCTAATGTGTCTAAGTCAGTGTGGATAACAGTTATAAGGAGAGAGACCTGTGTATTTAGTTTATATCATTGATTATTCATGTTGTGGTTTTATGTTATTTGTATACCTATATATTTTATTTGTATATTAATACATGAGCCACGGCAACCGAAGTTTCTTGTGATTTATGAATAAACGTGAAAATGTTCATCCATTTTACTAGTCCTAGTTTATAAACTACAGGCTTGATTCAAAGTGACCACATAAAATAATCGATGCATTGACAGATATGATTCGATGTTTCTGTAAAGATGATGTTTTTAAACCTACCATATCGTCATACCACTAGTGAGACCGTTTTATCCGGACATATCGTCAAACCACTAGTGAGACAGTTCTATCCGGACATATCGTCAAACCACTATTGAGACAGTTCTATCCGGACATATCGTCAAACCACTATTGAGACAGTTCTATCCGGACATATCGTCAAACCACTATTGAGACAGTTATATTCGGACATATCGTCAAACCACTAGTGAGACAGTTCTATCCGGACATATCGTCAAAACCACTATTGAGACAGTTATATTCGGACATATCGTCAAACCACTAGTGAGACAGTTCTATCCGGACATATCGTCAAACCACTAGTGGGACAGTTCTATCCGGACTTTTTTTTCACTTACTCAATGTCCACCTAGAACACCGTAGACTGGAGGCGATAGGTCTTGAGCCCAACTGACCAACGCCGATGAGGGGCTCACAACTGAAAACCGCTACCGAGCGCCCGATTGGGACGGGTGGTCGTGTGGTAAAGCGCTCGGCTGTCGACAAGATGGTCACTGGTTCGATCTCCGGTGAGGACTAATGGATATTTCAGGTCATGGCTAAAGTCTCCACTATATCTCCCGTGGTGCCTCCGTGGTCATATATCAGCTATGACGGGGATGAAAGAAAGGCATTTCAAAGACTGTTCCATTAGTGGTTTATAGGATCAAAGAGATTTCATCTCAGCCTTACAGGGAGTTTACACACAGAACCCCCTTCGAGCCATTCAAACATATAGATCAATTAATTAGCTACTCCTCCCTATCATTTCGATTTATGTTTTTCTGAGTTTTTATTTTAACTCAGCTATAACATTTCAATCTTCGCCTTTCTGGGTTATTTTTTGACTCACCACTGTCATTTAGACATTTCCTCTTCTTGGTTTTTTTTTTGTTTACTCACCCATAACATTTATACCTTAACCCTTCTTGGTCTTTTGTTTACTCACCTCTAGCATATCTTAAACATAGCCGTGCTCATTCCAGGCCTGTTCTTAGATTTCATTTACTCCTGTTACTTACGTCAGTGAATGTGAAGACTTACTATCTAAATATAAATTCCAAATGAAACCTGGTTAACTTGGGTCATGAAATAATTCAATCTTAAAAATACTTTATCATCGGAATCAGGAAACAGAAAGAGCAACAACGATACTTTGTGGAGTATCGGAACATAATTCTTATGGGGAAAATATCGACAGCCCTATTTAGTATTCGATTTCTTATTTCACTCATAGACCGTTGTGTAACCAGTTCATAAATTTGAACGAAGTTTTAAACATCGGAATCAGGAATCGAACGTAAACGTATCGTAATCAGTCAAAATGTGAGCACCATCCCATCATCAAGTATTTCAAGGTTCATCAACGCGTACCGTTTGAATTGACGAAACAGCTGTTCCAATGTATTCACATGGCCTTTCTTATGGGGTTTGATATGCCTCTTAGCTCCACCTCTCCCCCCAGTGCTAAAGAGCCTTTTTTCAATAAAAAGTTTCATCACATATGCTGCTTTAGGGGCTCTTGGCTGTCCTATCCCCGACTGCCTTGAAATAACTTAAAACCCATTGCTTATTCATTCATTACTGGCCCTGTCCATTCTCTTACCTTTTTTTTTTAAAACCAACATTTCCACTGGCGCCCTCTGCAGCGGTTTTCTTCTACAGATCCCTGAGGGATGGTTTTCTTTTTTTTTTGGCAGGCCTGCCAAAAACATATAATTTATAATAAGCTAATTTGTTTAATCAATCAATTTTTTGTAACAGTCAGTATTTGGGGTGAAGTGAAAGCAGGGCCGGCCTTAGGCCGATTGATCCCATTAGGGCTCCGCACCTGGCAGGGGCCCAGCAATGTACATTTAGCATTAATAATAATAGTTTGTTTGTTTTTTAAATTAGAAGAGGGGCCTCGCAAACATCCGTTATGTTTAGCCCCGCAATTAGTTTTGAAGCAATAGTACTTTTGAGCTTCATTTTCTACAAGCGTAGCGAGCTTTACTCGCACCCGGGGCGTAGTACCTTTTTTTAGCGCCCCCCCCCCATTCGAAAAACCATATAATATTATTTGTTTAATATACCATTTGGCGCCCCTTTTTGAGTAGCGCCCGGCGTATGATTCTCCCATTGCCCCACCGATAGTGCAATGGTCATGGAGGCACCACGGGAGATATATCGGGAACTTGAGCCAAGACCTGAAAAATTTCCTTGGTCCTCACCGGAGATCGAACCAGGTACCTTCAGATCGACAGTCGAGCGCGTTACCGCACGACCATCCGTCCCCCTAGATAGATAGATAGATAGATATTGATAGATAGATAGATAGATAGATAGATAGATAGATAAATGGACGAATAAATGGATGGGTGAATAGATGGATACGGGAAATAAGATATCCATTGACAATTTTAAACAAGACTGTTACGTTGAGAATTTACCCCCTCCCCCCCCCCCAAACGAGTGACTCATCTTAGTTGACCAAGGTATGTAACTCAAGGTCATGGTCAAGCCTAGCTCTCAACTTCCTTTGTTGTCTGCAGGCCCGTAGCCAGGATTATTGGATTGGGGGGGGGGGGGCGAAGAAATGGGTGCGCCGAAGAAATGATCCTGGGGCACAGGGGCGGATCTAGACAACTTTGATGGGAAGAAGGGGGGGAGGTGAGCAAAACTGTTTTCATTGTTGAAAATTGGTCTTAGAACAAAAAATATTTCCACAATTTAATGACGTATTACCTAAACTTGCGATAACTGGGGGGGGGGGGGGGACATGCCCCCCGGCCCCTCCCCCTAAATCCGCGAAGCGCCGAAAGCTTGTAAATGGAGAGCAGAAATTTTTTGCAGTTCCATATCTGGAATGGTGCTTTTTAGTACCGATTGTTTAGCTATTAATAAGAAATATGTAATTTTAATTACGTTTCAATAATGTATGGCATGTTGCAGTTTTCTTAAAAAATATTTTAAATAGTAAATAGTTTTAATGATAAAAATTTATTCAGGCTGAGCCATTTCTGATTCCTGTTATAAATGTATTGACCATTTGTTCTGCTACACAATTGTTACATAATAGATACCTGATTTATGTTATTATACTGTTGGTTTAACGTACAACCCGGGAAGAACGACAAAGATGCACGAATATAGCTTAGCTATTTGTGTGATATTTCTTATAAAATATTGAAAACAAAGAACAGATCTATCAACAACAAATTGACCAGTCGCAATTATTCAATTTAAAATAAAATTAATTCTGCTAATAAGTAACTTTGCAAATTAAATAACATCACTCAAAAATCACGGAGTTTGTACTTTATTTTTTTATTATACATATGTATAAAAATGAAGACAGAAGTCAATGTTATTTTATTAACTTATTTAAGTTGCTAGCTGTCCTCAGAAGATATCAATATATAAAACTATTACAAGGCCCATCGACAGAAATTTCGGGCCCCTGACAGGGGTGACACGGCCCCCGTGCTATCATTAATATTTTAAAAAGTTGATTGGCCAGCTCAGTCTGGGCCCCTAAAACTCGCCGGGTCCCTGGAGATTTGCCCCCTCGTCGGCACTGGTTGCGAACTTATTTTATTATACGTTTCAAATTTGCAAACGTCGTGGCTTAACACTGAATTTACCTAAAAATGCTACAGCATTCAGATAGTCTGTTAAATCTTTTTCAAATGCTAGCAGGAAAAGATTGCTTAGACCAGTGTTTCCCAACCTTTTTCATGTCGTGCCCCACCTTAGCCTTTCTCAAATTCATGTAAAATGCATAATTTTCAATATCAAAATATTGATTGATTGATAGTTCACTTGAGAAACTTAAATAATAGGTTTTAGGAAGAAATTACTAGGAACTTGTTAACGAAAAACAATAAGTAAATTTTCAAAAAATCCTTGCGCTTGATGCATGTTGCACAGAGCTTTTATATTAGGTTCCAATTTGGTTAGCTTCAGTCTCAAGTCTCCGCATCATGTTATATCCAGCCGACTTCTTTTTTTAACAGTAAATCATTTACAGCACTAAATCCACATTCAGCTAGATATGAAGATGGAAATGGTAGCAATAGTTTTCTTGCACATTTGGTTAAATTTGGGTATTTGATTTCTGTTTCCTCACAAAGCCATGCCATCGCACCTTTTATATTAAATAAAGTTTTAACTGACTCATCATTTTGCAATTCTGTGAGTTCTTCTTGATACTGCATATTTGATATATCAGACAAATCCACTAACATTGGCTGCATCTTTCTTTAATATCAGCCGATAAAATATTCAGATGATTGACAATAACAAGTAAAGCGGTATGAGTTACTTCACATTTTTGGAGCCAATGAAACTGTTCAAAGTTTTTGTTGTTAATTTGTTTCTGACATAACTCAATAAGAGTAATGAAACCAAATATCTTCGCTTTTGCATCGACAAGTGTTTTATTTGTTCCTTGAAGTTGTTTATTTAATATATTTAATTTTTCAAAGATATCGGCTAAATAACTCACAAATTACCATCGATTGTTAACAGATACTTCATTTCAGGTTTGTCGCTTATAAAATCACTAAGGGTATCAAACAGTTGCATAAATCTTTTCAAACAGTTCCCTTTTGATAGCCATCTTACTTCAGTATGAAGTAAAAGTCTCACATGGTCTTCATTTTTTTCTTCACAAAATAATTTGAAGAGACGCTCACTTTTGGCATTAGCTTTAATAGCATTAACACACTTTATTACTGAATGTAGTACTTCATTAAGGCCAGGCGAGATGTTTTTAGCTACCAAGTTTTCCCTATGAATAACACAATGCACAAGAATCATTTCTGGATTCTCATATTTCATCAATTTTAAGCAACCATTTTTTTTGCCCATCATATTAGGAGCACCATCTGCAGCACAAGATGTTATATTTTTTATCGGTATATCATTGACATCTAAGTAGTTTTTCAGCTGATTATATACATCTTTGGCGGTAGTGGTGCTTTCTAATCTTTTGCAGAACAACATTTCTTCAGGAAAATTCCCTTTATCAATATATCTTACGTAAGTTATTAATACTGCCTCATTATTAATACTGCCTCATTGTCTCTCTAAGTTGATTCATCCATTTGCACTGAGAAATTTGTTGTTTTCAACTTTTCAACAAGTTGTTTTTCAATATCTTCACTCATTTCATCTATTCTACTGCTAACAGTATTGTTACTGAGTGGCATAGCTTTTACATCTTTGTCATCTTTTTGAAGAACCCTTTTAAGAAATGCTGATATTGACGACTTTATTAAATTCATACTATAGTATGATTTTTTTCCAGTTTTTGCGATGAATAAAGAAATTTGATAACTAGCCTCAAGAACATGATTAGTAGTTGAAGCATGAGCAGTAAATCGTTCTCTTTTCAAAATTTGTCTTTAAAGTTTTAAAGTAATTCAAATCTGAATTAATATGAGCACTATGATTTGCCTTCAAATGTGCCTCAAGACGACCACGTTTCATTGATTCGTTGGTCAAGCATTGCTGGCATCAAAGACAAAAAGGCATCCGTGCATCGTGGACAGTGGGTATGAATCCAAATTTTAAATAGTCCTCTGAATATTGACGAGTTTTTTTTTTGCTGGCAACACTCATTTTACTATGGAATAAAATATAATAACTATCGCTCTCTATGTTCAGAGATTCAAAAGCTTAAAATAAGCAATTAAAAACATGTAGCACTATCGGCAACGGAACAACACGAAATCGGCGACGCGCTGAGACTATAGTTGCCAATCAGTAGAGGCGACGCGCTGCGACCATAGTGCCCAAAAGGTTAAATGGCCCGGAGCGAAAGGGTAAAACTCGTATCGAGTTCATTTTCAAATTTCCCCCCTTAAAAATCAAATTGCCCCCTTGTGGGGCGTGGGCCCCACGTCGGGAAACACGGGCTTAGACGCTTTTGTAACATTGATCTGCGATATGGGGTGAGCATTCGTGTGAGGGTTGAGAAACTGCTCTCACACACGGCTGTTGAAGCACCAAATGCCAATGCTGCCCAAAATACCCAGAAGTGAACTTCAATAAGATTCAATTTTTTTATGCCCAAAAATTAGATAACCTATATATGTAAGTCAAATAGCCTGAATGATTGCCAAAATATAAACTTTTAGGTTTTTATTATTATTGATTTATTGAACAAAAAGATTGATGTTTTATAGCCGTTATAAAAATTTTGCCAAAAAGCTCAAATCATGCACGGGGGGGGGGGGGGCTCAGGTCATGAACGGGGGGGGGGCTCAGCCTCCCCTAGCCCCCCTCTGGCTACGGGCCTGGTTGTCCGTAATGACTCATCATGCATTGAGAGCGTGGTCAACCCCCCCCCCCCGGACCTTTATAAAGTTAAGTGAGAATGGTCAGCACGGTAGAGAATATGCAGTATGACAGTAGTTATTTGATGAGAGAATAGTGCTGACAGGTTTAGAGTAGACATAGGTAGATATAAGTAGTTAGAAGAGAAGTTGTATTTAGTTGTATTATAGTGTATTAAAATATTTTGTATATAGTGTACTGCACTGAGTTTTGTTCTTTATACATAAGTATAAAAGTTAACGTTGCATATTTGGTGAGTTGTTATAAATCAACTGGCGAGACTGCCCCACTCGATATATATTACAAATTTGTACCGTACTAATGACATATAAACCCAAACAATGCTGTGACATAAATATATAGTAATTCATCAGAATGTATTGGGAGGGGGGGGGAGTGCGTGTGTTAGGGGACATTAAGAAACTGTAAGCAATTAAAACTCTGGAGTAAGCGATATCTGACCACTTCTAATTACATTTGATTTCTTGCTTTATATAAAAGGAAACTGGTCAGGTTCTTTAGTGGCTACAGCTTAATTTAAGAACATTTCGCTTACACTGGGATAATAATCTTATCTATAAAATGAAATACGCTTATTCTCTTTATAACAACGTCATTAATAAATTTAATGAGCTTCATCCCTCCCGTTCAACATTTTCTATTATGTGTGAAAAGAAACATGCAATTATAATGACGTAACATTAATGGGTAATTATTAATTTTTTTTTCTATGAATTAGAAAACTGTCTCCGGGTTATTCTCACTCATTTGCCCCTGGGCAGTAGCGGGGCCAACATATTGGAAGCCCTTCCGCAAATGTTTAGGGGGGCTCTCTGAAAAAAAAAATATATATATATAACCGTGGGGGGGGGGGCTTCGCGCCCCTTACAAGGAAGACAAGTGTTCCTATGCCAGCCCCGTAGCGTGAAAATTCTACAGCAGGGGCCAGGCAATCTACAGCAGGGGCCAGGCAACTTACAGCAGGGGCCAGGCCAATAGCAGAAGGGAGCCAGGAAATAAATGTTACTAAGTTGAGCAAACAAGCAGAGGGGGGGCAGACAAAATGTAGGGGTAACCAAGCCCCCCAGGCCTGCCCCCCCCCACACGCTACGGGCTTGGTCTAAGCCTTGCTCTTAAGGATACACCTGTGCTTAAATCAAGTGTTCAAACACACACATAGATGAAGAAAAACAAAATATGCTGAAACTACTCGCAGATTTATGCTTTTATTTAATGATTTTAAAAAGTGTTTTTTTAAAATCTATTTCAATCACATAGAAAACTATGAATTTAAAAAAAAAAACAGTATTCTCTATTTCGCGACTATAACTTCTATTTAACGTAGGTGTACACTGTACACAATACTTTCAAATACATTCATTTAACGTAGCTCGAACATATGAAATACTAACAATTTGTGCGTCTTCATACCTAAACGGTTAATGTTCTTTTGTACGTCAGTTACAAAAGATAAATGTCCAAGTTCTACCAAATTGTGGGAACGGATGGTCGTGCGGTAAAACAAACGACTGTCGACCTGAAGGTACCTGGTTTGATGTCCGGTGAGGACCATGGAAAATGTTCAGGTCTTGGCTCAAGTTCCCGATATATCTCCCGTGGTGCCTCCATGGCCATTGCACTATCGGCTATGGTGGGGATGAAAGAAAGGCACCATAAAAACCGTCCCATTAGTGGTTTATAGGATCTAAGAGGTTTCATCTCATCCTCACAGGGGACATCACTCACCAAATTGTTCTCGACCTCCCAATGGCAGACTCTAGTCTAGTTATTATGAATAGTTTACACTCAATTTGTCCCAAAATAACAAAGATAATATGTGAAATAAATATAAATAAATCTATATATAACCCAGGGGAGGGCAGCGCATGAGGTCGTTAAGGGTATCCAACACAGTTTATTTTTATTTATAAAAAAAAAATAACAATATTTTAAGAGTCCAATGGTGGTCAATTTATCAAAGTTTAGTGAGCAAAAGTAATTAAGTAATATTTTTTTTTTAAGTATGGAACGCAGTAGCTACGGTTCGGTCCGACCGAACCGTATTTTTTTTTTCGGGTACCAGCCATACATATTGCTCCACACTCTAACCCTATCCCTAACCCTATTCCTAACCCTAACCCTAATCCTGAAAAAAAAATCCGAAAAAAAAATGTATATATGCCATATTCCTTATACCCTAATATAATGGTTTTGGCTGGTGCCGGAGCCACTGCGAGTATGGAATCATTGGGAGATTCACAATACACAAAGAATAGCCTCCAGTGCTATAACCCATCGTCATTAACATTGATTAATCATGAGCCTAACTACAATGCTATCCGTACTATTTTACACATTTACGTTTTGTTCTATATACTAAACCAAAAGGTATGCAATGTTTTCCATCACCAATGTCCTATATCGAGCGTTGTACGTATAGTAAATAAATATCTTACTCCCAGCATGCAACGTTATCAGCAAGTTTACCAGTATCCCCAGAACATTATGCAGGTTCTTGAATCTCTGACCTGAATAGAACCCTGGAACGAAAGCTTCCGACATGGAGAAGAGGGAAATGATGAACAGAGATGTACCTAGTAAGATCGTTACCAAGGTGACGGCCTTGACCAGCTGCACTTCTTTATTCCTCATCGCTCCAGCTGTGACAGCCTCAACGGCTGCTGTTTTATTTCTTCCATCGAAGTTTTTCGTCATGTGCGGGTTTTCCTCTCCAACGCTCTGGTGCGTCATTTGTTTTCTTTTCAGCGACGCTTCCGCCAGAGATTTGGCCAGAATGACGCAGCATACCACAGCGATGACGAGGAGAACGACCGGAAATGCCGTCCTAGCCACAGTTTGTTCCACCCTGTTAAAAACGTCATAATTTCCTGTGTAGTAGAACGACAGTTTAGTCAGGTTGGTTCTAGAGCTGGTCTGCCATGAAAGGCCGTACGACGATAACAGGGGGATCCTGAAAACGAGGTTGCAAACGAACACAATCATGATTGTGGCAACCGACCTGCGCAGGGTGAACACGTTTTTGAACTTCAGGGGCATCGCCACGCAGCAGCACCGGGTGACGGCCAGGTACGTCTCCAGGCAGGTGGAGGTCTCCAGGAATATGTACTGGTAGGTGTAGATGCAGCCCCCCAGAGAGAACATGCTGACCGGGATTTCCCGTTGCCATGGAGAAGTGGCCAACAGGAAACAGATAGTGTTGAGAGCGTCAAACAGGATGTAGACCAGGTCCGATAGCGAAAGTGCAAGGAATGTCACGTTAACACTGTCTTTGCAGCCTATCTTACAGAATGTGGATATATTTAAACCGTTGGCCAACATGGCAAATATCTGAAGTATGGGACTCAGAATTTTAGTACAAATAAATACTGTGATGGCCAGCTGCTCGTCGGTAACGAACTCCTCTTTTTGAGACATAACTTTTGATTTTTCATTAATATTTGACTTTTTTCCGAATAGTTCAGTTCAAAAGGATATGACTCAAATGCTTTGTATGACTAAGATCTAGCCTAGCAATATGACATCGTTATAAGCCTATCGCCTATGTAGAAATACATCGAAAGTGTTTAACCATGCAGTCCATCAGCACAGCTCATCTGTGTATGTTTCTTTATAGGTTGCATTTATGTTCTTTTTAGAGTTCTCGGCGCAATATTTGCAAAACGTAAACGAGCAAAATCTTTGAGTTTGTTTAAGACTATTAACATTTCTGTTTACATTGCGATACAGCAATTTAGTTACATTGTCTTGTATCTTGGGTTTTTTTAATAGAATGATAATTAAGTCCCCCCCCCCTCTCGAATCTTCAATAATTGCAACTTGAAGCTAAAACTCTCTCAGCAATAATTAGTGAAGTATTGACATCGTTAAAATCAATAGTGTCCGTAAGACTTGGAGTTAATAAATTGATTAGCAAACAAAGATTATGGGTTTTTCTAAATATATGTCGGTGATTTAAAAAAAAAAAAAGAAAGATGGAAACTGTTTATCATTTGCATAGTATTATATCCCCTTAGGCTTGATCGGTAGGCTAGGTTATTTTTGGTTTCGGGCAAATACGATTTTTTCATGTTTGTATTTTAAAATGGAACACTGTTGTATTAATTTTTTACTTTCGATTTAACCCTGAACCCACACCGCTATTATTTATATAGATTGGCAGCTGTGCATTAAGTGGTGTGAAAATAATAAATTGTTTAAACGTCGCAGTCTTCTTGAAAAAAATAATTGATGCGCAGTGCGCACCGGTGCAGAAAGGTATGGAAAGATCAGCGATTTAGAAGCTTACATAGATTTTTTTAAAGATATATATGCCAGTGTCAATTGTTATTTTTTTTCAATTTATGGCATCGCGCGTAACCACATATCCCCAGGGTAATATTAAATAGATTGCCCCCCCCCCCCCACTTTTCTTCCCATACAAATGCTTTGTGTTATTAATATAATTCGAAGAATTGATATTTTATATGTATGACTTACTAGATTCGCTTATTAATTTATCTGATAACCCCCATATCGAATTTTTTTTTTTTTAAAAATATGATAACACATGAAACGTTCATTTACACACTTAATCTTGCTCTGAATCTTTTTCTTTCCAATAGGAATATTTAAAAACGAAATAAATTTCATTCTGGGCATAATAAAGATTATCTGCATCATTGATAATTTAAATAATGAGTAAATATTCTTTTAGCTTAATGTTTTCAAGCTGAAACATTTTTAGAAAAAGGCAGTGCCGAACCAAGAGATTTGAGGGCTCGGGGGATTAGCGTCTCCATGACATTCGAATCATGACATGAGATTATGTAAAGTTCCCTTAAGCCCCAAAGAACTGATTTAGGCAGATGAAGTTTAGAATTCATCTGTTTCGGCATATGAAGGGATTGTGTGGTTAGCACATCGCCCAACCACCTTTACTTCCCCAACTTAAAGTCAGGTACCCATTTCAAACTGGTTGGACTTGGGGACTTTCACCAGGACCTGAAAAAGTTCCAAGGTTCTCAATGAGATTCGAACCCGGGACCCTCCGGTCGACAGTCATGCGCTCTACACCACTCGACCACCCGTCCCCTATGAGGCTATGTTCTTAATATTTAATGTAAAAAATGTTTGGGGCCCACCTCAAGCTGGGGCCCGGGGTGACTTTCAAATTTGGAACCCCCTCCCTAGTTATGCCTCTGAGAAAAGGTCAAAACAGATTTGGGATGTTACATTTTTGAAAAGGAAATAACAACTTGGCTCAAAACTTTATTTGGCTCAAAACTTTATTTGGCTCAAAACTTTATTTTGCTCAAAACTTTATTTGGCTCAAAACTTTATTAGGCTCAAAACTTTATTTGGCTCAAAATTTTATTAGGCTCAAAACTTTATTTGGCTCAAAACTTTATTAGGCTCAAAACTTTATTTGGCTCAAAACTTTATTTTCATATTTTTATTCCTTTGAAAGTATCGGTTATTTAATTATTTTTTTTTAAGTAGCTCAGGAAGATGAGCATAAACAATAGAAGTTTTAAAGGAAGTTCTATTTTGTAGAGGAAAAAAGAGTTATTAGTTTTTTTTAAACTTGAACTGTGGATTACTAATTGGTGGAAACCATCAATGGCACCAAAGTTTTAAAGACAGCATCATCGTAAAAGAAAAAAAAACAATATTTTGGGTTGACCTAAATAATTTGAATTCAAGCTCGCATTAAATATTCTTCGATAACTGGATTTGTGGAAAGTAATGCAGTGGTATCACCATGGTTCGTGTCACCCGGCGCGGTAAATGCAGGGTTTTCACCCCCCTCAAGACATTATTGTGTGTGGAGGAAGTTAATGTGTTGACTGTCGTGTTGTCTGTTCAAGACATGACGTGTGCCGTCACACAGTAGACTAACCTACTTCTCTTTATCAAAATTCTACACGTACGTGCTAAACCTATAAAGTAATTATGTTCATTTTACTTTGAAATCTCTTTCGTTAATTGCACATTATGTTCACTCGTGTTTTGTTAACTTTCGTTAATAGCACATTATATTTACTCGTGTTTTAACTTTTTCGCGATGATCAAATTTGTTGCTTCAACGTTTATAACCCAACTTCACTTTTTTTCTTCAGTTTTGTACCCCTGTGCAGAGAATTTAAGAGGAATTCGGTGGCCCCGAGCAAAAGTGCCTGTCACTTTGTTACGTCACTTTGTAGGGAATACAGAGAGTATTGTACGCTACATATGTGTTTAATCAGTGCTAGATTTAAGAAAAATACCAGTGCCGGGGAAGAAAAAAAATTTCAGCAGAGCCGGGGATAAATGTCTATTGCTTCATCCCCGGCTGGGATATATTAGCTAAAGCCGAGCAGGGGATAAATGTCTTTGGTTTCCTTCACCGGCTGAGATATATTAGCTAAAGCAGAGCCGGGGATGAATGTCTATGGTTTCATCCCCGGCTGGGATATATTAGCTAAAGCAAAGCCGGGGATGAATGTCCATGGTTTCATCCCCGGCTGGGATATATTAGCTAAAGCAAAGCCGGGGATGAATGTCTATGGTTTCATCCCCGGCTGGGATATATTAGCTAAAGCAGAGCAAGGCGGTAAATCGAGCCCTGTGTTTAATGTGTTGGGTGTTTGGTCCGTTTTGCTACACTCAGGTCTCAAACTAATGCATATCACATGGACGTTTTATTTAATGAATGGTTACCGCAGAAATCAATCAGTATTGACGTTTTATTTAATGAATGGTTACCGCAGAAATCAATCAGTATACTAATTCAGTGATTCGCAACCAACTATCAAAAATGTTGATTTTTTCTTCACCCACCTGCAAAGAACAACTACGATTTTAAATAAAAAGTGAATAACTGCCTCAATATACTTTTTATATAGATTTCGACTTTCCTTTTTCTTTGTAGATTTATTCAAACGTTTAGTTTCGTAACATAAAGAGAAATCGGGTTTTTTTAGTTTCGTAACATACAGGGAAATCTGAGTTTTTAGTTTCGTAACATAAAGAGAAATCGGAGTTTTTAGTTTCGTAACATAAAGAGAAATCGGAGTTTTAATTATGACTATATATAGACTATCGATCGTATAATTGTACATTTAAATGTTCTAGCGGCCCAACTGAAATGTGCCCGCGAACCGCACTTTGAGAACCACTCTTCAAACCGATACAGCGTTAAACTAGGATCTACACCTGTCTTAGGTGTCTAAAGCGGAGTTGGGCAGCCTTTCCAAGTGATAGATAGCTAGTTTGATGGAGAGATAGTTTAATAGATAGATAGAGAGGCGTGCAGGCAGAGAGATAAATAGATTAGATGGACAGACAGACAGATGACAGACAGACAAACAGAAGACTGAAGAAAGACATAAGACATAAAGACAGATAACAGACAAACAGAAGACTGAAGACAGACAGAAGACAGACAGATAGAAGACAGATAGACATACAGAAGACAGACAGATAGACAGAAGACAGACAGAAGACAGCCAGAGAAAGACAGCCAGAAGACAAACAGACAGACGGAAGATAGACAGACAGAAGACAGAGATACAGATAGAAGACAGACAGACAGACATAGTTTTGTCTTTTTTTTTTTGTTTTTATTTTTTTATTTCGGCCCATCTTTTATTATTTTTTTAAACAAATTAACTAAACAGTTCTCATAATCAATTAGATATTTTATAAACAATAAAAATGTATATTTGTACATTGTCTATTTTATTAAATGAACGTTGATTTATGTTTAACACAAAAATGCATTACAATTATAAACAGAATCTTACAAAGTAACTTTTTTTCTTAATAAAAAAAATTGACTGAAAATTTATTACAAAATATTCATTACTAACAAACAATGTTTTCTCGTTTAAAACCCATTGGTTTAAGTCTCTTCGGTACTTTGGTTATAGTTTCTAACACGATTGCCCTGAATCTGGTGTTAAAGTGGTAATAAATTATGATTTTACCCCCGGCGCGAGCAATAATCAGTAAATTGACAGAATTTATCATAACGCTGTGAAGATTTCTGTACTGTTTACCTGGAAAGAATTCAGGGACCGCCGCTTGGCCCAATGAAAACAAAGACAGGAATAATAGTGTAATGCCTAGCAGTACAGTGATCAATGTCACGGCCTTGACCAATTGAATCTCTTTGGTTTTGAGAGTTTTGGACGTCATTCCGGCTTGTTCACCTGCGACTGCTGGCTTGGGAATATCACCGGGTAACTTATTTGCTTGATTCGCGTTTGAAAACGTCATCTCCTTACGTCTCTTGGACGCTTCTATCAGAGCGCTGGTCAGTATCACGCAGCAGACCACGGCGATGACCAGGAAGATGACCGGGCAAACGGTTCTGGCGACGATTTGCTCGATCCTTTTGAACAGGACGTAGTCGTCCGTGTTGTAGAACATCAGCCTGGTGAGGTTGGTCGCCGCGTTCTTCTGCCAGGATAAACCGTTGGACGAGAGCAGAGGGATCCTGAAAACGAGGTTGCACGCGAACACAACGGCGATGACCGCCAGGGTCCTTGACAGGGTGAACACGTTCTTAAACTTGAGCGGCATGGCAACGCAGCAGCACCGCGCGATGGCCATGTAGGTCTCCAGGCAGGTGGACGCGTCAAGGAAGATGTACTGATAAGAGATGACGCAGCCTGTCAAGGCGTACATGCTGACCGGCAGGTCGCGCTGCAGCGGCGATAGCGCGATGAGCAGGCAGGTGGTGTTGATGGCGTCCAGAATGACGTAGGCGATGTCCGACACCGACAGGGCCATAAAGGTCACGTTCATGCTGTCCTTGAGGCCCAGCGTGCAGAAGGTCGCCATGGTTACGATGTTGCTTACGATGGCCAGACCCTGAAGGGCTGGGCTAAGCACCCTAGCGTAGGCAACCATGAAGATTGAAATCTGATAGTCACTAACGATATCTCCAGATGCCGACATTGTGTTTCAACCCTTCTACCTAGCTAGACTTAAGGTTACCATAGTAACAAACACACTACCACAACTTCATATTGAAAAGTGAAATTTTACAGTAAACATTAGTGGCAATCTATAAGTATGCAGAAAAAAAACCTTGTTCCTTCCATTCAAATGTTTTCATTTCAACATCAAACACAATTTTTAAAAAAATGTTTCTTGAACAATAAATAAACAACTTTCTTGTAAGCTTTTCTAAATAAAGTTACATGAACAATTTATCAAGAACTTCGTTATGTGTACTTGTCTAAAGTTCTTCTAATAATGTTGAATGAAGAAGAGAAAAAAGTTGAGGCTATTTAGTTTAGTTCTTCAATGTTGTATGTTTGTATTTATAGTTTAATACGCACATTTTTGTCCTATATACGTGACAATAGACACGGACATCAATCACTGAACTTGTCCTATACACGTGACAATAGACACTGGCATCAATCAGTGAACTTGTCCTATACACCTGACAATAGACACTGGCATCAATCAGTGAACATCAGCGGTACGAAGAAAGGGAGGGGAGGGAGGGTGTATATAATCCCATTTTAAAATATTTTTTTTAATATAATTATTAGATTTAATTTTATCTTTCCTGCCTAAAATTTTGAAATGATTTCCAGATTTGCATCACGTAGGCAAAAAAATGATTGTATAAATAAGAGAAAGAGGAAAAAAATGGCAGTTATTTCTGAGCGAACGTTTTGAGAGCAGAGCTTATGCTATACAATTTACACGCTGGCAGTAATTTTCAGCTGGCGAGAGAGAGAGAGAGAGAGAGAGAGAGAGAGAGAGAGAGAAAGAAAGAGAGAGAGAGAGCATTATGCTTGATTATAGTTGTAAAAATAGTTGAGATAACTGAGGAACACAAACTGGTATTAAAATGTTGCCGTTGAAATTTTTCACTATGTTGGCAGTTTTTTCTCCCTCCATCTGAAAGAAATACTTCTGTTGATGATCAGATGGATGTTTTAAAAAGAAGCAAACTTTTTTTAGACAAAATTGTGAAAAAGAATTTTATGAGTATTATTTTTTTCGTTTTTAAATGTATCATTTATAATCATATTTTATTTTTTGTGATTATTTTGTTGAGCTATTTCGTGTAGTTCGATTCGCTGAAAAAAATCTTGAAAAAAAAGAAATTCAAAATAAGAAATGAGATGAAATGATCAGTGGTGTAGCGAGCTTAACTCGCGTCCGGTGCACAACACCTTTTTAGCGCCCCCCCACCCAATTTAAAAACGATTTAATATTATATGTAAAATATACCATTTGGTGACCCTTTTTGATTAGCGCCCGGGGCATGATGCCCCCCTTGCCCATCTCTCGCTACGCCCTGGAAATAATAGCTATCTTTTAGATAAATATCGATTATGTAGATATTGAGTACGTGTCGTCTGATCGGGTCCAGGTCGATTGTCTTTCTTTTAATACAGCCTGTTAAAAAGAACAAGATCGTAAAATGATAATTAATACAATGATTTCATAATCAGTTTAGTTTAGTGAAAAAAAAAACCAGACACACAAACACAGACACAAGTTACGAACTATATCTTTTTTTTTAAGTCATTGAAGTATTTTTTGTGTTAAATATAAAAAGTTGAATGGCACAAGATTTGATTTTAAATTGATGGCGAAATGAATTGAGTCGATGCTGACACATTATTATTACCTTGATCAAATACTGAATTGACACGTTTATGAAACAAAAGAGGATTTGGTGAGCTCAATCAGACATAGACACACGCGCATACACACGCGCTAACACACCCCCACGGAAAAACACCCCTTCCCTCTACGGAAACACACCCCAACGGAGTTCAAAAAAAGCTCTGGTGCTAAACCAATAGCCAGTGTTGCGTCAATAGTTCGTCACTTGTTACCGATAGCTAACTAATTAATCAGGCTAAAGAAATGAGTGGAGGAAAAAGGGGGAGGACATGAGAAGAAAAATTAACGTTATTTAAATTCATGTGCAGTTTGTTTACCGCGGGCTGGCGGACCACAGGGTGGTCAACAAGTTGTTCATTGCTTGTTTGGCAGTGACCTTATGCCGAGGAACACGGCGAGTTTGATTACACGGGCTCTAAGAGACTAAATCTCTGCCCGCAGATTTACTGAGAGAGTTCAGAGAGAGAGAGAGAGAGAGAGAGAAATAGAGAGAGAGAGAGAGTAATTCTAATTAAGATATCAATGTATATAACCCTTCGTAACTTTTGCGCCGTGTAATAAGAAGACTTTCTAAAAAAAAATCGTATACCACAGTGGCGACACCAATGGCAGCTCCTGGAAGAACTTTTCTGGTCCATGGCCGGCTTGATAGCACTGTGGAGAACTACTGGGTGGGGGTAGGGTGGGGTGGGGTTAGCAACTGTCCTAACCGGCCTTTTAGTAATATAGTGTGGTCAGTACTTGACAATATATCAGTCCTTGTTTTTAGTTTTTTTATGTACCTGCCTCTAACGCTGATAAAACCAATTTAGTAAAGCAGTAGTTGGCAAAAACCAAATTATATGACCTCTGATATATGACATTTGAAATTCCTGCTGATAGCGAGTACTCACTAATCAGTCGTATCGCTAATCAGTCGTATTGCTGATCAGCCGTGTCGCTTATCAGTCGTACCGCTAATCACCCGTGTCGCTAATCAGTCATATCGCTTATCAGTCGTATCGCTAATCAGTCGTATCGGTGATCAACCGTATCGCTGATCATTCGTATCGATAATCAGTCGTATGATTGATCAGTCGAATCACTAATCGGTCGTATCGCTGATCAGCCGTATCGCTATTCAGTCGTATCGCTAATCAGTCGTATTGTATAATTATATTTTAAAACAATAAATAAAGGGTAGGACTAGGAAGATATAGAAAAATTCAGAGGGGAAAATATACGGAATAATAAGTCGTCGCTGCGGAAGGTGGGGGGGGGGGTGTATTATGTTCGCCAACCACTTTCATTTATTGGAGAATTCTTTTTTTTTTTGGCAAGAAAATAACTCACAAATTTTTGACCCCTTATGGATGATATAGAAACCTCTATATGTAGTTACGGCCTGACTCGGAAGAAAAGTGACCAGTAATTGTAGTTGGTTCTCTTACCCTAATAATTATATACATTTCCTTTTGTCCCCCCCCCCCCAAGGGTCGCTATTTACGCCACGATTATGCCCCTTCAGTATACAGGGTCGCTGTAACTGGCCTTCAGCCAATTTTTTTTTATATTTTGTGTACAGGATCTTGTCGGGCCTCTAATTTATCTCCTTTGTTAATACTTCATAAATGTCCGCATTCTTTAAGATCAATATCCCAACTGCCTCTTGAACACCACGCGCCAAATGACACTTGGGGAAAACTCGCAAATAGAAACATAGCGCTGCGCAATTCACAAACTAATACACAACAGCGAACACTTCAAATATGCAATGCGTAATAGGAACAATGTATTCATAAAAACAAAATATTATAATTTGAATCCATAAAATCTATAAAAAGAATGATGGCAAAATAACAATAAAGTCCAGACAAATAGTATAGTCACCAACGGCCCAACTTTTACATTCGTCAACTAGCAACTGTTCCATACGTTACACTACTTACTGTAGGTTAACTCCCATCTCCACTTTCCCCTACAACCAGCTTCCCTCCTAACCCCTGATCTCCTCAGCCAAATACAGCCATGCTCCACTTGTCACACTGGTCACTCCGGTCACTCTCCATTCACGACTTTGATCTTCCAGCTGCGCAACTCACAAACTACTGCACAGCAGCACACATTACAAAATTTTCAAAGAGATAAAAAAAAACATTGAAACAACTTCAAAAAGATTGTCTCATATTTCTAGTCATTCACAGCTTCTAATTCTACTGTCCTGTTACAAATATAACATATTCAAGAGACCAGATCATAAACATTCCAACTTGCTGTTTAAAAAAAAAATTACCGAAAATCTAAGGAATATTGTTCAAATATTAATCTATTCAAGTCTAGCACGGGAGATAACCAGTAAGTTGATGGAAAGGTTCCAAATTGCTGAGATTTCTTGTGAGTTGTCTACCATGAAAACAACAACAAAAGAAAAGGCATTTGACTTGATGCTCTAAAGTAACTGTTTGTATGCCTTCAGGGGCAGCTAGTCTAACAACTTTCGTTATACTTTTTTTTAACTGGATGACGCAAGTTGAGGCCTACATATTATGTTCGCTCTCAGATCCAAACAGAAGTTTAATCTCATTTTTTTTAAACAGAAGTATATTTTGGATAACCTAACCTGAAGCTAATATCTAAGTTACCAAACAACTAAAAGTATTGAACTTAATGCTCTCAAGTGACTGTATAATATGAGTTCAGAAAATATCTTACAGCACTTCCTTGAATATATGTAATATAAAAAAAAAATAGATGCTTAAAGATGATTTTGCAAAACACTAATAGACTGATGTATCATTTATTTTTACAAAATACTAAGCAGTACCGGATTCTAATTTTTAGATCCTGCAGGATCGGAACCGGAATCGGATTTTACCGAATTAAATAGTAACTCTTCCGAACGAAGCAGTAATTTCTTGCCCAACATAAAAAAGATATAAGAATGAAAAATAGAATAAAAATTTAGTTTTTAAGTTCTAGATAGCAAAAAACAGTATTAACCATTTAGATCTTGAAGACTGTGACTAAAACCCCTTCTCCAATCTTGAGTTAAGAAAGATAACTCTGTCAAAATAACATGTTCTTCGTTTTAAAAATGTCTTTAATAAACCTTTACCTGATTTAACTTGATTTTTATTACAATCAAACAAAGAAATGGGTAACATATCTTAGAAAGTGTAATAAACATGTTTATTAATAGATGAATTCCGATATATATATATATATATATATATATATATATATATATATATATATATATATACTGTGGCACCACCCGATAGCTTAGTTTTCTTTAGTTTTCCATAGTGACGTCACCGAACCGTGTTATTTCATTCATACTTTCATTTAAACCATTATCTGACTATTTCCCATAAAAACGCAAATTTAAATGCATTTCCAATCTAAATCAATACCACTTTAATGTTCAATTAAAAATGTATCTTCAAGTTATTTATCTAAATTTGCGAGGAATTTTATCCAAATCGTGACAAAATCCACTTAATTAAAAAATGTGCAGAAAAATAAATTATTGAACTTTTTTAAAACTGTAAACACCCAAAAATAGATCGTTGTCTGCTCTTTAAAAAAAAGTTAAACTTTGATAGCTAAATATAGTTTATAAAAAACACGGAATCAAAAGTAGCGGAAGAAAAGGTGTCGTATTACTAGACCAGGGTCGGCAACCTTTTGAGACGGAAGAGCCTAAAGTTATAATACAATTATATACAATTTTCTCAATTTTTAAAGAGCCACTAAATATGTTGTTTCAATATTATGGTATTTGATCAGGCCGTAATTTGACATCGAAAGAGCCACAACTTGACATCGAAAGAGCCGCATGCGGCTTTTTAATATATTTGTACTTACACATAGAACTAAAAGCTATCGACGTTATTGTAGTTTTAAAATCAAAGGAAGTTATTGTTTTAATTTAATTGTATAGCGCTAAATATTTCAAAATTATGTTGCGCTAAAAAAATTTCTTACAAAATTCAAACAACAAAGAAATCCGGCTTAAATCCAGCACACTTTAACCGGAGCCAGAATCGGAACCGGATTTGTTAAAACTGCCGGAATCCGGCTTAAAAGGAACCGGAATCAGATTCCGGTACAGCCCTACAAAATACACAACAGCTCAATCAACATAAAGTTCCGATGATGACTTAAACAGTGCAGCCAACTAAAAGTTCAAATGATATCTTAAACAGTGCAACCTATAAAAAGTTCAAATGATGTCTTAAACAGTGCAATCATCTAAAAGTTCAAATGATGTCTTAAAAAGAGCAAACATCAAATAGTTCAAATAATGTGCAACCAGGTAATTTTTTTTTTTTTTACAAAACACTTGAAAAGTACCCATCAGCTTATTTTTAAGCTGTCGTCTGCTCACTAAGATATCCGTCTGCTTACAACAGACAACACAACGTAGACCATAGTTTACAGTCTCACCACTATCTTTCAGTTATCACTGAGTATCACTGAGTATCACACTATCAACAACGTCTTCATATTTCAAGAGTGCAGACTTCTGCTAGACTGTTATCTTCTACAATTACTATTCATGGGCGTCGTTTTAAAAACCAAATAGAACGGGAGTTTGATTTCAATTATTACTTGTATTATTCATTAGCGATGTAATAGCCTTAGTAAATGAAAAGAATCTCCTATAAAAGTGAAACAGGATACAGTTCAATTAATTGAATTAGAGTGACAAATTTTCAGACCTGTTTAAAAGACCAGTTTAGTAAATAATGTACTTACAAGTTTTAGAAGTCAGCACCTTGGATTTTAAGTTGTCGATCTTTGGGTCGCATTTTTATTTTTAAATTTAATGTTTTATCAGACTGTGATTTTGATTAGTATGTTAAGTGAAAACAATTTGAAATTGCTATAAGTCTTCAAAATGTCGTTGCTGCAGGCTGTTTTAGTCGTCTGTGTGCTCAGTGAGTGCAGACAGGCATTTGTTGCTCATAAGACAGTAAGTGTTTATGTTTACCTAGCAGGATGTTTTTTTTTCTAAAACAGCAGTATTTGTTAAACAGCAGTAATTGTTAAACAGCAGTAATTGTTAAACAGCAGTATTTGTTAAACAGCAGTAATTGTTAAACAGCAGTATTTGTTAAACAGCAGTAATCGTTAAACAGCAGTAATTGTTAAACAGCAGTATTTGTTAAACAGCAGTATTTGTTAAACAGCAGTAATTGTTAAACAGCAGTATTTTGTTAAACAATTGTCTTTGTTAAACGACAGCAATTGTCATACAGCAGTAATCGTTAAACAACAGTAATTGTTAAACAGCATACATCACACATCATACATCACACATCATACATCACACATCATACATCACACATCATACATCACACATCATACATCACACATCACACATCTTACATTACACATCACATCACACATCACATTACACATCATACATCATACATCACATCACACATCATAATCACACATCACATCACACAACACATCATACATCATACATCTTACATTACACATCACATCACACATCATACATCATACATCTTACATCACACATCATACATCACACATCATACTTCACACATCATACTTCACACACATACATCACACATCTTACATCACACATCTTACATCACACATCACATCATACATCATACATCACATCATACATCATACATCACACATGTCATAATGGAAGTTTTTTTTTAAAACACTTCGATTCAAAATTCGATTATTTATTTTTATAAGCTTTTAATTAGTTTCAATTCCTGTGTGTTGCTGGGCATGTGGCTGTGTATGTCCTCAAATCTTGTAACTCACCTTTAGACCTGTTCTGATTTAGTCAGAAGACAAACACATTGAGCACTCGTGTAGATTCTACAAGATTTTAATAACTTCGAGTCCATGAATTCATATTCTTATAAAATGCAGTAAAAAGTAACACAACAATAATTCATTATACCAAGCAAATATTTGTATATAAATTATTATTACTATAATTAAAAGACTGGATCGTTAAAGTATATTAAAATAAAATGTCTTCACAGTAACCAATAATAAGCAATGAATAAATAAATAAACTACACATCTAGATTGGCACCCACGCTTTTAATTTAAGCAATGATAATATATACAAATATCTGTATGGTTTAATGAGTTATTGGTTTTTTTTGTTGTTTTTTTTTACATTTTAGTTCATTTCCTTAAAAGCTTTTATGTCCTTTTTAGAGCATTTTCGAAAAAAAAATGCTCTATTGTCCCCGTTTTGTCTGTCCGTCTGTCCGTCTGTCCGTCATCACCCTAGATCTCAACAACCATAAGTCCTAGACCCATGATGTATATATCATTTTTAGGTTTGGCCTGCCAAGAAATGACTTTTTTCCATTTCGCGATCTGACCTCTCAGGGCCATAAAAGGGGCCTTAGTACCGTTTTTTACTATATAAGCTATATTAATAAAGGAGCGCTATATCTCAGCAACTATAAGTCCTAGACCCATGATGTATATATCATTTTGTAGGTCTTGGCCTGTCATGTGTACATCAAAAGTTCATTTCGCGATAGGACCTCTGAGGGCCGGGCTTCAGGGCTCCTAAGGGGCTTATATATTATATATACACCTTGTACGTTCAATAGCCCGTTCATTTGGTGCGAAATACTGCAGCACGTAGTTTCACCAAGATTTATTAAGAAACTCATCAAATGAAATAGTAAGCTTGTGTTCTGAGTTTAATTGAAAGTATCAGAGCTATGCAACAATTGACGGAGTTTTCGGACGATTAAATGACTACAATTTCGAATGTTTTCAATTATGAGTCCTATTTCAGTGACCACAAACCACTTGTAGTTAGATCTAAGAGAAAATATTTTTTTTTCAAATATAAAGAAACGTCTTTATAATTTTTTTTTACAGATATATGCATTACACAATTGAATTTATAAACATTTCCAAAATTTACAAATATTTACTGAAAGCTAACAAACGTACTGATACATAACATGAAAATGCGCTAACACGTCCTGTGTCCAGAATGGAACAGGCTTAATTGCTTGTTTAATTAAATTATTGTTGCACTTTGTATAATATTCGCTTGACTGGATTCCAATGTAATCAAAGGAAACGTCTTAATCAGCGTCACATATAACTGGGACATCACGTTGGAGAGGCAGCCCTAACCATTATCAGGGGCCAGAGGCGTAGCGAAGGGTGTTTAAGGGGGGGGGCATCATGCATCGGTCGCTACTCAAAAAGGGGCGCCAAATGGTATATTTTACATATAATAATATATGGTTTTCGAATGGTAGGGGGACGCTAAAAAGGTGTTGTGCTCCGGGCGCGAGTTAAGCTCGCTACGGCACTGTCAGGAGCCCCAGAATTCCTGGCTGTGGCCTTGCACCCATAGGGGCCTTTCTAACAGCTGAACAGAATCTTTTATTCGCTGCAATGTCCATGAAAGCACACACGTTTTATGCACCAGTTTATTTGCTGGCGCAATGCGGTGGGCAAAACTACGGCCAGCGGGTAAAATCCGGCCTACTAAATTGTTTGATCGGGAACGCCAGTCGTTTCAGAGTGAGGCACAGCATTAGCCTTTAATGTTATGACGTTTACATTTTATTTATATTAGTTCATTTCAAAACTCCATCCATATCTATGCACGGTCTGGCCCGCCGGTGAAATTTACAAAACCCAAAGTGGCCCACGACTCATAAAGTTTTGCCGACCCCCGTGTTAGCAAGCCCCTCAAGGCTACACACGTATTATGTACCAGTTTATCTAATACAAAAAATAATGAGAATGATGTTAGAAAATAACTTATGTGTGTTTTAATAGGTGTCATCCACACAGATCACGAAAGTCCACATAGTTTTTATGAATCACTTAGGTAAGTTGATGAATCATTTAGTTAGGTTTATAAATCATTTAGGTAAGTTTATGAATCATTAAGGTAAGTTTATGAATCATTAAGGTAAGTTTATGAATCATTAATGTAAGTGCATTACCAAGTAAGAATAGAGACTGTAGTGCTGCCAACTTTCAAAGGTGTAAAAGGGTCAGTTCACATAATACAATCAGTTAAGTCGCTGTCCTGGGACTAGTATTTTTATCAGTGACAGAAATATGGTTCCCAGAGCCATACTTATGTATTGGGAGGGGTTGTCCTAGGCCAAGACTCCCGGGGCTGTTTCGGGGACCTAAGCAAAAGTATTTTGTCGGGCCCTTTTAGTGTCCGATTTAAAGTGCAATTTATACATGAAGGAGCCCCTCCCCCCGCTCCAATTTGCAGAGAGGGCGCTATCGTCCATTTCACCTATCCAAGAGGGCGCTATCGTCCATTTCACCTATCCAAGAGGGCGCTATCGTCCATTTCACCTATCCAAGAGGGCGCTATCGTCCATTTCACCTATCCAAGAGGGCGCTATCGTCCATTTCACCTATCCAAGAGGGCGCTATCGTCCATTTCACCTATCCAAGAGGGCGCTATCGTCCATTTCACCTATCCAAGAGGGCGCTATCGTCCATTTCACCTATCCAAGAGGGCGCTATCGTCCATTTCGCCTATCCAAGAGGGCGCTATCGTCCATTTCACCTATCCAAGAGGGCGCTATCGTCCATTTCACCTATCCATTAGAACAGCTCCAAGAAAAGATTTTTGTTGTACCCATGGTTAATTACGTTGTCTCAAATACCAGAAATAACAGGAATAGGTTACACGCAAGTGGCGCCCTATTCTGATCTGGGGGCCGGCTATGATTCGTAGAAGCACCATTCAGCACTGTGTTATATGGCGCAACAATAATTTCATGCTATAGTTTATCTGATATTTGTGCACAACATATTTCTAAAGTGCTTCTTTCTTGTACAGATGTTGGCTATGCAGACGGAATCGACCAGGACACCGGCTTCGTCGTGCAAGTACTGAACCGGTACATGACGGAATACTTCGTCCGAGCCATCAACATATCCAGAACGTTAATCCAGGAAGGGTACACTGAGAGATTCCTGTACACCACACACCCATGGCTGGTCTCCCTTTATTTGGACTGTCCAAATATTACTTTAATTGGTGGTCCCCTAAAGGTGAGCTTTTTTTTTAGCTGTATTATTGGTGCTGTCTAATCTTCATGGTTTTATTTTTGGAAATGTTATTCTTATTTATTTGCAAAATAGACAAGAGATAATATGACAGAGATGTTGTTAGGTGAAGTAGGTAACGATTGGTAACAATTTAGTTTCGCATTATTTGCGTAAACTTTAGTTTGTCGATTGTAAAGCGAAAACGGACCGAAGAATCTTACACCAGCGCGATGTATTCTACTATAAGGGACTCAAGTAGGAGCAAGGAGTTTCGTTGGCCAAGGTTTACCTTGAATCATTTAATTTTGTTTTCATTTAATTATTGTTCCATAAAGCCCCTAAGGCTCATAGCGGTAAATGAAGTGTAGAATTCTTCGGTTTTAGTAGACACGACATATCAACAGCTCTCTTTACTTCCCTCTTTTTAAGTCAGATTCCCTAATTAAAGCTAGGGGGACTTGGGAAATTCCTCCAGCAATTCAATCAACGAAAAATATATTGCTTTGTGTTGAAGCGTTGTCCAGTGAAGACGTATGATTCTGTCAGATTAATCCGTGTTGCTTCGTTTTCCCAGTGTCCAACAGAAGCAGAGCAGTTGGACTTCAGGCGAGCCGTGAACGACGGACTGATCGCGTGGCACGCCTTCCCGTTCAACATTCAGACAGATTTCATCAACTACTACTTGTTTGAGGCCGGCCTTGAACTCAGCCAGCGCCTGGACGCGATGTTCTACATCAAACGGACTCACCCGACCATGAGCCAAAGGGATGTTCCGGGTATATATATATATATATAAGCTCAACATGTACACATATAGAGTTTACACTTAAATTTAGATATATTGATTACATGAACATATAGAATTTACAATGCGGTATGGGCTAAATGAGGGGATGTGTGGTCGTGATGTTTAGAGAGCTCGACTGTCGACCGGGTTCGAATCTCACTGAGAGCCTTGGGAATTTTTCAGGTCCTGGTAAATGTCCCCAAGTCCAGCCCTTAGAATGGGTACCTGACATGTTGAGCGCTGTCCTAGTTCCCTACGTATGTGGTGCCTCCAAGGCCATTGCACTCCTGGCTAAGGCGGGTATAAAAGAAGTGCACCATACATAAAAAAAAATGTTGCTTTTAATTTAAAATTAAGATAAGGGCTGCAAAAAAATGATGATTAGGCATTTTAAAAAAGGGACATTTCTTTATCAAATGTTATTGGGCACAATTGCTCTCAACTTTTTTACTTTGAACCCTACCTAAAATTTTCTTAACGTCTTACTCTACAATGTAACGAATAATATTTAAAAACTTTGGATAATCTCGTTTTTTTTTAATTTTTCACAATAACTAATTCAATTGCTCTCCCACACCAGCTCCTCATATAAATAGGGTCCATGTTGAAAATAAAAAAAAACAAATTGAAGCGGTTCTCACGTTATTAAGGTCAGTATGCACAATTTCATGTTTAGGACCTAAGCGAAACGCTGCGAGGACCACCGAAAGTGAATCTAAGGCTCTTAAAATTATTTTAGTGCTGGGGGCCACATTGCCCCTCGCTCTAAACTTTAAAGTCAATTTAGGTTATGGGCCGTTACAAGTGGTCAGAGTACCCTTTCTTGTATATTTTGTGTAACGGTTGTGTGTATGGGGGGGTGCGCCAAGTTTGCCTACTTAAAAGAACGGTTCTGCCAACAAGTTATAATCAAATGTGCGAATACATGATTAAGTTATTCAAGTTCTTGTGCTGGCACATGGACTGAAAAGGTCAATGGGCGTTAGTGAAGTAGCGGTCAGGAACGAGACAAGACCCGTCTTTGTCTCGAAACACTGACCATTGTAAACATTTCCATGTCAGGGATCACCAAATCTGTGCTGGCCTCACTCAAGAGCTACGGTATCAAGGCCATCTCCGTTGGTGTCAACCCAGGTACTGCTCCCCCGGACGTGCCTTCTCCCTTTGTCTGGAAGTTCAGCCCAAACGATGAAGATGGCATCATGGCATTCTGGGTAAAAGGTAAGCATACAGAATAGTGGCTGAAAAATGTCTTGATTTTTTAGTTACATTGCACGTACTTTTCCCTCCACAAGTTATATTCTATGGTTCCCAGTTATTCACCGAAGGTTGTGGGTAGAAACTAATATTGGCTGTTCATAATATAACAGTAAATAGGTATGCTGAAAGAAAGGTAAGTATGTTATGTGACAGTCAATAGGCATGCTGAAAGAAACATAAGTTTTGTAAATGTTGAAATATGCGCACTCTCGGACTACCTCGGAGAGTTAAGTGAGCGTGAACATGCGCACAGCTTAGAGGGAGCGCTGATTGTTGACACTATAGACAGGAGCTTTCGAAATACATTAATGTTCTCTACGGTTTACTTTTCTACTAAACCCGCTACATTTACAATGTCCATAAAACAATTATAAAGATGCTTATAAATAGATAGATCGATATATATAGACACACATACAGATATTCAGACAGTCAGATAGTTAGATAGATGGATATAGATAGATAGATAGATAGATAGATAGATAGATAGATAGATAGATAGATAGATAGATAGATAGATAGATAGATAGATAGATAGATAGATAGATAGATAGATAGATAGATAGATAGATAGATAGATAGATAGATTGATTGATTGATTGATTGATAGATATGTAGATAGATAGATAGATCATTAGATAGATAGATTAGATAGATAGATAAATTTATTAACTGGCCAATAGCTTGGCAGATATACATATAAATGGATTGATTGTTTGAAAGAAAGATAGATAATGGATAGATATAAAGAAACTTACTTAGATACATTTCTCATTCTACTAAAAATATTGATTACATAAACATGTGAATGTTGTTTTCATGTCACAGTAATTTCATGGCTAATTAATTCATATACATCCTCTATGTTGTTGTTATTGCTAATGTTGTTGATGATGATGTTGTTGTTGTGTCAGGTGGTTACCCGCTGAACCCAGGCCCAAATCCTGCTGAGGCCGGTGGACTCTCCAGGGACAAATGTATCACAGCGGATGGTTTATCGGAGGCCTTGTGTTTCGCCTTCAGGACAGACAACACCGGCCCTCCAGTTACAATTCAGGTCAGTTTCATAGTAGGTCGTTGACCGCTTTGTGTGACAGTACTAACATTTGCTTAATTAAACTATGTCCATATGAACATACATCCAACGAACACTACTTTATAATGTTGTCGTTGTTGTTTGTAACTCTCTCTGACTCTCTCTCTCTCTCTCTCTCTCTTTCTCAATCAATCAATTTTATTCATCTGCATAATATACTATCAATCTTTCTTTTTGTCTCTTTATCTATTCATCTACACATCAATATATCAGTCTGCCTGTCAGTCCTTCAGTCATATATCAGTCTGCCTGCATGTCCTTTAGTCATGTATCAGTCTGCCTGTCAGTCCTTCAGTCGTATACCAGTCTGCCTGACAGTCCTTCAGTCGTATATGTCTGCCTGCTAGTCCACCAGTCGCAAAGATATTTAAAACCATTGCGTCCAAAAAAAAACACTCAATTCTGTATAGCAATGCCATTTATTATGCTAAATGTCATGTTAAGTCATATGATGAATATTATTTTATATGACATGATTTTACCATGCTAAGTTATTTGATAAATGTCGTATTGTTTCACATGTCATGTTTTTTTAAAATGGCTTATGTCATGTTATACCAAATTATTAATGACCTGTTGTGTCGACTTCCAGGAAGTGCTGGGATACTACGAGATACTGAGGTCGGAGTTCCCAGGGGCCGAACTTGTGGCCTCCACTTTTGACAATTTTGCCCAGTCGCTCGAAACGGTCAAACAGACCTTGCCGGTTCGTACATTTGAGATTGGCGACACCTGGATCCAGGGAGTGGCTAGTGACCCATTTAAATACTCCAGATACAGAGCGTTTGTCCGCGCCTGGGAAAATTGTGAAGGCTCATGTAAGTCATGTAGACTTTCTCAGTATGTCATTTATAGTCAATGTAGATTTTCCGATATGCTCAACAAACTGTCTTAGGTGTTTCAACGTAAAAAAATCGTGTATAGTTTTTTGTCAGAGAGTATGAATGAAATGTATTGATCGTCTTTCTAAGACTGGTTAAATACTGTAGAGATTCCCCACAAATGTATGTGAAAGTTTTCTGTTTATTGTATCTATTCGAAAGGCACTGAAAGTTTTTTGGGAATGTTTATTTGTGAAATTATTTGATAATGTGTCTATATTGTTTTCGAATTAAATGTAACTTTTGTTCTATGCTTGTCTCTGTCAAAGTTACTTTAAAACCTAGTCTGTGCCAGCCCGTAGCGTAAAAATTCTAAAGCAGGGGGCCAGGCAATAGCAGGGGGTCAAGTAAAACATTTTACTAAGTGGAACAAATAAGCAGAAGGGGCCAGACAAAACGCAGGAAGGGCCTGGCCCCCCTGGCCCGGCCCCCTTGGCCCCTACCCCCGCACGCTACGGGCCTGGTCTGTGCTATTCGTATCTAATAGTCGTTTATTATAGGTCAGTCATGTCGTGAAAGTTTATGTCAACCGATTTTATTTTTTAAATTATATTTTTTTTTTATATGTTGTCACTAAAATTATTACTATTATTATTACCAAGTCCATGACAGGATGAGATTTTTAATCTTTTAGACGGTTTTTCGCAGTGCCATTTTTTGCTCCTCTCCATTATAGTCGATAGTGCAATGGCCATGGAAGCACTACGGGAGACATGTATAGGTAAACTGAACTCGCTGGGAGTCGCACCCGTGACCCACAGCAAGCAGCCCGTGCAACGAAGCTTGAAGATGTGATCCGGCACGCTACTAAATGTAACAATAAGAAATATTCATTTAATTTTCAAGCCTCAGACTTAACTTTGCGATAAATAGCAACAAACAGCGCTGCTAATTAAATGGGCAATAATTTGGAACTAAACTAATTGTAAACAATGAATTATTTTAAAGCTGCCAACTCTTGGGCCAAAAAGGTTTTTTTTATTAAATTTCAACGCAGATCACTGTAACCGCCGGACTGACGTTAGGATACAGAACATGTTGCGTTACCTGGTGAAGCTACCTGAGCACACCTGGGGGTCTCATGGCATCATAGACTTCATCGCCTGGACCAATGAGGCCCTAACTGCGGCCCGTCAAAGTAAGGCTCTACGCCTCATTCATTTCAAATTTTTTAACATAACAAATATGAGTCAAAAAAAAAAAATTATCCTATTACTAATAAAGGGATATAATCGTGTTTAACTATCTTGGGTTACTTCCCTTGCATCAATATACATGTATACAGATCGTCATAGGAACCAAAGATTCCTTTTGTTAAAGATTGTTTATTTATGAAGTAATTTGTCTCACTCGCTGTGAATAATTTTAACTTTGTTTTTTTTTATGCATATCATCACTCAAACACATACACTCACAAACTGACATCGAAATGAGGAGACGCTAGGGTGCCTCCGGGCCCCCTGAAAATTACTATGGGGCCCCTTGATATGGGGGGTATATCTCAGCGAGAAGCCACCCCCATTCCCCCCTAAATGGTTAACGCCGGCATGGCACAGCAAATGCCAAATATCAGTTCAAATATTAAAAAAAAAAAATTATTATAATCTCCCTTGCTGTCTCTCTTCTAATTTCTGAGGAGAGTTACGTGCCGTGATTGTTTAATAACTTAAATAGGTGGGCCACGCGCAGTAACAACTGTGAGAACCGCCCATGGGTTGTTTATGCGCAAGATAGTTTTAATCCTTGTAATATAAAATCAAAGAGATTATGCTTCTTTAGCTTCTCTTCTAATAGGGAAGGTGGGAATGACAATCTTTGCTAACCCCGTCACACTGGCTTTGTCACCTGCATCTATGTTTGACAAATATATTTGATCAGCCAGAGTCCCGATATCAAACATATTCATTCTTTGTTTTTTGAGTGTAAATTAATGAAGACACACACACATACTCACACAACATTCACACACACACACACATACACACATTCACATTCACACACATGCTCTAACATACTCACCCAATCACATACTCATACACACTCGTTCAATACAAGCTCACTCACACAAACCCACTCACATTCTCACACACTAGCTCACACACACACACACTCACTCACACACAAAAACACTCACAAACATTCAAACAGACGTATACACACACACTTACAAACACTCAAACATACCTACACATACACAGACACTCACAACACTTACTCACTTCTAAACCTCCCCCATGTTAAACCTCTCAGTTGAACTAGTTGCTGTTGTTTTATCTCTGTATCTAGTATGTAATGATTTCTCTTCCTTGTTTGTCTGTGTTTACAGCCAAACCTTATCAGACCAACGAAGACTCATGGCGTGAACAGAGACAGTTTCTGGACCTAGCGCTCACCGCTCTAGAGGACCACCCGTTGGTGCAGTCCGTCCAGAACGAGTATGAAGACTTAGTGGCTGCTGAGCCGGATCTGAGTGGTCAGTTCTTAGAAACAATACATTATATATTTACTACACGGTTCATGAGCACCTACCGCAATGGGGGGTTGGGTTTTCAATCAGCTTATCTACCGGTAATGAATATGCTAACTATCAAACCTGATGATACAGGAGGCAGGCCCGTGGCTGTGGGCAGATCCCCCCTGTATTTTGTCTGGCGCCCTCTGCTATTTTTCTCTACTTTGTAACATGTAGCTATTGGCCTGCCCCCTGCTGTAGAATTTTCACGCTACGGGGCTGATATGGATGCCTAGGGACCCCAAATATTCTTATGAAAGTCTCTGCCTCGACCCCCCCCCCCCCAGAAAGCTAAAAACATCCTTGTATGCAATACATTATTGGCAGTAAACATATGAAAAAATTTATATTTTAACTTTTATTTTATTTATCGCAAAGCACACTGCGAATAAGTGTTAACAAAATTCAGTTACAATATTGAGAGATACAAATTCATTGTACATAAGATTTCATTTGGTTTAAAAAAAAAAAAAGAAGTATATTTCCAGGGGGGAAAAAATCATAAAATCACAAAATAAAAAAAACGAGCAATCAAAAGGGAGGGGGATGGAGATAATAGTGAAGAAAATCATAAATATTTTAACATAAATGAGTACTGTGAAATTTTAACATAAATGAGTACTGTGAAATTTTAACATAAATGAGTACTGTGAAATTTTAACATAAATGAGTACTGTGAAATTTTAACATAAATGAGTACTGTGAAATTTTAACATAAATGAGTACTGTGAAAATTTAACATAAATGAGTACTGTGAAATTTTAACATAAATGAGTACTGTGAAATTTTAACATAAATGAGTACTGTGAAATTTTAACATAAATGAGTACTGTGAAATTTTAACATAAATGAGTACTGTGAAAATTTAACATAAATGAGTACTGTGAAATTTTAACATAAATGAGTACTGTGAAATTTTAACATAAATGAGTACTGTGAAATTTTAACATAAATGAGTACTGTGAAATTTTAACTTAAATGAGTACTGTGAAAATTTAACATAAATGAGTACTGTGAAATTTTAACATAAATGAGTACTGTGAAATTTTAACATAAATGAGTACTGTGAAATTTTAACATAAATGAGTACTGTGAAATTTTAACATAAATGAGTACTGTGAAAAAAAAAAGTTCCGTTACCTCTTAGGGGGTCATTTGGCAGACAAGGTGTAGAAGTAGAGTTCAACTGTTTCTTTGGCCAGGACGTATTTAGGGATTTTAGTGGCTAGCAACCCCCCCCCCCACCACAAGCCACCAGGCATAGGCGGCTAAGCGTTGTGCTTATTACACAATTCTTTTCTACACTTTATATGTCCGGATGACACTTTAGGGCTAAGGGAACTTAAAACAATGCATTATGTTAAAATACATTGTTTATGTTTCCCTTAGCCCTAAAGGGTCATCCGGACATATAACGATAAATGATGATAATGCTTTTATATATATTTTTTTTATTACACTATGTTTTTATAAATTATACTGATTTTCGTTTAGAGTACACTGAGGCTTCTATTGATCAAGATTATTACTGTCCTAATGGAGGAATCATTCGATTTGGAAGCGACGGTTCCCTCATTCGTCTCTATGACCCCTACAATAAGGTAATTTATTGGCTAACCCCTCCTACGCCAGTTATAATTGTGTTTTCAATATTTACTGGTGATTATAATTGTTATAAGGCAAAATTATTTTTATTATTATTATTATTTTACTTTATATCTCATAGTGTTTTTAATTAGCTACAAATTTACAATTCTTTTAATTTTAAACACATGCGAGGATTATTTTTTTAAGTATAAAAAAAATATACAGACGTATTGTGTTCACACAGAAATCTCAGTGCTTTTACACATTTGGATCAAATAAATAAATAAATAATGTTCAATTTAAACATTAAATTACACTATAGGAATTACAGGATTTGCTGGTCTGTTGATCATAGTGGGATATCCAGGGCTGCTTTCAGGGATAGGCCAGGTACGCGACTGCCACCCACCCCCACCCCAAGGGGCCCATCTTTAAAACTCTAATTGTGAAAGCCACAAATGTTGGGAAATCTGAACACTTGTTAGGCTAAAATGACGTAACAGTCAGGGGTTTGTCATGGAGTGGGACACATTGTTTAGAGATTAATCCAGTCCCAATGTGTGGAAAATGCTGGCTTTGTAGAATTTTCAGCTAGGGGCCTGTAAAGTTTTCAGCTAGGGTCCTTAAGATTTAAGCTAGTGTCCCTAAAGTTTTTAGGTAGAGTCCCTAAAGTTCTAAACTAGGGCCCGTAAAGTTTTTAGGTAGGGTGCTAATGTTTTCAGGTTGGGCCCCTAAAGTTTTCAGGTTGGGCCCCTAAAGTTTTCAGATTGGGCCCCTAAAGTTTTCAGCTAGGGCCCCATACGTTTTCAGCTAGGGCCCTTTATAGTACATAGTGCCTTCAAAAACGTAAGAACGGATCTGGTAATATTTACTTTTGATCAATAATTGCCTGGAGAATAAAACTGAATAAATGTGAAATTGGTTACTTTAAAAAGCGATGCTTTTAAGTTGATTTAGTATAAAATGGATAAAAATTCATCCAAAGTCTCATACAATACTTTCAATGTTAAAATAACTATTATAATATATAGTGAAAAAAATAATTCTGCAATGATGTGGTCAATGTGTGATTGTTAACTCTATGAAAAAAAAGATTAACCTCTTCTGTGGCCGTAATATGAATGTTGATGTGTAATACACAGAACTAACTTGAGGTGTAAGTGTCTGTATTATGAGTATTGATGTGTAATACACAGAACTAACTTGAGGTGTAAGTGTCTGTATTATGAGTGTTGATGTGTAATACACAGAACTAACTTGAGGTGTAAGTGTCTGTATTATGAATGTTGATGTGTAATACACAGAACTAACTTGAGCTGTGTCTGTATTATGAATGTTGATGTGTAATACGCAGAACTAACTTGAACTGTGTCTGTATTATGAATGTTGATGTGTAATACACAGAGCTAACTTGAGGTGTAAGTGTCTGTATTATGGGTGTGGACCAGTACGACACAGAATTGATAAACTGGAAACTGAAATCTTTCTTGAACATCTCTTTGAATCTCGAGTTGAACACGTCATAGATGACGAAGTTCACGCTCTTGTGGGCGTTAAATACTATGATCATGACAGCCGTAATTGTCGCGTGCAGCCAGTTGTACTTCCTGCCAGGGAACAGCTCGTGCGACGACTCCTCAGCCAAAGCGAACACGCTGGTTAGTAGGAAAGTTGCGGCCTCCAGCGCTGTGACTAATGCCACGGCTTTCGCACTAAGCGAGTACAACTCTGATTTTCTTTCGGTCTCTTTGCATGTGCAGTAGGCGAAATTTAATACTTTTTTTTCGTTCGATTGAGTCTTCCGCTTTTCCGGTTCATGTTTTGAATCAGCTTTATATCGTGTCATTGACTTTCGCTTTATTGAAGCTTTGGGTAAAGAGTAGCCCAATATCGCTGAGCAGAAGGACATCACCACTAAGATGATGACAGGAAAAACGGTCCGTCCGGCGATTTTTTTCAATGCTCATGAACAATGGATAATCGTTAGAGAACCAGATGGTGAAACTCGTCCTGTTGGTCAGCGGGCTAGTCTGCCAGGACAGACCGTGGCAGGACAACAGGGGGACTCGACACAGGACATTGCCAACGAAAATTGTGATCAGGACGACTACGGTCCTTCTGACAGTGAATACGTCCTTGAACTTCATAGGCAAGGTGACGCAGCAGCACCTTGCTAGGGCCATGTACGTCTGCGTACAGGTCGACGTGTCCAGGAAGATGTACTGGTAGCAGGACAGCCAGCCGCTTAACGACAGCAGTCTGACGGGTATCGCCCGTTGCCATGGTGAGAGGGCGACAATCATACACACGTTGTTGACAGCGCTGATGATGACGTAGCCGGTGTCAGAGACGGACAGCGTCCAGAAAGAAATGTTCATGCTGTCCTTCAACACAAGCTGTTTGAAAACCAAGACATTCATAACATTCGATAGCAGTCCCAAACACTGGAACAGCGGGTTCGTCACTTTGTTGGTGATGATCGAAATTACTGAGAATAGTTCTTCATAAAGATCTACAAATGAATCACTCATTGTAATAGTGTATCAACAAAATACAACAATTTATATATAGTATACATTGAGGTGGTTTTATGACTCTGTCATAGTTTATATAATTTATATTAATGCCACACTTTTTCTTGGTAATAAATATATGGCAACTACAGGAAATGTCAATTCTTGTGGAATCCAATGAATAAGTTACTGTAATAAATTTGGATATTAAAGTGTAGCTTATGCCTGCTCAAATGTATTGATTGAATGCGATTACCTTTAAGGTCAGGGTAAGATAATATAAGACATTCAACATATACATGTTGACTATTTAGTTTATTGAAAAGTTCTTTTTAATATAAACGTAATGATGAAGCATGCCAGTTTATATTGGTAAAAGTAGCTAAAAATATCTAGGGTTTAGAAATAAATTCTAATCTTGTTTTAGAAATTACACTTTTAATCTTAAATAGTGAAATACATTTATTAATTTTTAATTTTTAAGAAATAAAAAGTATAAGACTGAAAGCTGAGTATTACAATACATTTTTTAGCTTAAACCAAAGAAAACTACAAATTAAATTTTTCAACGACAAATTTAGCTCCCATATTAAAAAAAAAATGATTCTGTGAGTCTTGCATTATTTCCCCACGATCAAAGGTTCCACTTTATTTATTTTTTATTTTCATAATGACAGGGACGTTTTCGATGATAATGTAATAGATAGATAATCGATGATATAAAAAAAAATCACCAATTGATTATCTTCCACACCTTGAAGAATCTTACATATTATATAAAGTAGCTATCTTGTCGTCCGTCCTGTATGGGAAATCCGTCGCTATAAATAAAAATCCTCTATGATGTCATTTCTCGGAAGTCGGCTGCGTATGTGAACTACATGTATTTGTAAAAAAAAAGCTCGACAAGTAATCAGCCAGTTGTAAATATTACATTGCTAACTATGTGCTTCTGGTCTTGCTGCCGGTTTGCGTGTAGTTTTAAACGATTATTCTCATATTGAACATTTTATTGAGACAAAACCTTTAGTTGCGACTGCAACTGCAACGAGCAACTACTAGTATAATAATAATGGAACTTAAAAAGTCTTCAATGATGGGTTTGACCTAAATAATCAACTTTTTTTATTATTATACTTCAACTAAACTTTGGATGTCAAAGTTTCCAATTTCTTTTTTTTTCTAAATACACTTATAAACTATACACTGTAAAGTATACAGTGAGCAAACGTATGCCAACCTTTAAATAGTTCATATACCTTTGTACATAGTAATGTCTATGAGAGAGCCACTTAATTCCAGTCTTGTTCTAACAAATGGTTGATTTATAAGTGTACCAGTGCCGAATCTAGGGATTCGGGGCCCGGGGGTGGCGGCTTGGCCTCTTGGGGGGGGGGCTGCATTTTGACATTCGATACCATGACTTGAGATAATGTAATGAAAATTTAATGTGAAAAAAATATGTGGGGGTCCTCCCCTTAAGCTGAAGCCCCAGGGGGACTTTTGAATTTGGACCCTCCCCCCAACCCCTCACCCCCCCACACCCTAGGTACGTCACTTAGTGTACAGTCTGTTTGTTTTATCTGGAACGGTCGATGGTACTCTTGTGAGTGCACTTTGGACACACTCGATTACATGTCTGTACGGGGCTCATGAACACAAGAACCCCCCCCCCCCGCAGTGTCCAGTAATCTGTAGTAAAATGACTTAGCTATAAGTGATGTAGAAGAGTTCTTACGTTTTGAGGCTCCGAGGCAAAGTTACAGGCCCCTCTCCCCCTCTCCCACCCCCCTCCCCAGTTTAAAAAAAACTGTTAAGGTTTTCTCCTGAAAATATTAGGCTCCTTATAATCTTTGATAGCTGGCGCCCATCGGACCCTTCCCCACCACCAAACTTTAAGTCATTTTAGTAGTCCCTTCGCAGTAGAGGCGTGAGTTGGGGGCCTAGTTTGCATATTCTTTAAGAACGGATCTTTGTGTCGGTGTCCCTATGGGCCCCCAGTCGAGAGTGACCTGGGCCCAAGTGACCCCTTTTTCCTTTTGTTTTTGATTACTTTGTTATTAAACCAATTTTGTTTTTTGGTTTTTTTTTTCAATCCTAATAGAAAGAGTGGGCGTCTCCCACTTCCCGATTAGGCCAGGTACTCTACGACACGTACGTCGAACAGGATTTTATCGATATGGCCAAATTGTACAACTACGTCTCTGGTGTCGGCTACGACAAACCAAACATGACTGAAAACGCGCATCCGGAGAAGAAAAGATGGGATGTAACTCTGTTGAACTTGTACAAATATAGTAAGTGACCAATTCAACATTGGTTATTTACAATTTATAGTGCAATAAAATGTGATGGTAAAAATGCACATCTTAACACATCGGCCAATTGGTACTTGCTCATGGGATGGGATATATGCAGAGTAGTTCTTAATCTTTTTTTGGGGGCCCTAGTTGAAGTTTTCCACGGCTGTTTTAGGGGCCATATATGAAAAGTGCTTGACGTGGCCCAGCCTCAGATTCAAGAAAAAAATGTCTCTTTAGCATTAGAAGCCATAAGCAGTCGTCTAGTTAGCAAAAGTCGTCCAAACATTTCTGGAATTATCTCTCTAGGGCTCTCAAAAATACCTAAAAACCGGCTCTAACTGCGTCCAATTTACTACGGGAACCGCTGTTTAAACATTTTGGGTTTGTAGGTCCGAAGCTAGATTTAGTGTTATGAGGGGTGGGGGTTAGTAGGATGGAGAGGTGGTGGAATTGAGAAAGATGGGAGGGGTGTGTGTCTAATGTACCGATGACTGTTTAAGATTTTTTTTTAAATAGTTTGCGTTAACATTAAGAGAGAGTCGGATTTTCCCGTTCCTCTATTGTTGGACAAATCACTGTAAAGTTTTCCATCTCTCTTTCGTCTGCTCAAGCAAGACGTTATGACTAGTATAAATAGAACATTATCCGTTAAAAAGAAAATCACGAATTACGTTATGGTCAACGATTTTATATCGAAACCTAATTGTTGTTTTTTTTTTTTTTTTTTTTAAAATATGAAATACGTTTGAAAGAATTATTGACGAAACAATCAAAACGTAAACAGGGAGTTACGGGGGGCAGCGATGATGATGATATGTTGCATCGAGATAATCGCGTATTCCTATAAAAATATCTTCTCTGTGTCACCAGTAAGGATTAAGTATTGCCAATGGAAAAAAAACCATGAATCATATGAATACATACCCCCCCCCACCCATAAATCCCCCAATCCCACGTCCCCTTTTTTTTTGTCTCAAAAAAAATTTGTATCTTATTTTTATGTATTTTTGTCAACTTGTTTCTCCGGAATCATTGGAATGGGGAGATAATCAAAACGGTTCTGGCCCTTTTGGTTCATCGAGAGACGTAGACAACGGGGTGACTAAACATCTAATAGTGTGAAACGTATCGTGTCATTTGCTAGTATGGCGCTGTACGAATATATTGTTGGGGGCTTTCAAGGATGATTGGAACCCTAAAAACAAAGCAACTCTTAAGGCCCTCTTGGCATTAGATTTTTAAAAAAAAAACAACTCTTACTTTACCCTTTTCCAGTAGGGGAGGGGGGGAGCACGAATGTCACCCAGTTTATTTATCCATGAGTACGGCCCTGTGTGTGATGTTCATTACTTGATCATTTATCGATCCAAGGAACCGTCGTTGGTGCAGTTAAATACTTTTTCTCTCCCCACCCTCTCTACTCTACCCCGCCCCCCCCCTCTATACTTTAATATCGTAAAATATACATTTCATTGAATCTGTGGGCTAATTTTACTTTATTTTCACCGATCTTCCTAGTATTAAAGCAATAAACAGGTTATGTTATAAACATGTAATTTTATAAACAGGTCATGTTGTAAAGAGGTAATCTTATAAACAGGTTATGTTATAAACAGGTAATGTTATAAACAGATCATTTTAAAACTATTGCATGTTTCTTTTTCATGACTCTTTTTTTTTCATTTGAATCTTCACTTCAAGTCGGATTGAACTTCACCACCTGTGTCTTCTGGGTCAAGGCCGTGACCAAAGACGAGCAGACGATAACGAAGTACGGTGCACCGAAAGTATTTTACATAAAATACGACATGGAATATTCTGGTGCCCCTTGTAAGTACTATTTTCTGTCCATTACATTATGTATTTACTACCAATAACTGATTGCGTCTATCGTAAATCTTTGTTATTTATTGTGCACAGTAAATTATGCATTGTATTTTTGATTGGTTGCAACTCGCCCACCAAGTAGAGTCGCTTACATGTTTAAGGTCCTTTTGCTAAACGTTTGAGGGAAGGGGTGGCGGGCTACTAAACCGTTTTTTACCCTACAGGCCATCCGACCAATAAAAACGTCACAAATCGGTTGAATGTAATTCAGTCTTTATGTCACGTTCCTGCTAGACTAATCTCCCTTCCCCAATATAGGAGTTTAAAAAAAATCATTATTGCAGTCAAAACTAGCCCGGGTATTTTTAAACCCCATTCACATTATGCATTAGTACTCATGTATTTGATATCTAATTTATTCATAAAAAAACTCTTGTAAATCCAACGATAGACATGTTTACATTTGTCAAAACTAATTTGAGCAGAATGTGATCCTAATTAATCTGTTTATTTATTTATTGTTAATGTGCCTGCAAATAACAAAAAAAATATTTTTATAATTTTTTTGCTATTTAAATAGTAACAAAAAATGTCATTTCTTCATGATTTGACAATACTGTTTGTATATAGAGTTTTATGCGTTTTAAGTTTTAGGTTTACAAAATCTGCTTGTTTTTTTTGTGGTTTTTTTTTATATCATTCCATTCAATATATATATATATATATATATATATATATATATATATATATATATATATATATATATATATTAGTGCATCACTTTCATAGATATTCAAGTCCAGCTTTTTATGTTTCCAGGGCTAAACATAACATTCCTGATGCTTGGTAAGACCACCACCAGGCTCCCAGAGTCCATCTCTTTTGGCTTCCAGCCAGTGAACGAGGGCTGCAAGTGGACACTGGACAAGATGGCACAGTACATTGACCCCTGTGACGTGGTGTTGAATGGCAGTCAGTATGTTCACGGTGAGTAAAATGGTAGTGACTTTATCCAAGGGTAGCATTTTGTGTGAGTCATTGACAATAATTTGATTTGCGAGTAATGTGTTGTGTGAGTCAGTAACAGTAACTTGATTCGCGAGTGTTGTGTCAGTCAGCGACTGTAACTTGGTTCACAAGTATTGTGTTGCGTCAGTCAGTGACAATAACTTCATTCACAAGTGTTGTGTGAGTAATAAGGAAAATATTATTTACCTCAATATCAGAAACAGCACTTACGTGTGAATGAAATATCAGGGCGACATTGCCACAGTGGCATAACTCTCGTTTTCGGCGCCCGGAGCGGACTATGAAAATGTCACCCCCATAGCTACAACAAAAAACGTTCATTTTTACTTATGCCGCCTTAGGTGGCCTACCCTTCCCCCCCTCTATCCTCCCCTAGTTATTCCAGTTGTTCCCAATCTATATATTAGGCTGAGAAAACATTTCATTGGAACTCTTATCATTATTTTACCAGGGATAAAGAGTGACGTGAACTTGCTGAATCAAGACAACAAAGGGATACAATTCTACAGTAGAGATGTGCCCATTGTCAATCTTGGCACAGAGAATCACATTGACTCCCCTTTCCCCGTACCTCTTCAACCATTCGAATGTTCTACTCTGAAAAATTTCTCGTTCAACATTTTTAATAACATCTGGAACACGAACTATCCAATGTGGTATCCATTTAATCAAGAAGATGAAAACTTCAAAGCAGAATTTACAATTTCTTTCATAAATTAAAAAAAGTTATTTATTTATATAAGTACATATATTGCTATTTTTATTGATGTATATACATATATGTTTCAAAGTCATAAACTATTGTATCTTCATGATCATTTTACTCGAAATCATGTTTTCTCCTAACAATGATGTAATACATTGTTCTATTAAAATATTTTCTTTATAATGATTTTGTTGCTTTATTAGTTTATTTGTTATCTAAAGCAGCTGTCGGCAACCTTTTTGACATCACAGACCCCCCCCCCCTTTTAAAGTTTTAAGCCGACGGATCTACCCACAGTGGCGTAACTCACAGTGGCGTAACTCACAGTGGCGTAACTCACAGTGGCGTAACTCACAGTGGCGTAACTCACAGTGGAGACACTGGGGGTGCTTCGGGTGACCAATATAAGTGTGACATCATAATGAATAATTTTAAATGTTATAGCAGAAAGAACTCGGTCTAGTCGGGTTTTATAAGCGGTCTTGGTTTAAAACATAAGCAGTAGCACATGCTGCACACCATGCAGATCAGTAGCACATGGCGCTACCATGCAGATCAGTAGCACATGCTGCAACCATGCAGAGCAGTAGCACAGGGTCGGGAGCACACCATGCATAACAGTAGCACAAAGTGCCACCATGCAGAGCAGTAGCACAGGGTGCCACCACGCAGAGCAGTAGCACAGGGTGCACACCATGCAGAGCAGAAGCACAAGGCGCCACCATGTAGAGCGTCCGGAGCTTATGTAAACGAATAAAATTCAAAGCTGCTCGGATCAAACTAGAGTTATTTGCAAGCACTCTAAAAATGACGTCACGTCATTTTGTCACGTGGTTTCACGAAATGGGACACATCTACAAACGCAGTTTAATGAATGTAATATAAAGCTTTCTGAAATACAGTCAGTAATAATATCCTTTAAATCGGTTAAAGTATCATGATAAATCCATCAAGTACAAAATAACGCTTCTATCCTAGCATAATCCAGCCAGTATTGTTACAAGATTTTCAATTGTATCGTTATTAGCATTTAAATAATGAGATATTTTACATTCCAGATTTACAAAAAATGAATTTTCATATTTTTGTTAACTTTATGCTCGACAATATTCCATCATGCGACATGGAGCAAGCAAGTCATAAAGACCTAGTGAATGTCATCCACGACAGGGCAAATATTCCCTTCATTGATCCATAGTTCGATATGTCAATGATCTGACTTTGACCAGGGCTCGTCAAAAGACGTTGTTTATCAGCCCGCAGTTGATACGGTGTCTGATTCCACCTATGTGAGCAGCATGCCTTCTACAGAAATGGGAGAAATTAGGGCATAAATACACCCACCTTATGCACATTTTTTTAAATATAAAAACTATTTGTAATAAACTGATCAGATAACTTTCATTTTAATTGCTACGAAACTAATATAAAATTGTTTTTTTTCTTTTCAATCTAAGGAGAACTTGCTTAATTTTGACTTTGTGTTTATTTCATAGCGAAACTGATGGGAAAAACGCCCCTTTCTAGTTCGGCGCCCTTCCTAGTTTGGCGCCCTATGTGGCCGCACAACCCCCAGTACCCTTCTGACGCCACTTCTGGGGATAATCGAAACCTTTTTTATTTATTTCGGTTTTCTATAAAAGATTACAATCAATAAAAGTTAAAAATAAAATTATGGTTTTTAAAATATCGTTTATTTTGGAATTCAATTATTTATTTCTATAAACTATTACTGTAGTAGTACATATTGTTGGATTATAAATGATAAGTCTAGAATTATTTATTTTTATTTTTTAATGGTATGTAGCTGTGCATGGTGCTATTTGTGTGTAGTTGTGCTTGGTGTTATTGTTGTGTTGCTGTGCATGGTGCTAATGTTGTATAGTTGTGCATGGTGCTAATGTTGGCTTGCGTTGTGCTACTGGTGTGTACGGCGCAGGGTTGATATCATAAACCTTGGACTAAAATCTCTCTTCAGCATCTCTCTGAATCTTGAATTGAACACGTAATAGATGACGAAGTTCACGCTCTTGTGGGCGTTCACCGCGACGGTAACGACAGCCAAGATGGTACCGTGCAGCCGGTGGTACTTCCTGCCCGGGAAGAACTCGTACGCTGTCGCCTCTGCCAAAGAATACACGCTGTTGAACAAAAGGGCGACAGCCTCTAAAGCAGTGACAAGGGTGACGGCTTTGATCATCTGCAGCTCTCTCGCACTAAGGGAGAACGACTCGTGTTTTGCTTGCTCCATTTCTTTCACTTGTTGAGAAGCTTCGATAACAGCACGCATTTCGCTTGTACCTGGCTTCCGCTTTTCCGGTTTATGTTTCAGAACAGCTTTTGAACTTGTCATTAACTTTCGCTTTCTTGAAGCCTTGGCTAGAGAGTAGCCTAGTATGGCTGAGCATGTGGAGGTAATCATCAAAAAGATGACCGGGAAAAGGGTCCGACCGGCGATTTTTTCCAGGACCATGTAAAACTGATACTCTGCAGAGAACCAGAGGGTGAACGTGGTCTTGTTGGTCAGCGGGCTGGTCTGCCAGCTCAGTCCATGGCTGGACACAAGGGGGATGCGACACAGGACGTTACCTACAAAAACTGAGATCATAATTAGCGCAGTTCTTCTGGCAGTGAACACATTCTTGAACTTCATAGGCTTGATGACGCAAAAGCACCTGGCCAAGGCCATGTACGTCTGAGTGCACGTAGAGGTGTCCAAGAAGATGTACAAATAGCAATATAACCAGCCGCTTAGGGCCAGCAGTCTGACAGGTATAAACTCCTGAATGGGTGACAGGGCAACAAACAGGCAAACATTCATCACAGAGCTGATGAGGACGTAGCCTGTGTCAGAGAGGGATAGTGTCCAGAAAGAAATGTTCATGCTGTCCCTCAGTCCCAGCTGCTTGAAAATCAACACGTTTAAAACATTAGTCAGTAATCCCAAACACTGGAACAGCGGGATCATGAATTTATAAGTGATTATCAAAACTAATGACAACTGATCTTCAGAAAGATCTTTAAAAGAATCACTCATTGTTATTTCCTGTCAGAACCTTTCCAATTTTTGTCACTGTTTTAGTTGTGTGTCTCTATTACTCTTAAAAAAATAATATAAGAACGAGAAAGTAATTAAATCATTGTGTGAAGATGGATAAATCCTTAATGATGTACATGGCTACCCGTATACATTGTTCCTTTCAAAACTAACCGGTACAATTTTTTTAGTTCAAGTGGTTTAAAATTGTCATAATTATTTTTATTATATACACTTTTTTTAACTAGTTCATTAATATTCATCTGATTTCTAACAGAGGTGTCCGGATCTTGAAATTTAGCGTCCGCGTCCGTCCATGGATTTCTATCCATGATCCACGTCCACGTCCGCAGAATCTTACAACATTGGTTTGCAGTCAGTCCGCGCGTCCGCATTGCTGAAATTTAACTGTTAAAATGACTTGAAATTTTTTATGGTAACGCTAAAGAAGATCCGCGTCAGTCCGCGAGTCTGCAACTTAACCATACGAAGCTCATCTCTGATTTCTAACGCATGTTTTGCTATCAAATTATTAAAAACAGAAATAAGTCTTCGTCTTTTTCCTGTAATGTTAAGGCCATAAAAAATTATATTTTATATTTTTTTTTTTGGTCACCGGTTCAAGTCTAAAAAATTAATATAACATCAGACAAATTATAAAATGCTTCTCTTTTTATAGTATGCTTACTTTATCTGATAAATTAACCTTACAAACAGTGATGACTAAAAAGTGAATAAAACATGTAACATTTTTTGTGCCAGATTTTGTAGGTGGAGTTAGCTAAAAGTGTCTATTTCGATGTAAACATTTTAATGAAATCTTAAGTACTAAGATGTTTTATTTAGAATTTATGTAATAGCTTTAGCTTTGAGATTTTCTCTAGCAGTTTAAATTTACAACTGAAAGTTGTATATAGTTGTTTGATGAAATAAAGCAAAGTTACTGATAACAGTTTCTCAGATTTAAGTTCCCCTTGTATATATGATTATTGGCCCTTTCGATTTATTAAAAACCAGCAAACTTACACCGTCTGCGTGATCTGCAATGGTTTATTGCTTAAAATCATAGGAAATTTAGAAAGTAATTGAAAAAATAAAAAAAAAATCATCATTTCTATCGCAAGAAAAGAATAAAGACACAATTTTAAGATTTCAATAACTTGGAGTTTATCAAGTTTTCAAAGAGATTTTAATATTGGATTAAGGGTATTAGTAAAGTAAAGTTCCCTTAGCCCTAAAGGGCCATCGGGGCAGATGAAGTGTAGAATTCATCTGTTTCTATAAATTCGGCATATGAAGGGATTGTGGTTAGCACAACGCCCAGCCGCCTTTACTTCCCCAACTTTAAGTCAGGTACCCATTTAAAGCTGGGTGGACTTGTGGGACGACTTTGAAACAAATTTCACCTGGAATAATTCCCCATGGCTCTCACCGAGGATCGAACCCAGGACTCTCAGGTTGACAGTCGAGTATCTACACCACTCGGCCATCCGCCCCACAAGGATATTAGTAGATAAGAATTAATTTACATGTTTTTGTTTTTATTTTATGTTATGCTAACAACGTATTAAATTATTGAAACAAAGACTATTAGCTAAAATTTCAGAATGTTATATAATACATAACATCTTTACAAAAAATAAAAACTCTTTATACATTTTTGTATACAAATAAAACCTGACCTATTTGTTGACTCCAAAAACATGGAATGTAACTCTTTTTGCCTATGACAAATGTAGTAAGTAATGGCAGTGCAATGTAACTCTTTTTGCCTATGACAAATGTAGTAAGTAATGGCAGTGCAATGTAACTCTTTTTGCCTATGACAAATGTAGTAAGTAATGGCAGTGCAATGTAACTCTTTTTGCCTATGAAAAATGTAGTAAGTAATGGCAGTGCAATGTAACTCTTTTTGCCTATGACAAATGTAGTAAGTAATGGCAGTGCCATCCAAACAAGCAGCATTCAGACTTATTACCCTACCCCCAATTTATTATTTTTTTTTTACCTTCAAAATTTAACCTACGCATTTTTATCTTACGTTATCTATTAATCAAACTGAGCAAGTAATATGAGCAAGACAAATATAAAGAGTGTTGCTATCAGGCCCGTAGCCCACCCCCTGCGTTTTGTCTGCCCCCCCCCTAAAATGTATTACCTGGCCCCACCTGCTATTGCCTGGCTCCTGCTGTAGAATTTTCACGCTACGGGGCTGGTTGCTATAAATAAAGTGAATCAACTAATGATGTATATGATCATTACAATTTCATGTATAAGAACCAACCAAAGCCTTATTATCTGTTTTTTTTTGTTCATTAAAAAAAAATTTGTAAACAATGTCAATTTAATTAGTTTAATTCTTCCTTTTTGGCAATGAATAGTTTCATCAAATGTTCAAATATTTACCGTACTTCAACTTGTCACATAAGCTCACAATCATTAAGATAGGAAGTGCAAGAGAACTAATTGCTTATAAAAATGGTTGGGGTGGGAAAAGGAGGGGGTGGTGAGAGCAAGTCATAACAATGAATGTAAACAGTGACTCATTTGAAATGAAGTTACATAAGTAGCCTCTGCGTCAGCATTACAGGGGAAGTCACTCATTGTTAAATGTTTGTTACATTAGCTATTTGAAGATACAGTCTATCTAGTCATTGTAAACTACACACCGACAACTTAAACATTACGCAGTATCGCATACATTATACAATACACTGCTCCAACATCAGGATTTATAAGAAGGGCCTTCTCAACGCATGGGCCCCTTGGGGTATTTTCTCGCGGATCCCACGACCTACGAGGAGAGGAATAACCATCATAACCATCATAATTGTTTTGTTTTTTTTTTTGTGATTTTCGTCGGTGGGGCCCAAACATGGCGGTACGTCCAGGCCTTGGACCTAGTTTATTAGCAATAAAAATTATTTGTGTTAATCAGTTTGAAGTTTACCTCATTATGTCTACTCATTATGTCTACCTCATTATGTCTACTCATTATGTCTTCCTCATTATGTCTACTCATTATGTCTTCCTCATTATGTCTACCTCATTACGTCTACTCATTATGTCTTACTCATTATGTCTACTCATTATGTCTACTCATTATGTCTTTCTCATTATGTCTATCAATATGTCTACTCATTATGTCTACTCATTATGTCTTCCTCATTATGTCTAATCATTATGTCTACTCATTATGTCTACTCATTATGTCTACTCATTATGTCTTCCTCATTATGTCTACTCATTATGTCTTCCTCATTATGTCTACTCATTATGTCTACTCATTATGTTTTCCTCATTATGACTACTCATTATGTCTACTCATTATGTCTACTCTAATGTTGTTTCAATAAATGAGTTATGACGTAATTAAAAAATACATATACATATAATATCCAATTACATTTCTAAAGCCCCTCCCTCGTGCTTTCACTTTTTCTAACATGTGTATAAAAATACACACACACACACACAGTAACACACACAACAAACACACACACCGTGTATCTTCTGCAAATATCTCTTCACGTGACGACTACGTAGAGTTGATCCCCGACCTTGACATACGCCATGATGATTGGCAAGAAATATTGGAAGAACAATTAAACCAAAGCGTTATATGTAAACATACAGTGCGGCGGCTGTGATAATAACAGTCTACAGTATACACTAACAATCTTCATAATTACATATTCCAATTACATCTGTGTACTGACCAGAACAAAAAAAATAATATTGTTGTATTAGAGTTTTAATAGGGTACATCTACATAATAAAAAAAAATTGGTTGTTAATGGCTTCACAATACAAAATAATGGAATTTTGAATAGTAACAACAGGCTGATGGAAGGAAGGGGAATAATCAACACTCTGAAATGGTTTTTACGGATCTTGGGTCATTGTTTGTGTGTGAAGTCCCTGAAAGATGAAATCTATTAGATCCCACTAAAGTGACGGTTTTTATGGTGCCCTTCTTTCATCCCCACCATAGCCGATTATGTAATGGCCATGGAGACACCACGGGAGATATATAGGTAACTTGAGCCAAGACCTGAAAAATGTCCTTGGTCCTCACCGGAGATCGAACCAGGGACCTTCAGGCCGACAGTCGAGCGCTTTACCGCACGACCATCCATTGTTAGAATCTTCCATATTGTCGTAACTCTCATGAAAGCATGATCGTTCTTTCTATGGAATCGCTGCTGTTGTGCCATTTGTCACTATTTGGCAGGAGCGGTGCATGTCAGTTTGGGTGTGACATTAAAGTGAAATGGTGCGAAAGAAAAATGTCGCTTCCCTTGATGCCCTCTTATAGGGACAGTTGGTGCCATCATCGACAAGGACAATTTAGTGAGAGATATAAGTCACGTGATATTGTTTTTGGGGGAAAAAAGGGGGGGGTATAATTTGGACTCTAGTGGTAGAAGACAGTCAGAGACAGCTAGATAGAGCTAGAGAGAGCTAGAGAGAACTGGGACTATTGTAGCTCTTTAAACTCGCATGTAGTTATTTCTTTTGGACTTATTCGTTTTTGTTTTTTTTTTGTTTAAATGTTCGTTGAATTTGAAATAATTATTATAGTATTTGTTTATTATTGAACCCACGTGACTTGTGTCATTCTTGAGATTTAAAACAACATTACAATCTACAGTTGAATGAATCTTATTTACACAAAGTTTAAATCGCTTCCTGTACACTAGTGTACACTGTTCCTTCTTCCTCTCTACCCAAGCCTTAAATGGTATTGCCATGAAGCCAACATGTCATTTTGGGCAATTCGATACAACGTTATGAGAATGGTTCATGGGTAAATGGGACATTTCAATTTAAAGGACTAAAATTTGTTAAGTATTTTAAAAATTATGCATTTATATCCTGTAGCTTGTGTTGTTCAACTTAACCAATGATGATGTGTGTACTGAAAATATTGAGGAAAATATATATGTACATTAAAAAAAGAAACGTAAATTTTACATGAAAAAACTTTTTATTTTTATGTCAGTGCCTTTTATAAATAGAACTTAAAGGTCTTCAATGATGGATTTGATCTAAATAATATTTTTGTTTTACTATAACTAAACCTTGAATGTCGAAGTTTCCAATTTCTTTTTTTCTTATTACACTTATAAACTATACAGTAAGCAAACGTATGCCAACCTTTAAATAGTTCATATACCTTTATAAAAAGTAATGTCTATAAGAGAGTCAATTAGTTCTAGCCTTGTTCTAACAAATGGTTGATTTATAAGTGTACTGTTTGTTTGATTTATCCTAGTGAGTGTGTCGATGGAACTCTTGTGAGTGCACTTTGGACACTTTAGTTCGTTTTAGCTAAACATTGTTTTCTTTAACACAGAGGTGAAGGTTGCCCCGCCCACCCCCAGCTCTTTCTCAGAGGTGAGGTGTATCCAACCGCAGCTGAAAAGGGGGCGTGGCCGCAGCAAGTGTGGAAAGCGGGGGGGGGGGGTCGGAGACTCGATTACATGTCTGTATGGGGCTCATGAGCAGTGGCGAAACCAGCAAAAAATGCTGGGGGGGGGGGGCTCACGTATTGAAAAAAAAGACAGTTTGACAGTCTTTTTAGTAAAATTTATATAGTAAAATATGTATTGATGATTTGGTCGGGGGTTGCGCCACTGCTCATGAGCACAAGAGGGCCCAGCCGTGTCCAGTAATCATCAGTAAAATGACCTAGCTGTAAGTGATGTGGAGGCGTTTCTTACGTATTGGGGGCCCTAGTGAAAGTTACAAGCCCCCTCCCCCCCCCACCCCCTAGTTAAAAAAACTGTTAAGTCTTTCTTCTGAAAATATTAGGCTCCTTATAATCTTTTATAGCTGGCACCTCTCGGACCCTTCCCCACCACCAAACTTTAAAGCCATTTTAGGTGAATGCAAAATAATAGTCCCTTAGCAGTCAGAGGCGTAACCAGGGTCGGGAGGAAGGGTTGCGAATTCGAAAGTCCCCCCCCCCAAAAAAATTGTACATTAAATATTATCTTATGTCATGGTGTCGAATGTCTAAATGCAGGGGCCCCAAAAGAGGCCAAGCCCCCACCAAAAACCTTGGTTCGGCACTGTTTGCAGTAGAGGCGCGAGTTGGAGTCCTAGTTTGCATATCCTATAAGAACGGATCTTTGTATCGGTGTCCCTATGGGCCCCCAGTGGAGAGTGACCCGGGCCCAAGATTAGCCGTCATCCCTTTTTTCCTTTTGTTTTTGACTATGTTGTTATTAATTTGTTTTTGTTTAGTTTTTTCAATCATAATAGAAATAGAGGACGTCTCCCAGTTCCCGCTTAGGCCAGGTACTCTACGACACGTACGTCACACAGGATTTTATCGATTTGGCCAAACTGTACAATTATGTCTCTACGACAAACCAAACATGACTGAAAAAATATGGGATGTAACTGTTGAACTTGTACAAATATAGTAAGTGACCTATTCATCTTTTGTTTTTTACAATATATAAGTTCCCTTAACCCTAAGGGGCAATCGGGGCATATGAAGTGTAGAATTCATCTGTTTCTATAACCTCGGCATGTGAAGTGTAGAATTCATCTGTTTCTATAACCTCGGCATGTGAAGTGTAGAATTCATCTGTTTCTATAACCTCGGCATATGAAGTGTAGAATTCATCTGTTTCTATAACCTCGGCATGTGAAGTGTAGAATTCATCTGTTTCTATAACCTCGGCATGTGAAGTGTAGAATTCATCTGTTTCTATAGCCTCGGCATATGAAGTGTAGAATTCATCTGTTTCTATAACCTCGGCATATGAAGTGTAGAATTCATCTGTTTCTATAACCTCGGCATATGAAGTGTAGAATTCATCTGTTTCTATAACCTCGGCATATGAAGTGTAGAATTCATCTGTTCCTATAACCTCGACAGATGAAGTGTAGAATTCATCTGTTTCTATAACTTCGGCATGTGAAGTGTAGAATTCATCTGTTTCTATAACCTCGGCATGTGAAGTGTAGAATTCATCTGTTTCTATAACCTCGGCATGTGAAGTGTAGAATTCATCTGTTTCTATAACCTCGGATGTGAAGTGTAGAATTCATCTGTTTCTATAACCTCGGCATGTGAAGTGTAGAATTCATCTGTTTCTATAACCTCGGCATATGAAGTGTAGAATTCATCTGTTTCTATAACCTCGGCATATGAAGTGTAGAATTCATCTGTTTCTATAACCTCGGCATATGAAGTGTAGAATTCATCTGTTCCTATAACCTCGACAGATGAAGTGTAGAATTCATCTGTTTCTATAACTTCGGCATGTGAAGTGTAGAATTCATCTGTTTCTATAACCTCGGCATGTGAAGTGTAGAATTCATCTGTTTCTATAACCTCGGCATATGAAGGGCTTGGTTAGCACAACGCCCAGCCACCTTTACTCCCCCAACTTAATGTTAGGTACCCATTTAAAGCTGGGTGGACTTGGGGACTATCACCAGGATCTGAAAAATCCCAAGGTTCTCACTGAGATTCAAACCCGGGACCCTCCTGTTGACAATCGAGCGCTCTAAACCGCACGACCACACAATGTATAATGCAATGAAATGTGAAGGTGAAAGTGCACATCTTAATACATCGTGCCGATCGGTACATGTTGAAGGAATATATGCTGAACAGTTCTTAGTCAATTGTGTGGGCCCTTGGTGAAATTTCCAAAGCTGTTTTAGGGGCCATATATGGGGCCCAGCCTCAGATTTACGAAAAAATGCCCTTTTTAGCATTATGAGCTATAAACAGTCGTCTAGTTAGCAAAGGTCATCCAAACGTTTCTGGATTTATCTCTCTAGGGCCCTAAAATAACTAAAACCGGCTCTGACTTCATACAGTTTTTTACGGGAATCGTTGTTTCAACATTTTGGGTTTGTGGGTACGGGGCTAGATTTAGTGTTATGAGGGGGAGGGGGGGGGGCTTAGTAAGAAAGGCGAGTGGGCGGTGGGACTGAGATGTAATAGCGTGTGTGTGAACGTTTAAGTATGAGACAATCGGATTTCGCCGTTTTTCTATTGTTAGATATATCACTGTTGGGTTTGCAATCTTTTTCGTCTTCTCAAGCAGACGTTATGACTAGTACAAATAAAACAGAATCTGTTAGAATCGCGAGTACATTAAGGTCAACGATTTTTATCAAAACCTAATTGTTGGTTTGTTCTTTTTTTAAAAATATGAAATTCGTTTGAAAGAATTATTGACGAAACAATCAAAACGTGCACGGAAACTACGGCCGCGATGATGACATGTTGCGTCGAGAAAATCACGCATTCCTATAACAACCAGTACCTACCGGCACCTTTTTCAATGTGGGGGAAAAATATTACTTTTCTTGCATTTTAAAGTTTTTTATTTAATTTATTATATTATTAAATTGTTAAAATTGAATTATTTTAAAATTGCGCACAATAAGAATTAAAATATAAAATGCGAAACTGCGAACTAATAATTAAAAGTTTGGTAATCCATCACTGAGTACCGGCCCCTACTATTTTTACGAACAAAAAAAAGCACTGCCTATAACAATAAATTCACTGTGTAATCAGTAAGGATTAAGTATTGCAAATGAAAAATTGTATGAACCACATGAATATTGACTACAAATACCTACCCCCACCCCCCCACACCCACACCCACCCCCCTTTTTTTCTCACAATAATTTTATTTTTGTGTATTTCGTCAATTTGTTACTCCGGAATTGTAGGAGTGGGGGAGATAATCAAACAAGTTCTGGCCCTTGGTTCTTTGAGAGGCGTAAATGGTTTTGTCCCTTGGTTCATCGAGAGGCAACTAGAGCCTACTGTCACGGGTCGTGACTAATCTGTCGAAACCATCCCCTTTATTCCAACCCTTGACTTAATAGTATTAATAAAATTAAGACGTATATTATACCATGTATAGTTGTATACGTTCCCGTTCTCAAGTTCTCCACCCTTTTTACCCCACCCCCGTAATTGCGTCATATCGCAGGTGGTCAGCGGAACCTCCGTCGACGAACAGTGCCACGGTTGGCAGAAATACGTTACATTCCACGGGGAATTCTCTATGACCACTGGGCTCCTGTTCAAACGCCGACAAAGGATAGATGTCCAGTTACTTCTGTCTTTGTCGGTATGACGTACCTCCACCTCCACACACATCCCCCTATCTAGGCTCCACCCCCTGATTTGACAGAAAGGGATGTTAGATGATTGGTCAGGAGGTCACGCAAGAAAGGGTATTTGAGTAATGTAAGATAGTTTTCATGACATTCGACCGAGGGTCCTAGGAGTGACCGGTTGACATTCGACTGAGTGATAGAGAGTCGATTGATGTGTCTCTGTTTGAGAGAAGTGAGAGGGAAATAGAGAAAGAGAGAGAGAGTTAAATCGTGATAACGTCATTGTTCCCCTTATTCATTTTATATTGGATTATTTTGCTGCAGTTTGGATTATCGCTGTTCATGATATAAGTCACCAGAACCATGTTACGGACTGGTGCCTTTGTATAAATAAAATATACCTTGTTGTTGTACACACGACTTGTTGAATTGATCATCGTCACTTGTTTTACGTTTAATTGCTGGTGAGACTGTGTGTGGTAGAAACACCAATACAAATACGGGTCATCACTGAGTCAGCCCTCATACTCTTAGCAACAAGCCAATGGCACCTTCACAGGGGCCCTCAACACCTACATCTAATAGTACGAAACATTTGCTAACATGGCTCGCACGAATATAAACTGTATGCAAAAAGCCGTTCTTATGTTGTCGGGGCTTTCAAGGAAGATTGGGGCACCAAGGAAATAAAAGGAACTCTCTGAGGCCCTCTTGGTATTTGATTAAAAAGAAATAATTAATATTTGTAGCCTTTACAAGTGTGGGTGTGTTTGTGGGAGGGGGGAGCACAAAGGTCACCTAGTTTGCTTACCCATGAGTACGGCCATGGTTGCGATGCTGATTTCTTGATCACGTATCGTTCCAAGAAACCGCCGTAGTCCAGTTAAGTTTCGTCTCTCTTCCCCCCCCCCCCCCCATTATCAATCTCTATCTCCACCACACTGCTATCTGTTCCTCTATAATACCGTAAAATATAAACTTCATAGAAACTGTGGGCTGAATTTCTTATTTCTCTGTGGAGAAATAATATAGTCTAAGTTTGATGACGCAATTCGGTAGGCTCCGCCCACCGCAGTATCTATGGCGTCATTCCGCCATCTTGAGTGTAAATATTGGCAGCTTCAGTGTATACGTCATTTGGTACAAAATGCCGTATATTAACCGACAGTTGGGAGCACATGCTTTGTTTTATAATCAGTCGAGCTCTGTGCATCATAGGATGCGGATGCATGTTCTAGTAGAGTCTAGCTGTGGGCATCTATGTAGATGGATGCATATTTACAGTTTGCTTTTGTACTCCTCCTGATTCTACCTTTATGTCAGTTCATGTTCAAGTATTAAATGATTGTTTGATGTTACTTCACTGGAGTTAACTTCGTGATTTGTGTTGTCTGATTTATTACACCCTCTACAAGCATCATCATTAAAAGGATCCGTAACATATATTTGGCACCTCCGACGTCGAACTGACTGACTTAGCTGGATTCAGGAGCAGCGGAGTGAGTACATTAAGACTCGTTGTAATTACCGGTTAAGTATTCATCGGTGAATTACGTGGCGGCCACCACCCTGGATGCGCGCCGTGAAAACTGTTTGCTGAAGTGGCCAACCCTATTGTTTGCTGAAGTGGCCAACGTTACTGTTTACTGAAGTGGCCAACCCTATTGTTTGCTGAAGTGGCCAACGTTACTGTTTGCTGAAGTGGCCAACCCTATTGTTTGCTGAAGTGGCCAACGTTACTGTTTGCTGAAGTGGCCAACCCTATTGTTTGCTGAAGTGGCCAACGTTACTGTTTGCTGAAGTGGCCAACCCTATTGTTTGCTGAAGTGGCCAACGTTACTGTTTGCTGAAGTGGCCAACCCTATTGTTTGCTGAAGTGTGCAACGTTACTGTTTGCTGAAGTGGCCAACCCTATTGTTTGCTGAAGTGGCCAACGTTACTGTTTACTGAAGTGGCCAACCTTGCTGTTCGCTGAAGAGGCCAACCTTGCTGTTTGCTGAAGAGGCCAACTTTACTGCTTAAAGTGGCCAGAGTTGCTGTGTACTGACGGGGCCGACGTTACCGTGTGGCTGGGAATCACCTCCTCATCGTCAGAGGACCCCACCATAGGATCACCGAGGATCAACAAGGGATCATCGAACATCGCGGACAGGGATCACCAAGGATCAACCCGTGTGTTAGTCAACCCCACATCGAACATCGCGGACCGGGATCACCGAGGATCAACCATCGAAGTCAAGGAACAAAATTTACTATTGTGTATTTCTTTATATGTAAGTTGGCATATTTTTTTTTTATATATATTTATTACTAGAATATTGAAATCTGGTGTAATTATTTGTTTGTTGTTCTTGGTGGAATTCTGTATTTAATACAGTAGAGGTTAAAATAGGGTCCACCCTGAGCAGCCAAAACATTTAATTTGCTGATTTTTTTAAAAAGAGTTACAAACCTGGGTATCTGTAGAGAGAGAAAGGGTGGAAAAGAAAGAGATGGAAGAAAAACAGAGAGAGAGGGAAGAAAGAAAGGAAAAGGAACAGAGAGAGAGGGAAGAAAGAAAGGAAAAGGAACAGAGAGAGAGGGAAGAAAGAGCCGCAGAACGGGAAATGAGGAAGGAAGTAATCGCGAAGGAAAAAAGGCGTTTAGAGCTGGATATGTCGGCTACCCCTGGAGTCAGCGTGGAGGGCAATAAAATGACCCCACCCCCCAAGCTAAGTCATTTTACTAGTGAATTTTTTTCAAACAAATTTATAGAGAGACAGAAAGGAGATAAAGAGAAGAAAAAATCGACAGTGTCAATAGACAATGACAAACTGATGGTAGGATTCAATAAAGTTGATAAGATAAGTGAGGAACATATGTGTAATGTTACTGGATTAATGCAGGCTGAAGATGATAAACATTATAGAGGCAGCATGCGTGAAGAAAATGAGAAGTTAAAATTGGAAAATAAACGTCTAAAGTCAGAGAAGGGAAAAATACAGGCAGAACTGAATAAATTGATTTTAGACAGGGAAAATGACCTACGTACTAAATCAAAGACTCGCACTACATTGGAAGACCTACCAATTAGGGTAGACGCAATAGAGAGGACTGTAAATAAACTTGTTAAGAAAATTGAATCAGGCGATGTGATTACAACTTCTCAAACAAAGATTAATGGAAGTTGGAAGGATAAAATTAACAGACTGGATAAAGTTGAATCGTCAGTTGGAGATAAAGACGCCAATTATATCAAAGCAGCCAAGAGAACCATACCCAGAAATAGAAATGGTAAAGCAACCCATCAAGATAATAAAGCAAGCAAACACGTAAATAAGGAAACGCAACATAATTCTTATGCTACAGGTACAATTATAAAACATTCAGTTCCATTTACCCCTGAATGTCATAGAGGAGAACTTAAATCAATGAATAACCAAACCTCAAGAATTATAATACTGAAAGAAAGAAAGAACCCTAACTATTATTGTCAAAGAGAAAAAAATTACATTGTACCCAGTGAAAATCAAAAGAAACAAAGAAGGTATTATGATTTTCAAATCAAGAAATCTGGACGTAAGGGTGATCAAACCAGAGAAACAAATAGATGGTCGTATGGAAAAGAAAATAAAAGAAATGAAAACCGTGAATGGAAGGACCCACCTATTGGTCGATACAACCATTTTAACACAGTTAGATGTCTAGCTTATAATAATTGCATTAGATATCCCCATACAAATCCCCATGTTAGACATGTAGTAAATTTTAATGAGCCAGAATTTATCCCTCATTACCCCTGTTCATGTAGAACATGTTTGTTGAGATGTTGTAAGAATGACTGTAATATTTATAATCAGGGTAGAAGAGCAAGATATGGTTTCATTCCAACCACGGAGAGAAATATTAATGGGAATTGGAGAGATTTTAATATTTTCTCTTAACTAAGCTATGTCCTGGCAGTAAGAAACTTGGTTCACCATAATGTGTATGTTTACATGTATATTATGTTCATATGATGACATGTTTACATGTATATGTGTATATGACGACATAATATGTTTGATAATAATTGATGATTATGATAAAAAAAAAAAAAAAGAGAAGTCACTTGAGAAAAAAAAAAAAAGAAGAATAACTAGTGACATAAAAAAAAAAAAAAAGTCACCTGAAAAAAAGATAATAGAAAAGATATACAAGTGACATGAAAGAAAAAAAAAAAATTAACAAGTCACATAGAAAAAATATCTAATAAAATAATGAATATCAGTGACGAAAAGAAAAAAAAAATTAAAATGATGAGAAATTTTAATTGAATTCAATATGTTTATACATATATGATTGATGATATTTATTATATTGTTTGCATGTATTGATTTATAATTCCATGCAATATTGATTTGATGAATCATTGTATAATTTATTTTGTTGTTATGATGATTTGGGATATGTTCTATGATTGAACTTTGTTTCATGTGGCTCCTTTTGTCGGTTGTATTGGGTTTTACATGATTACATCATGCTTAGGTAGAGGGGAGAAATGTGGAGAAATAATATAGTCTAAGTTTGATGACGCAATTCGCTAGGCTCCGCCCACCGCAGTATCTATGGCGTCATTCCGCCATCTTGAGTGTAAATATTGGCAGCTTCAGTGTATACGTCATTTGGTACAAATGACGTATATTAACCGACAGTTGGGAGCACATGCTTTGTTTTATAATCAGTCGAGCTCTGTGCATCATAGGATGCGGATGCATGTTCTAGTAGAGTCTAGCTGTGGGCATCTATGTAGATGGATGCATATTTACAGTTTGCTTTTGTACTCCTCCTGATTCTACCTTTATGTCAGTTCATGTTCAAGTATTAAATGATTGTTTGATGTTACTTCACTGGAGTTAACTTCGTGATTTGTGTTGTCTGATTTATTACACCCTCTACAAGCATCATCATTAAAAGGATCCGTAACATTCTCTATTCACTGATCTTCCCAGTATTGAAGCAATAAACAGGCGATGTTATAAACAGGTCATGTTATAAACAGGTCATGTTATTAACAGGTCATGTTATAAACAGGTAGTGTTACAAACAGGTCATGTTATAAGCAGATAATGTTATATAAACAGGCCATGTTATAAACAGGCTTGCGGAGCTGTCATATTTTTTTCCGGCTCCGGCTCCCACAAATTTGACGAAAAACAGGCTCGGCTGCGGCCCCCTAATAAGATAGTATCACACGAGACAAAAATTTTGTAATTGCGCAACGCAAACATGCCGCTGATAACAAGTTATGCAAATTTTGCCGCGTTCACCCCCCATAGTCAGGAACTGGAAAAATATACGCAATGTCGGTTTTACTAAAAATTTACCATTTCAGTGCACCCAGAATCATATCAATATTTTCGACCGAGGTTTCACTAGTCGCCATTTTCATAAGTACTAAAAAGTTATTTGAATGATCAAATTAGCCAATAGTAAAATGATACATTATTTAAAATAATTTAAAGACTTCAGTATTTATATTTATTATTTATAAATTCGAAATGACTATTAGGACGCGGGTACCAATAAACTCCGATTTTTATTCGGACCCCGTCCCAATAAAGTCTGATTGTTATTCGGACCCGTGGCAAATATGCACTTAGCTTAGTTATATATACATTTTATTATTGTTTTTTTTTGTTTATTTATGATAATTGTTTGAATTGTATGATTTAATCGTTACTCAGTGGCTAGCGTTCCGACTAAGTGGACTCTGTATTATTTTTTTTTTTTTGGGTTCCGTCTATAGTTTATATATACCTAACCTAAGAGCATATTTGCCATGGGTCCGAATAACAATCGGACTTTATTGGGACCCGGGTCCGAATAGCCATAGCCTTATAAATTTATCTACTCTATTTTAGCTATTCTGTTTATAATAAAATTGTCAAATACAGAAAGCCACCATTTTGTTTTAGTCTATTACGAATTCGCGGTCAAATAATATACGAAACGACGCGTTCTATTTGTCGTCGTAGTAAAAAAAATATTTTTAAATGATTGATACGATAATTGTATGTTATTTTGTTATTATAAAGTTAAAACATTTTATTTCATAGAATAATTATTATACTGTGAAATAAAATGTTTTAACTTTATATATAACAAAATAACATCCCATTAAAAAAAAATTCGGAGGGTAAACAAGATTTAAAACGAACACAAAACGATTCCCCACTAAACATTTTTTGTGGTAATGTGCGTGCACGCTATCATTTAAAAATGCTGTTACTGTTGTGGCGTTCGTTAAACATGACAACATTTCAAATTGTAGGAGGCAAACAATCAAACAAATTTGGAATTTTAAAGCTAAAAAAAAAAATTCTGCTGTAAAAAAAAACATTTGGGAGCCGTGGAGCCGCCAGATTTTTTCGGCTCTGGCTCTGGCCCTGGCCCCGGCTCCGGCTCCAGCAAAAAGTAGCGGCTTCATGGCTCTTCGGCTCCGGCTCCGCAAGCGCAAGCCTGGTTATAAACAGGGCATCTTATAAACATATAATGTTATAAACAGGCAATGTTATAATCAGGTAATGTTGGACATTTGCGGCTGATTTTCGGCTGATTTTCGGCAGATTACGAAATATTTGGCTAAAATTTGGCTGACGCCTTGACAATAATGAATTGATAAAACTTCAGCAATAAAACACTTTTACAATACTTGGGGAAAAGTTTTATTATTTAAAACAACAGAAATAAACAGTTTTATGTGCTGTCCTACTAATACAGTGCATGAATGCATTCCACTCATTCAGTTTCTGCCACTTGATAAGCACTTAAAATATCAGTTTATAATTGTCATGAATAAAACAAACGCGATGCAGTTTATCGGCTGTTAGGCTTGATCGTTTGCTGTTCATTATCAAACCAGTAACCGACAACATGCACTCGGCTGGTACAGACGATGCTGACGATGATAGGTGTAGATAAGCCAGTTGAGAAAGTTGTGGATACTATATATATCTTTCATTAAAAGGCATAATGTATTATATCTTTTTGATCATTTTTCTAGGAGTCATATTATCTCCCAACAATGATGTATTACAATGTTCTAATAAAATATTGTCTTTATAGAGACTTTGTCGCTTTGTGAATTCATTTGTAAACTAGATCAGCTGTCTGCAACCTTTTGGACATCACAGACGCCTACCCCCCCCCCCCCACCAATTAAAATTTTTAAGTTCACCAACCCAACTACCCACCCACCCTTTACCCCACCCTATGCACATTATTGTTAAAATATAAAAACTATTTGTAGCATTTGATCAGAGAACTTCCGTTTTACTTCAACGAAATTAGCATCAAGTTGTTGTTTGTTTTTCAATCGCAAGAAAGCTTTCTTAATTTTGACAACGCAGTGTCTCTGGCACCAGCCAAAACCATTATATTAGAGTATAAGGAACATGGCATATATAAATGTATTAATTTTTTTTTTCAGAATTTTTTTTTCAGGATTAGGGTTAGGGATAGGGTTAGGGATAGTGTTAGGGTGTGGAGCAATATCTATGGCTGATACCCGAAGAAAAAAAAATACGGGTTCGGTCGGACCGAAGCGTAGCAGTGACCGAACCGTAGCCACTGCGTTTTGACAATGTGATTAGCTCGTAGCTAAACTGAGAATCAACGTGCCCTTCCTAGCTCGGCGCCCTGTACCGCCACACAACCTGCTTTCAGGCATGCCGAGAGGGGGCCAGGGGGTCATTGCCAGGGGGCCCGCATCTGTAAGTGGGCCCGGCCGCCCCGACCATGTCAGTTTTTTTCACGACTCATTGTTTATTAAGGGACCCGCAATGATGTCCTGCCCTGCGGCCCTTGTTGGCTCTCTGCGCCCCTGCCTGCTTTAACCATCTTACGCTACTGCTTGGGGATGATAAATATATCTGGCTCACAATATATGTTTCCTTTTTATACGTGTTTAAATAACAAAGATTAAAAAACTATGGTTTTTTAGCATCTAAAATATTGTTTATTTCGAAATTTGATTCATTTAATCGTGTAAACTGTTGCTGCAGCACATGTTGCTGGATTTTAATTGATAAGTCTAGATATTGCTGCATTACATATTGCTGGATTATAATTGATAAGTCTAGATATTGCTCCAGTAAATATTGTTGGATTATAATTGATAAGTCTAGATATTGCTGCAGTACATATTGCTGGATAATAATTGATAAGTCTAGATATTGCTGCAGTACATTTCGCTGGATTATAGTTGATAAGTCTAGATATTTCTCCAGTAAATATTGTTGGATTATAATTGATAAGTCTAGAATTTTTTTTGGATGTAATGGAACATAATGTATCATTTTCATCTCCACTCTCTTAAGACTGCTGAAGCTGTACATGATGATATTGGTGTGTAGCTATGCCCAGCGCAATTGGTATATAGCTGTGCATGGTGCTATTGAGATCTAGCTGTGCTTGGTGATATTGGTGTGTATCTGTGTCTGGTGCTATTAGTTTGCAGCTGTGCAAGGCGTTACCAATGTACACGACGCAGTGTTGATGTCATTAATCATAGACTGAAGTTTTTCTTCAGCATCTCTTTGAATCTCGAATTGAACACGTAATATATGACAAAGTTCACGCTCTTGTGGGCGTTCACCGCGATGGTAGTCACAGCCGTTACGGTAGCGTGCAGCCGGTTGTACTTTCTGCCTGGGAAGAACTCGTACGCCGACGCCTCCGCCAAAGAAAATACGCTGTTTAGCAAAAGGGCAACAGCCTCTAAAGCAGTGACAAGGGTGACGGCTTTAATCACCTGCAGCTCTCTTGCACTAAGGGAGAGCGACTCGTGTTTTTCTTGCTCCATTTCTTTCACTTGTTGAGAAGCTTCCATAGCAACACTTATTTCGCTTGTATCTGGCTTCCGCTTTTCCGGTTCATGTTTTAGAACACATGTTGAGCTTGTCATTAACTTTCGCTTTCTTGATGCCTTGGCTAGAGAGTAGCCTAGTATGGCGGAGCATGTGGAGGTAACCACCAAAAAGATGATCGGAAAAATGGTCCGACCGGCGATTTTTTCCAGGACCATGTAAAAATGATAATCTGCAGAGAACCAGATGGTGAACCTGGTCTTGTTGGTCAGCGGGCTGGTCTGCCAGCTCAATCCATGGCTTGACACGAGGGGAATGCGACACAGGACGTTACCTACAAAAACTGAGATCATGATTAGCGCAGTTCTTCTGGCAGTGAACACATTCTTGAACTTCATAGGCATGGTGACGCAACAGCACCTGGCCAAAGCCATGTACGTCTGAGTGCACGTAGAGGTGTCCAAGAAAATATACAGGTAGCAAGACATCCAGCCGCTTAAGGATAGCAGGCTGACAGGTATAAACTCCTGCAGGGGTGACAGGGCAACAAACAGGCAAACATTCATCACAGCGCTGATGAGGACGTAGCCTGTGTCAGAGAGGGACAGAGCCCAGAAAGAAATGTTCATGCTGTCCCTCAGTCCCAGCTGTTTGAAAATCAACACGTTTAAAACATTGGACAGTAATCCCAAACACTGGAACAGCGGAATCATGATTTTGTTTGTGATTATCAAAACTACCGACAACTGATCATCAGAAAGATCTTTAAAAGAATCACTCATTGTTATTTCCTGCCAAAACTTTTCCACTTTGTCGCTATTTTAATTATTACTCTATTACTCTAAAAAATAATAAAAGAACGATAAAATAATCAAATCATTGTGTGAAGATGGATAAGTCCTCTATGCTGTACATGGCTACCCGGATACATTGTTCCTTTCAAAACGAACCTGTACAATTTTTTTTTTTAGCTAAACAGGTTTTAAATTGTCCTAATTATAATTTGTATATTCACTTTTTTATCTAGTTCATTAATATTCATCTGATTTCTAATGCATGTTTTGCTATCAAATTAATAAAACAGGAATAAGTTTTCGTGTTTTTATTTTTTTTTAAGAATAAGTCCTTTAAATGTATATTTAAAAACAAAAAAATTTGCTAACCTATTCTATTCCAAAAATTAATATCACATTATAAGAATATTAAAAAGCGTCTCTTTTTATAATATATTTATTCTGATAAATTAACCTTCCAAACAGTGATGACTAAAAAGGGAATAAAACATGTAACATTTTTTGTGCCAGATTTTGTAGGTGGAGTTAGCTAAAAATGTAGATTTCGATTTAAACATTTTAATGAAATCTTAAGTACTAAGATGTTTATTTTATTTAGTTTTCATATAATAGCTTTAGCTTTAAAATTTTCACTAGCAGTTTGACTTTACAGCTAAAAGTTGAACATAAGTTGTTTGACGAAATAAAACAAAACTACTGCCAACAGTTTCTTAGATTAAAGTAACCTCCATAATTATTTCCCCTTGTATATATGATTATTGGCCCTTTCGATTCATTAAAACCTAGCAAACTTATACCGTCTGCTTGATCTGCCATGGTTTATTGCTTAAAATGAAAGGAAATATTGCAAGTATTTGAAAAGATGAAAAAAAATAATCGGATATTCATTTCTATCGCAAGATTTCAATAACCCGGAATGTTATCAAGTTTTCAAAGAGATTTTAATATTGGAGTTAAGGGTATTAGTAGATAATAATTAATTTGCATGTTTTTTTGTTTTTTATTTGATTTTATACTAACAACGTATTAAATAATTAAAACTATGACTATTAGCTAAAATTTTAGAATGTTATATAATACATAACATCTTTTAAAAAATAAAAACCCTGATACATTTTTGTATACAAATCAAGCCTGGCCTATTTGTTGAAGTAAAGACATCGACGTTGACTCAAAATCATGGAATGTAACTCTTTTTGGCCTATGATTAATGTAGTGAGTAGTTGAGTACGGTACTTTTAGTGGTAAATTTATTGGTAGTGCCATTTAATCATGTCGCATTCTGACTTATTATTCTACCCCATTTCTTTTTTTTTTTTTTTTTTAAATTTAACCTGCGCACTTTATCTATTCGAAAAAAAAATGAAACTGAGCAAGTAATATGAAAGAGGGTTGATATAAATAAAGTGAGTCAACTAATGATATGTTATATATATATATATATATATATATATATATATATATATATACATATATATATATATATATATATATATATATATATATATATATATATATATATGTATACATGATAGGCAACTAAAGCCTTATTATCTGTTTTTGTTTATTTAAAAAAATATGTAAATAATGTCAATTTAATTTCATTCTGTCCTTTTTTATTGGCAATGAATAGTTTCATCAAATTTTTAAATATTAACTTCACCTTGTCACATAAGCTAACAATCATTAGGATAGGAAGAGCAAGAAATTGCTTAGAAAAATGGTTGTGGTGGGAAAGGTGGGGGGGGAGGGGGTGAGAGTAAGTCATAACAACGTATGAAAACAGTGACTCACTTGAAAGGATGTTACAGTATTAGCCTCTGCGTCAGCATTACAGGGGAAGTCACTCATTGTTAAATATTGTGACATTATCTATTTGAAGATACAGTCTATCTAGGCATGGAAAACTACACACCGACAACTTAAACATTATTTAGTATCGCGTACATTATACAATACACTGCTCCAACATCAGGAGGTATAAGAAGGGCCCTCTCAACGCATGGGCCCATTTGGGACATTTTCTCGGGGATCCCTCGACCTACGAGGATAGGGATAACCATCATAATTAATTTTTTTTTGTGATGATTTTTGTCGGTGAGCCCAAACATGGCGGTACGTCCAGGCCTTGGACAGCCCCGTAGCGTGAAGATTCTACAGGTGGGGGCCAGACATTCTACAGCAGGGGCCAGGCAATAGCAAGGGGGCCAGGTAATACATTTTACTAAGTAAAAAAAATAAGCAGGGGGGGCCAGACAAAACGCGGGGAGCCCGTAGCCAGGAATATTGGATTTGGGGGGCTGAAGACATTTTCGGGGGGGCGAAGAAATTTTTTTCGGGGGGGGGGGGGTGCCGAAGAAATGATCGGGGCGGAAATAGACAATTTTGAAGGGGGGGGCAAAATATTGATTCTCGGGGGGGGGGAGAACTGTTTTCATTGTTGAAAATTGAACTTTGAACATAGAATATTTCGATAATTTAATGATGTCTTACCTAAACTTGCGATAACGGGGGGGGGGGGGTAGGAGAAATGCTCGGGTGGGGGGCGAAAATGGAGGCGCGAAGCGCCGAAAGCTTGCGAACGGAGAGGAGGGGTTTGGGGAGGGGATCTCAGTGAGTCCCCTCCCCAAGAAATTTTTTGCAGTTCCATATCTGGAATGGTGCATTTTAGTACCGATTGTTTAGCTATTAATTAGAAATATATAAATTTAACTACGTTTTAATAACACTGGTAAACAGTGAATTCATTGCCAGTGATATTTCAATCATTTTATACAAAGTCAACTATGCTGATTTGGAATATGTAAGTGCTTTTGCTAGATTGGCTCTATTTTACGAGATAATTAAAATTAATTAAATAATGTATGCACCGTGTTTGGAATTTGTAAGAAATTGCATGAAGTAAAATAGTATACTAACAAATAGTAATGAAACTTAATAGTCATGCAGAAAATTGTTCAAAAATATGTGTAATAGTGTTATAGAAGAAAACATTTTCATTTGAAAAACTAATTATGTCTAATTAATTAATTAATTAATTGTCTATGATAATGCATTAGCAAATCGCTGTTTGCTCGACTTCCTTTTGTATGTGTCGTTGGTGAAATTGCGCTGGAGGCTCCAACAGTAGTCAGCCATCATATGTATGTCCCATCTTCCTTGATATATCTCCTCCATCACCCTCATATCCTGATGGAACCTTTCGCCTTGTTCCTCACTGAAGTCCCCTAGGTTACCTGGAAATTTGTCTAAATGACAGTGCAGGTACCTTGATGCTCATATTTTCTCCAATGTTTCTGAAGTTAGCTAGCATATCTTGCATCAGTTCTTCGTAATTCTCTGCTCTGTTATTACCTAAGAAGTTCCTGACAACTGAAACAAAAGTGTTCCATGAAGAAGCTTCAAGGTGATCCATGAAATTAGTAAAATTTCGATCGTTGATGAGTTTCCGAATCTGAGGACCGTAAAAAATCCAAGCTTTCAGCTTCTCCAGGCTCAATCCGGGAAATGATCTGCAAATATACTTGAAGCAATTGCCAGATTTGTCCAAAGCCTTAACAAATTGTTTCATTAGACCTAATTTGATATGAAGCGGTCCGAGAATGATCTTATTTTTGTCAACCAGTGGCTTATTGATGATATTTTCTTTACCTACAGCCATGGTTTCCCTTGCAGGCCATGTCACTCTTGTCCAATGATCTTGCCTTGCTCTGCTATCACAAAGGCACATGAAGCATGGGTATTTTGTGTATCCTGACTGCTGTCCAAGCAAGAAGTTTACCATTTTTAGATCAACACAAATTGACCACTTTCTGCAATAATGTTTTGATATTCTCATACTCTTCTTTAAGTGTTGTTGAGTGAGCAATTGGAAGAGATGCATAACGGTTATCATTGTGTAACAGAACACATTACAAGCTTCTGATGGAACTGTCTATAAAAAGACGCCAGTCTTCGGAATGGTAGTCTTGTAGTCCCATTTGGAGCAGAAGTTCAGGGATGTCTTTACAGTAAACAATATCTTCCTCTTGGCTGAAATATGGTAAGAAAAAACTATTGTCTTTTCCGATAAAATGTTATTTTAACTTCTAGTTTGAGAAAATTTCTTTCATTGAGCCTGGACGCTAAAAGTTCAGATGCTTGCTTGGACTGAATTCGGTCTCGTATTAGGTCATTGAGTTCTTTTTGGCTGAATGGTTGAGGTGTTGAAGAACTTCCTTCATAATCGCTTCCACTGTTTTCACCTGCCAAAAACTCCAGATCTTGCCCCTCGTCGGAGTCTGATGGTGAAAGCTCTAATAATCCAGTAAACACTGGTATAGAAACTTCACTGCTATGTGGAATTGGTCTCCTTGCAGATTCAAGATCAGGATAATCCCACTTAGATTTCTTGTGGCGACTGAAGCCTTTAACATTCACAATACAAAAATAACAATCACCAAAATGGTCTTTCGGCTCTCACCATACCATTGGTACACCGAAACTGAGACTTTTCTTCTCACCATTTGTCCACTGCCGTAGGCTCTCCACAGTTTTTGCAGACCTTATGGGGAGCCCAAGACTTCACACCGAAATAAGCCAAATATGCCTGCTGCACAAAGTCGGTTATATTTCTTCTTTGCTTTTCAATCATGTATTCTCCACAGATGTAACAGAATACATTCGGATTATTTTTGCAGCATCTTCGTGATGAACTCATGATGTCTTTAGAAAGAAGCATAAAAAAAAGAATGAACCAAGTTATAACTTGGTATAGTTAAATTAAACAAAAGACACCAAACTTATTGCATTTGTTTTACACAAAGGGTATAATCATATTTTCAAGGATGTCCAATATCTCAGAAACTAGAGCCAATTCAGCAAAAGCAGTGGCAGTTTTGAAATCAGCACCCATGAATTGCTATAAATTCATTCAAACATTCTTGGCAATTCGAAAAAAAAATTTTTTTGTTGGGCTGTGTAATGCATGGCATGTTGCAGTTTTGATAAAAATAATTTAAATAGTAAAGAGTTTTAATGATAAAAATTTATTGAGGCTGAGCAATTTCTGATTCCTGATATAAATATATTGACCAATAGTTCTGCTACACAATTGTTACATAATAGATACCTGATTTATATTATTATACTGTTTGTTTAATATACAACCCGGGAAGAATGACAAAGATGCATTAATAAAGCTTAGCTATTTGTGTGATATTTCTTATAAAATATTGAAAACAAAGAACAGATCTATCAACAACAACAGTCGCAATTATTCAATTTAAAATAAAATTAATTCTGCTAAAAAGTAAATTTGCAAATTAAATAACATCACTCAGAAATCACAGAGTTTGTACTTTATTATTTTCTTATACATATGTGTAAAAATTAAGTCAGAAGCCAATGTTATTTTATTAACTTATTTAGTTGCTAGTTGTCCTCAGAAGATATCAATATATAAAACTATTACAAGGTTGCAAACAGCCCCATCGACAGAAATTTCGGGCCCCTGGGCTGATATTAATATTTTAAAAAGTTGATTGGCCAGCTCAGTCCAGGTCCCTAAAACTCGCCGGGCCCCTGGGCATTGGCCCCCCTACCCCCCCACTCGTCGGCACTGGTTGCGAACTTATTTTATTATACGTTTCAAATTTGCAAACTTCGTGGTTTAGCCAGCCCCGTAGCCAAGGGAGGCACTGGGGGCCTTGCTAGGTGTGGAGTGCCCCCCCACACTTAAAAAAGAAGAAAAAGAGGAAAAAATAAAGAAAAAGTAAAGGTGCCCCCTTGCTGGGTTTTGGTGCCTCCCTGCTTACTTTGACCTGGCTACGGGCCTGGGTTTAGCACTGAATTTACCTAAAAAAACTTCAGCATTCAGATTGTCTGTTAAATCTTTTTCAAATGCAAGCAGGAAAAGATTGCTTAGACGCTTTTGTAACATTGATCTGCGATATGGGGTGAGCATTCGTGTGAGGGTTGAGAAACTGCTCTCACACACGGGTGTTGAAGCACCAAATGCCAATGCTGCCCAAAATACCCAGAAGTGAACTTCAATAAGATTCAATCTTTTATGCCCAAAAATTAGATAAGCTAAATATGTAAGTATATATAAATAGCCTGAATGATTGCCAAAATATAAACTTTTAAGTTTTTATTATTATTGATTTATTAAACAAAATGATTGATGTTTTATAGCCTTTATTATTAAAACTTTGTCAAAAAAATCATGCACGGGGGGGGGCTCAGGTCATGCACAGGGGGGCTCAGCCCCCCTAGCCCCCCTCTGGCTACGGGCCTGGCTACGGACCTGGCCTTGGACCTAGTTTATTAGCAATTAAAATTATTTGTGTTAATCAGTTGTGAAGTACACCTCTAATGTTGCTTGAGTAAATAAGCTATGACGTAATTAAAAATACATATACTCTCCAATAACATTTCTAAAGCCCCTTCCTCCATCGTGCTTTGACTTCTTCTCACATGTGTATAAAGATACACACACACACATACACACACACACACACATACACCGTGTATCTTCTGCAAACATCTCGTCACGTGACGGCTACGTAAAGTTGATCCCCGACCATGACATGCGCCATGATTAAACGTTGTTTGCAAGATATATTGGAAGAACAATTAAACCGAAGCGTTATATGTAAACATACAGTGCGGCTGTGATAATTAACAGTCTACAATCTACACCAACAATTATTCATAATTACATATCTCAATTATAACTCTGTACTAATGAGAAGAAAAAAATAATATTGTTCTATTAGAGTTTTAATAGGATACATCTACATAATAAAAAAAAATTGGTTACTAATGGCTTTACAATACAAAATGATGGAACGTATAAATTGTAACACATGCTGATGAAAGTAAAGGATGAATGATCAACACTCTGTAAATGGTTTTTATGGATCTTGGGTCATTGTTGGAATCATCAATATTGTCATAACTCTGATGATAGCATGATCGTGCTTTCTGTGGAATCGCGGCTCTTGCGCCATTTGTCACTATTTGACAGGGGCGGTGCCTGACAGTTTGGGTGTGACATTAAAGTGAGATGGTGCGGAAAAAAAATGTCGTTTCCCTTCCCGCCCTCTTATAGGGACAACTGGCGCCATCATCGATAAGGACAATTTAGTGATATTGTTTTTTTTTTTGGGGGGGGGGGAGGGGGGTATAATTTGGACTCTAGTGGTAGAAGACAGTCAGAGACAGAGCTAGACAGAGCTAGAGAGAGCGCTAAGACACTTCAAGATGGCGAGTTCGTTAATGGAACTAGTGTAGCTCTTTAAACTCGCATGTAGTTATTTCTTTTGGACTTATTCGTGTTTGTTTTGTTTAAATGTTCATTGAATTTGAAGTAATTAGTATTGTATTTGTTTTATTACTGAACCCACCTGATTTGTGTCATTCTTGAGATTTACAACAATATCATAATCTACAGCTGAATGAATCTTAGTTACACAAAGTTTAAGACGTTATTTCAAACCTGTTAGAAATTTCTAAAAAATACATATATTGCTATTTTTATATACAGTGCTTTTTTTTGTGACGGTACGCATCGATACAGCGTACCGGCAACTTTTTCAATGTGGAGAAAATATCTTTTTTAACTTTTCTTGTATTTTAACGTTTATTATTAATTTATTATATTATTAATTTGTTAAAATTGGATTATTTTAAAATTGTGCGCAATAAGAACTAAACTAGACGCTGGGTTTTAGCTAAAATTTAGGCAATCCATCACTGAGTACCGGCACTTATTTATATATATATATATATATATATATATATATATATATATATATATATATGATTAAAAGGCAGAAATTATTATAACTTTTTGATCATTTTACTTGGAGTCATATTATCTCCAAACAATGACGTAATAATTGTTCTAATAAAATATTGTCTTTATAGAGATTTTGTCGCTTTGTCAATTCATTTGTAATCTAGAGCAGCTGTTTGCAACCTTTTGAACATCACAGACACCTATCCCCCCCCTAATTTAAAATTTTAAGTCCACCAACCCAACTACCCACCCATCCGTTACCCCACCATCTATTCACATTATTGTTAAAATATAAAAACTATTTGTAGCATTTGATCATAGAACTTCCGTTTTACTTCAACGAAATTAGCATCAAGTTGTTGTTTGTTTTTCAATCTCAAGAGAGCTTTCTTAATTTTGACAATGTGATTACCTCATAGCTAAACTGAGAATCAACGCCCCCTTCCTAGTTCGGCGCCCTGTACCGCCACACAACCTGCATTAACCATCCTACGCTACAGCTTGGGGAGGATGAAGATATTTGGTCCATAATTAAAGCCTTTTTTATATGTGTTTCCTTTTTTAAAAGTCTTTAAATAAAAAAGATAAAAAATTACGGTTTTTTATCATCCAAAATATTGTTTATTTCGGAATTCGATTCATTTAATCGTGTAAACTGTTTCTGCAGCACATGTTGCTGGATTTTAATTGATAAGTCTAGTTATTGCTGCATCACATATTGCTGGATTATAGATGATAAGTCTAGTTATTGCTGCAGTACGTATTGATGGATTATAATTGATAAGTCTAGAATTTTTTTTTGATGTAATGGAACATAATGTATCATTTTCATCTCCACTCTCTTAAGACTGCTGAAGCTTTGCACGATGATATTGGTGTGTAGCTATGCCTGGCGCATTTGGTATATAGCTCTGCATGGTGTTATTGAGATGTAGCTGTGCTTGGTGATATTGTTGTATAGCTGTGTCTGGTGCTATTAGTTTGAAGCTGTGCAAGGCGTTACCAATGTGCACGACGCAGTATTGATGTCATTAATCATAGACGGAAATTTTTCTTCAGCATCTCTTTGAATCTCGAATTGAACACGTAATATATGACAAAGTTCACGCTCTTGTGGGCGTTCGCCGCGATGGTAGTCACAGCCGTTACGGTAGCGTGCAGCCGGTTGTACTTCCTGCCCGGGAAGAACTCGTACGCCGACGCCTCTGCCAAAGCAAACACGCTGTTGAGTAATAGGGTGACAGCCTCTAAAGCAGTGACAAGAGTGACGCCTTTGATCATCTGCAATTCTTTCGCACTAAGGGAGAACGACTCGTGTTTTGCATTAGCAACACGTATTTCGCTTGTACCTGGCTTCCGCTTTTCCGGTTCATGTTTTAGAACAACTTTTGAGCTTGTCATTAACTTTCTCTTTCTTGATGCTTTGGATAGAGAGTAGCCTAATATGGCTGAGCATGTGGAGGTAACCACCAGAAAGATGACCGGGAAAACGGTCCGACCGGCGATTTTTTCCAGGTTCATATAAAACTGATAATCTGCAGAGAACCAGATGGTGAACCTGGTCTTGTTGGTCAGCGGGCTGGTCTGCCAGCTTAATCCATGGCTGGACACAAAGGGGATGCGACACAGGATGTTGCCTACGAAAACAGAGATCATGATTAGCGCAGTTCGTCTGGCAGTGAACACATTCTTGAGCTTCATAGGCATGGTGACGCAGCAGCATCTAGCCAAGGCCATGTACGTCTGAGTGCACGTAGAGGTGTCCATGAAGATGTACAGGTAGCAAGACATCCAGCCGCTTAAGGCCAGCAGGCTGACAGGTATAAACTCCTGCAGGGGTGACAGGGCAACAAAGAGACAAATATTAATCACAGCGCTGATGAGGACGTAGCCGGTGTCAGAGAGGGACAGTGCCCAGAAAGAAATGTTCATGCTGTCCCTCAGTCCCAGCTGTTTGAAAATCAACACGTTTAAAACATTGGACAGTAATCCCAAACACTGGAACAGCGGGATCATGATTTTATTTGTGATGATCAAAACTACCGACAACTGATCATCAGAAAGATCTTTAAAAGAATCACTCATTGTTATTTCCTGTCAGAACCTTTCCAATTCACATCGCTGTTTTATCTAATAAAATGATAAAAGAGCTAGAAAGTAATAAATCATTGAAAATGGATGAAACCTTTATGCTGTACCCGTATACAAGACAACCTTACATTCTTCAGATAAAAAGTTATACCATATACTACACTGGAAAATGTTGAAAATAAAACTAATTGACGAATTGAAATACTTTCAATATTCGTTTAAAAGCGAACCTGTAATTTGTTTTTAATTATCTCATTAATATTCACTTGATTTCTAACGCACGTTTTGTTTCAAATGACTAAAAACAGAATACATTTTCGTTCGTTTTTTTTTTAATGGAAAAACTTTTCAAATTTATATTTTATTAAATTAACTCAAGACTTTTTTTTTACCTCTTCCAGTTCAAAAATTAATAGCACATCAATGCATTATTTTAAAAAGCGTCTCTTTTATCATGTACTTCACTTATTCTAGTGAAATTAACTTTCCAAACAGTGATGACAATGAGTAAATGATGGCAATTAAAAAATGTTAACACATATTTTTTCTGCCAGATTTTGTTGGTGAGTTTAGCTAAAAATGTCTATTTCGATATAAACATTTTAATGGAATCTTTAGTAGTAAAATATTTTATTTAGTTTTTAAGAATACTTTTTTGTTTTAAAAATGTTGACTAACGATTAAATTTTTTAAATTAATAGCTGCAAATAGTTGTTATATGAAAAAAGCAAAATTACTGATTACAGTTTCTCAGATTAAAATTAACTTCATAATTATTTCCCCTTGTATATATGATTACTGCCCTTTCGATTCATTTCAACCGACAAATTTATATCGTCTGTTTGATCTGCAATGGTTTATTACAGTGTAAGGAAATATTTTAAAAATGTAAACAAATAAAAATTATAGGATATCAATATCTATCGCACGAAGAGAATAAAGATATAAATGTAAGATTTCAATAACCAGGGCAACAGGGTTTTACCAAGTTTTCAAAGAGATTCTAATATTGGAATTAAGTAGTATTAGTAGACAGTAATTAATTTACGTGTGTTTTTATTTGATGTTATACAAACAATATATTAAATTATCGAAACAATAAATATAAGCTACATTTTTAGAATGGGATATAATCCATTTTTTTTTAAATGAAAACCCTTATACATTTTATAAATCAAATCTTGCCTGTGTTGTTGATACTGACAGTATTGGCTTTGACCTTGGCCAAAAAAAAAACATGGGATGTAACTCTAAGAGCCTATGACAAATATAGCAGGTAGTGGAAGTGCCATCTAAACGCATGGGCATAAAGCGAATAGCCCAAGGGGTGGGGGGGTGTCTTCGAGTATAGGGAGTACATTGGGTTCACATCACACTGGGGTTACGTACACACTGGGGCCTAGAAGGATCGAAAGACTAGTCTAATAAGTAGCATTCTGACATATCATGCTATAAGTTGCATTATGACATATCATGCTATAAGTAGCATTATGACATATCATGCTATAAGTAGCATTCTGACATATCATGCTATAAGTAGCATTCTGACATATCATGCTATAAGTAGCATTATGACATATCATGCTATAAGTAGCGTTATGACACATCATGCTATAAGTAGCGTTATGACACATCATGCTATAAGTAGCATTCTGACATATCATGCTATAAGTAGCATTCTGACATAGCATGCTATAAGTAGCATTCTGACATACCATGCTATAAGTAGCATTCTGACATAGCATGCTATAAGTAGCATTATGACATATCATGATGTGCCTTTTTTAAAATATTAACTAGAAAAATATAAACAAGGTCACTATAAAAATAGTGAATCAACTATTGGTGTTTTTTTTTCAAATCCTGACATGTATAAGAGCCAACCAAAACGTTATTATTGTGCAATATTTTTTGCTAATTTAAGAAAAAATCAATGAAAATGAAAGAAATTTGAACGATGTTCATTTAATTGGTTTAATTCTGTCCTTTTTTTTTTTTTGGCAATAAATAGTTTCATCGAATTTTCCAAATGTTGACATCACCTGGTCACATAAGGTAACAATCATTAGGAAGAGCAAGCGATCTAACTGCTTGGTAAAAATGTGTCGAGGGGAGGGGTAAGCAAGCCATAACAATGTATGAATGAAAACACTGACTCATTTTTGGAAGGATGTTTCAGATAGTAGCCTAAACGTCTAAATTACAGGGGAAGTCTTCAAGTCAAGTAGGCCTATTCTTAAATGTTGTGACATTTGCTGTTTGAAGATACAGTCTATGTAGGCATTGTTAACTACACACCCACATCTTTAACATTTTGCAGTATCGATATACATTATACAAAAACTTCTCCAACATCAGCAGGCCTGGAAAGGGCCCTCTCAACGCATGGGCCCACTGGGGTACTTTCTCGGGGATCTCACTATTCTCGAGGATTGGGATTAACATCACAACTGATTTTTTTTTTAGTGATTTTTGACGGTGGGCCCAAACTCGGCAGTTCGTCTAAGGACTTACGGCATTCGGCCAGGCTAGCAGTTTATTAGCAACGAAAATAGTTTATGTTCATCACTTGTGAAATACACCTCATTATGTCTACCCTAATGTTTTTTCAATAAATAAATTATGGCGTATTTAAAAATGCATATATCTCCGATTACATTTCTAAAGCCTGCTAAGGCGTTTTTTTTCCTCCCTCGTGTATTTACTTTTTCTCACACGAGCACAAAGATACACACACACACATACACACACACACATGGGCCTACACCTTTTATCTTCTGCAAATATGTCTTCTTTCATTCACACGTGAATGCTACGTAGAGATGATCAATGACCTTGACATACGCAGTGATTAAAAAAATATAACGAGTTTTCAAGAAATATTGACAGAACAATTAAATCGAAAAGTTAGATTTATACAGTGCAGCTGTAAAGTGTAATAATGATAGTCGACACCTATACTAACAATCTTTATAATTACATATTCCAATTACATATCTGCAATAAGAAGAAAAAAATAATATTGTTTTATTAGAGTTTTAATGGGCAACAGCTATATAATAAAAATCGGTTACTAATAATTTCCTAATAAAAAATACTGAAGTGTTTTTCACATGTAAATTGTAACACAAGCTGATGAAAGGAAAGGGGGAATAATCAACACTCTGAAATGGTTTTTATTATTTTGGGTTAGAATTTTCGAAATTGTTGCCCTTCTTCTGAAAGCATGATCGTTCTCTCACAAGAAACTCGACTCTACGCCATTTGACACCTTGACAGGGGCGGTGCCTAACAGTAGGGGAAGAACGTTATACATGTAAAGTGAGGTGGTGTGTAACAAGTGTCGTTCCCTTCCCTTTCCTCAACTGGCGCCATCATCAATAAGGACAATTAAGTGAGACACCAGTCACGTGATATTGTTTTAAAAAAAAGGGGTGGGGGGCGATCTATTTAGATTCCAGTGGGAGAAGACATCTAGATATAGAGTCAGTTAGAGTAGATTGAACGCTAGGTTACTATTGTAGCTCGTCAGGCCCGTAGCGTGCGGGGGGAGCAGGGGCCTCCCCTATATTTTGTCTGACCCCCCTCTGCTTGTTTGCTCTACTTAGTTACATTTATTTCCTGCCCCCCCCCCCCCGCTATGGCCCCTACTGTAGAATGCCTGGCCCCCGCTGTAGAATGCCTGGCCCCTGCTGTAGAATTTTCACGCTACGGGGCTGTAGCTCGTTTAACTGGCATGAAGTTTTTTTTTTTTTTGCTTGCTGCTTTTATGTAGTATTAAGTATAGTGTTTGTGCTATTATTATCTTGTGTCAGTCTTGACATTAACATCATCACAATCCACAGTTGAATGAATCTTATTTACACAAAGTTTGTGTGGCTTATAAAAGAAATGAGGTTTATTTCTCCTCAGGCCATCAAACACTGTACAATAAATGGCGTCCTTATATGAAGCGGTTTAAACCAGACAAGACCAGCTCGTGCTGTTATGGGTCTAAACGCTGCAGTTAGAAAAGTTTCCCTGGACCCTTGGGGGCCATTGAGGAAGACAAAATGCATCTGTAGCCCTGGTGTGATTAGGGATTGTGTGTGGCCAGCACGATTCCCAAATGCTTCATATATTTATATGTATTTATTATGCAAGAAGCATTTGACCCAGGTAGCCTTACAACATGTGTGGGTAATGCTAGTCTGGTTTTAAACGCCCTTTACACTGCACTTTCTACCTCTCTACTGAAACAGCGACTGTAATTGTCATGAAGGCAACATGTATTTCGGCAATTAGATACACTTTTATGAGACTAGTTCATGGATAAATGGTACATTTTATTACAAATGATTAAAATGTGTTAAGTACATTAAAAAAGACGCATTAATCGCCAACAGCTTGTGTTATTCAAATTAACCAATGATAATGTATGTAAAAAAAAAGAAAGATTTAAAAAAAAAAACGACTATATCTGTAAATAAAAAAGAAACATTAATTTAACATGAAAATACTTTTTTTATTTTTATGTCAGTGCCTTTTATAAAACAAAAGAAATGCTCATCCCAAATACAAGGTATATCATTATCAGTCAAACACCAAGAAGAAAAAACAGAAAAACATATATACACTGAAATTTCTGGCATGTTAAATATTACATCTAAAAATTTAAGTCAGTTACGAAATGAGTTTATAATTTACAATTCTTATGTATGCTTTTTTCACCATTTTAAATAAATTATATTACAAATGAGAAAAAAATTCTTAGAGGAAGAAATAAGCTTATTTTTGTAAAATTCTAGTATGTAAAAAAGAAATAAAATACAATGCTTTTACATTTTCTCCATAAAAAATGTGCATTTTACAGCATCAGATGAGATACAATGTGTGAATTATTCAACGTCGTCATTGGAAATGACAGTGGTTACAATTTATTTTAATACACAGCCTGTTTCTTTTCTAATTGTTTACTTTTTTTAAAAAAAAGGCCTTAGAAATTTGAAAGACTAGGCCATTTAAGTGAAATTCTTTTTAAAAATACTTTTAGTTGAACATCAAGTTATTGGAAGAATAAATATTTAGTGTTTAAAAAAACTAAAATTGTACAGAATAGATTGTACACAAAATTATTCTGATAGATTAATGCTGAAATGGTCTTGGATGGAAAGTGAGAAATAAAAAAACATTGCATTTTGACATTCACAAGGACAAAAAAAAAGTAATCTTTAAGTCTTGGTTTTGGCACAGGTGAACTATACATTTCAAAGATTATAGTAATTTATTATATACATAAAAGATTTTATCACAGAAAAAAAACAGAATGTAAATTCAAAGCAAAGACTTAAAAAATGTAGCCACAAAAGAATTCACCGGTCATTTACCATTTCTTTTTTGTTTAAAAAAATAAATACACTTCCAAACATTTTTTTTATAATTAGCTTGTGGGTTGAACAATTGAATATATCTGCTGGCCAATGAGTTCTCTAATTTTCCTAAGGCTGTGTGCAGCAACATATTTTGACAAGTAAGTGAATTACATTTTTTTCCCTCGCAGCATTGCACAGTATATAGGCCTACAAAACAAAAGATTGTGTGCTCTATTATAATATGTGTGCGCCTGCTAGTTGTGAGGATACATAGCTTCTGATCAATAGAGAATCTGATAACAACATAAATAGACTGCGGTGGGTGTATTCGATATTTTACTTGAGGCGTTAGAGTCAGCCCACAACAGAATTAGTACTGAATGTACCCCAAATGTGACCAAAGATGAGGAAAGGGACCACCACAACAAGCCACTAAATGCAAAGGACTGAAAAGCTTGGATGAAGGTAGTAGAGATGTAAAGGGCAGAAAATAGTTCTTGCAGCATTAATACAATCATTGATCTATCATATTAATTAGTCCAAACTGTTTTTGAACTGCATTTTCATCTTTAAAAATGCAAAGTAAAAACCAGCTGCTATGCAATGACAGACTTTTTTCAAAACTTTAAAGTTTTTAACCTCATGATGTTAAACAAAAGTTTCATTAAATATGACTACAAAATAGTCAAATGGTGGAATTTAAATTCCAGTTGGGCTTTTCATTTCTTTATAGTACTGGCATTCTATCTAAATTCTAGATATGTGTTTCCTTTTACTAATTTTTTTGTCAAAACAAAAAATGTAAGTTAGAACAAGAATAGTTTAATTAAGCAAGAGTGTTTTGAGTTCATCAACAGATAGAAATTTCATTCACATCAGTATGGCACATGCATCAATAATATAATAATACTTTTAAAACATTCATTATTTTTATAATACTTAGAAGACACATCAATTCCAAAAAATTCACAGCAATGTACAACTGTACATCACTGTAACATTATTTATAACAAATACTTCAATATAACTAGGGCTGGGGTCACTATGACCTAAAAAAAACTAGAAAAATTCTAGCATTTATGCCCCCCAAACATATTGATACATGTATATGCCCTAAATATATTACAATATAAGGTTTATAACTCAAAAGTATCATTTCTATTTTTCATGAACTCTTCCATTGGATCATTTACAATCTTATTTAATATAAACCTAGATACAAACATATTTTGTACTTCTCATCCATCCAGTGTTTTATTTACTCACTTCACTGTTTCAAATAGACGAGTGATAACTACTTCATTACCATCTATGTCACAAGTTTCATTAATGTCAGCTCAAATTTCAATGCTGTTAACAAACAAACGAAGTTAAACAAACTTACAGTAAATTTAGTTATAAATTAATGCTGAGCCTATTTTCTCAACTTTAAAAAAAATAAAAGTTTCACTATAACATTTTTGTCTTAGGCTCTAAATAAACAAAATTTGCTGTGGTTTTTAAAAAATATTTTCACAGTTTATTAGCTTTTTGCTTTAGGCTGTAGAATATTCCTTGGCAGTCATGCTAGCCTCATGGTGTCTTTTTTTATAAAAAAAAAAAAAGATATTTCTAATACAAATGTGAAAAATATCTTTTATTAACAACATCACAGAATGGCAGAATAATTTACTAAATTAATTGGGATATAAATGTGTACAATTTGAATCATTTGGTTATTACATGTACATGTATATTATTTCTTCTTCAGCCAGAAAAATGCAATGTTCTTTGAATTATATAAGAATTAAATTTACAACAAACAAAAAAAAAAGCTTTTTCATGAAAATCTGAGCACTAAATATGACCCTTGTAAATAACAGTGTCAGTTGTAACTGTTCTTTGCTGTTTCACACCGACTTTTGAAAACATTGTGAAAGTTTTCCTGGGGAAAAAAGTTGCATCCTTAATCAAAATTATTTCCACTTGAGGATTTATAATGCTATTCAGATCTTTACTACGCCTACAAAACTTGTTTTATTATAAAACTGCTGATACAAAATAAAAAATCAACAACAACTAAAATTGCAGATTTTAATTTACCACGAAAGATAAAATAATTTTTACCTTATTTCAATTATGTTCAAGTTGTCTAAAAAATATTGTTTCTGCTGGGAAACTTTTGTGCTAGAATTTGATTAGATAGAAGTCCGTTAGGTCTTGACTTCATGTTGATCTGTGTCAAGCTTCTGGACATGTTTTTGTAACGTCTGCTTAATAAGGTGGCTGAAAGTTTAAATCACTTTTGTGAGTCAATACACTAAGAAAGAATAAATTTATAAAAATTGGCCTACTTTTTTTTGGAATAGCATACAATGGCATACAATTTATAGTTTTTTAAAGGTTCATCTCATTTTGGAATATTTAAAACTAGCCCTAAAAGAAAAGTTCCCTTCGCCCTAAATGGCCATTTGGGATAGATGATGGTTACCATTCGTTGGTTTCTATAAACATGGCATAAAAAAAAGTATTTTGAGGTTAGCACAACACCCAGCTGCCTTTTAAAGCTAGGTGAACTATACTGTATAGTGACTGACTTGTTCGTTGTATAAGTGCAACTGACCTGGACTAGATTGTGTCAACGTTGTATTCATTCTATGAAACTGGTTGGGTGTCATGTTATGAGGCTGTGATCTATACTGCAAGGCGACTGACTTGTTGGTTGGGTAAGTTGGTGACTTCTTGACCAGTGCTGAAGGTTCCAGTAAATTCAGAGGCACACTGTTCACATCAATTTTTTTCCTAACATTCCTAAAACTTACAAACAAACGGCAAAAAAAAAACTACATTAATTAAAAAAAACTAAGATTAATTATTAGCACAAAAACTTATTATTAAGGAAAAAAATGTATATATATATACATACTAATCACTATATAGTACATGTTTTAAAGTCACTCTGTTGATCCTATAAACCATTAATGGAGCAGTTTAGTATTGCTCTTTTTTTCAACCCCACTATAGCCAACTGTGCAATGGCTATGAAGGCACAAAAGAAGACATAGGTGGGGGGGGGGGGGCTGTACTCCCTAGGTGGGGGGTTGGACTCCCTAGGCGGGGGGCTGGACTCCCTAGATGGGGGGGCTGTACTCCCTAGGTGGGGGGCTGTACTCCCTAGGTGGGGGCTTGACACCCTAGATTTTAAACAAATAATCTACAGCATGCTGGCTATTACCAAAGTGCTATAGAGTCACTCAAACCATTATATAAATTCTGATATTGAGAAATTAATCTTTGTTTTGGGAAAATTCCCATTTCAGAGATTCTCCATAGAATGGCAGTTATTATTGATTTTTGTATAATTTAAGTGTATGTTACCTAAAATTAATGGAACAATAAAAACAATATTAAAAATATTATAAGTTAATCTATGTTATAAAAAGAAAGGTGTGCTAATGTTTTGCTGAGTGAAGCTTGTCTATAATGAGAATAGAATTGTATTGCCTTTTTATAAAAATTCATAACTAAAAGTGGTGTTTCCAAAAATGGCAGTTCCTCATACATCGTAAAGTCAGGTTTTCTTAAAAAATTTCGCTTTAAGCATTTATTATTTTAAAACGGAACAACACAATGGGCTAAATCCATATTGAGACTGATGACAGTATTTTATATTTTGATTAAAAAAATTATGGAATAAAAAAAGAAACGTGTATAATAGGGTGGGGCAAAAACTGACAAATTTTGGAGTTAAGGTCTCAGACAAACAAAAATCAGTGACCCATATGAAAGTAAAAGCGTAGACACAAACAGTTTTTTTTCTGTATAACCGTTTTCTAGCAACTCTGTCTTTTAAAAAACGCAATTAAATGTGTTCTGAAAATATAACGCTGCTGAACAGAGTGAATTATTAACAATGTTAATGGTTCTTAAAATCAAACACAACATATTCAACAACAACAATCTCTAGTAAAATAAAAAAACAAAGTTATTTGCAACAGTACGGCAGTTCAAATGTGAAATTAGTGCAGAAAGTCTGCCTTTGTTTCTATTGTTGGCACGTCTGATCTTGATTTCTTCCTTTGAATAATAGCACCATGGCATATATCATGTCCGTATACTTTGCCACAAACTGCTGTGACATCCTTGATGTTTCTTTCAACATCTTGTGAATGGCATGGAAAGTGAGGTAGAATCACCTGGCCATAACTGGCAATATCTTTGGCAGTTACTCGGTTAGCTTTAGTTAACCATCTGGCATGACTGATTGTCCCAGGTTGGGCAGTCTCTAAGTATGAGATGTAACTCTGACCAGCATTGCAGACACATTTTCAGTAAATACTGCTGATCTGTACTTAGATCTTTCATCACCTCGTCTTCAACCTCAACAACAGAACCTGAAACTGGAGAAAATTCGATGATTGATTTCTGCTGGGGATCAAATTCCAGCATGCTTGCTATCTGTCCTTCTGAAGTCTTTGAACCAGTGGTCTTCCCATCAATGACTTCTATTAGCTTCCTTAAAGGCAATTCGTTGGCATGCAGTAAACAAACCAACCACTGAAGTGCCCTTCGTAGCTGAAGTTCAAGTTGTCGGATTACACCATTATGTTTACCAGTATTTATTAGTGTTCCATCACAAACAACTGCTTGTAAAGTTAGTTCCGACTTGCTGCTTGTAACCACTGACATAATTTCTCTGGAAATGTCCTTGGACTTCCCTGATGCTGGAACAACATGTTCAACAAAGCTGCGGGTAGGAAATGATACTAAGACGTAGTGCTCTTCTTTGACTTTGCGATGAGTAGACCCAGTATGCTTAAGAGTGACATCAATCTTGCCATCAAAACAGAGACAAACAATTCCTTCACTTTCTTCTTTGTGATCCTGAACTGACTTCTTCCTCCAAGCATCCCATCCCTTTGACGGCGCAGCTTGCTGGGATGCAAAGCATTTTCAGGTGTCAACAATCCAAGATCTTTCAAGACGGCATTTACGATCAAAACGGTATCACGATTGCTGACATTGGTTCTATCAACAGCTTTGCAAAGCTCTGGATACAGCCATCTATTTTGTGGAATAGTGCTGGAGCACGCTTCTTTGTCACTATCTTCTTCTGTGTCTTCATCTTGCACATAACTGCTGTCATTATTTCGGTTATCTTCTGAATCGTTTCCTGCACAAATTTCCATTTCCAAGCCTTCTGTAACAACGGTGCCTTCATCTATCTGCGCTCTTGTTTTTGTTTCAAACTTTGCAGCTTTCTGTTTTATTTTTTCTAATTTAAGCAGCCTAACTGTCACAATTGGATCAATATTTCCAATAACCATTTTCTTAAAAGTCTTCTGATCAACCCAGAAATTCCACTCAATTATTGGAATTTTACACTCGACATGGCATTTGCAATCTTTCCTGTCAATAACTCCAGCATCAACACACTTGCAGGTACAAATATCAAAAAGATCATCAAAACTTGACAAAGCTGTCTGATATGTCACAGATGTTCTTTTTGATTCAGGATATTTTTGCAAATCGTTCCCTTTGTCGACTAATCTTTTGAATTTTTTCAGTACACTGTCAAAAGCAATAACAGGTATGCTGGCAGCATTGTATATTTCGATTATTGCATTTGAAACAGTTTTTGCAACTTCATTAAGGGAATGATTTGGCTCCAATTGTTGGTAATAACAATATGCCCTGAAAACATCTTCACACGATGGCAGAACATTTTTGGCCAGTTCTTTTGAAAAACCAAATACCGAATGCCGACTTCTACTTCGTGTACCAGATCTTGCCAATCCCATGAATTAACAACAGTTTAAAACAAAAATACAATTTCCAACGGAAATGACAGTTTGTATATTTAATTTGATCGTTTTTTAAATAGATAATAACAAGTGAACATTCATCTTTTATATTTTTCATTAATTTACCGTCATTGGAAATTTTTTTTACGGGGGCCTAGAAGCGGCACATTTTAATACCCACAAATATTTATAGTAAAAATAAAATAAAAATTCAGAAAGCTTACATAATAATAGTAATGTAAACAGTTATCATTTAGCTGTACAATTATACCAAACATAATTATGAAAACTATTCTAGATGCATTTCGTTAATATTAGTTGGCGCTTTAGGGGTTAATATTCATAAAATGTACTATAAGAACTGTATTTTTCAAAGTTGCGACCCCTAGACATGAAAATAACACATGAACATGAATTGTGAAATTGATCACTTGATAAGGGAGCATCTATTTATAATTGTCTGACAGAGACAACAGCAGTTTGCCCCACCCTAGTGTATAATGGATAAGATCTAATTTTATTTTTGCAACAAAGATGATTTGAACCAAAGCTGTATTCAGACCTGCTGTTGTTGAGATATGAACCAGCTCTCTGCTGAAAAAATGGCTGCACTTCAGTGATAATGGGATCAGAAGTCTGTGTTTGCAGAGCAGCTGAACTTAATTCATCTTCACTGTAATGATATTAATTTACTTTAAGTATAATGGGGAAAAAAAATACAGCTAATTTCATATTGTGTTAAACCACAAAGTTGATGTAATCTCAATGACCTGACTAGTTAGATGAAGTATAACCAACAAGAATAACAACAATGCTTCACATCAAATCTTTGACTTTAAATTGAACTACTTAAATTTCTCCATAAGTGCCATTTAACTATTTTTACAAATTCCTTTTTTATTTCAATTAACAATTATTTAGCATTATCTATATTTAATTACTATAGTTAATTTCCCATATTTGTAAAGTATTTTAAAACAATAATGTGAAAAAGAAAATTCAGTTAAATTCAAATTTCACAATAAGACATGATAGATAAAATATATGAATTTTTTAAAGAATATTTTTTAAAGGGGATTCTTTAATTGTAACAGAAATGAGGCTTAAAGCATTTTAAGATTTATAAATTTTTAGCTTATTTTGTAAATTAAAAAATGAATAAAATACTTTGCTGTAAATGATTTATTCTAATAATATATGAACTGTGCAAAGCTGTTTCGAGGCGGTTGGTCATGCGGTGTAGAGCGCTCGACCGTCGACTGGTCCTAGGTTCAAATCTCAGTGAGAACTGAAGGGATTTTTTTTATGTCCTGGTGTCCCCAAGTCCACTCAGCTTTAAATGGGTACCCGACTTTTAAGTGTGGGTAGTAAAGGGGGCTGGGCGTTGTGCCAACCACACAATCCCTTTATATGCTGTGGTTACTGAAACAGATGAGTTCAACACTTAATCTGACCTGATGAGGGTTAAGGGGAATTAACTTGACAAAGCTGCTTACCTTTCTTTTTTGTTGTTCAATGCTTCACTTGGTTGTACAACTGTGAGAGACACTTCAGTGGATGTGAGATCCTGCATAGACTTACTAACTGCTGATGCATCAGAAGTCACACTCAGTCTCCTGTCATTATCTGCAATATCTCCACTCGATAATGCTTGAGTTGGGTGCCAAAAAGTTTGATCTACAAGTTCTACCTGAGTTTCAGCTGGTAACAAACCAATGCCCGTCAAACCCTGCGTGTCTGTCCCAGAATTGAAATCTGAGCTTGAAACCTGCCCAGTGTCCGTTTCACCAGGTTTTTTCCTAGAAATTATTTTCTTATTAAAAGGTTTATTAGATATAATTGTGGTTTTCGACCTTTGCAATTGAAAAGTTGGTTGAGGAGGATCATAGAATGTTTTTGATCGATGCATTCCTTTGCTTGGGGAATCAACAAAATTACTGTCACCACCAGGACCTTGAATGGATATAAAACTTAACGTGATTGGTGTCACAGGTTTAGGAACGTGATTGGAGTCTTTGTAAATTCTTGGTCGAATTGCTTCTTTCTTTGGTGTCCTCGGTTTCTGCAAAAGATTAAAACTTAAAATATGAAACGGTAACACCAAAAATTTTTTTTTTTTACAATATTTTGCTGGGAATAGATTTTTAATTAGTAATATTAAAATTGATCATTTTTTTATCAGTAATATTAATAGATATTTATTTTAATTTACACTGGTCTCATCTGAATTTCAAAATTGTTAAATTCAGTTAATCCTTACCAGCAGAGCAGAGTTATCAATTTTTGGTGTCTGTGGCTTATGAATGTTTTCACTAGTAACATCTGTGAAGAACAAAAATAATATTTTAAAATTGTTTTTGTCAAACATCAGTCTCTTATTTTGAAATTGAATGTGTTTGTTGTTATCATTAAAAACTTCATGACAGCAATACGCCAAACACAGCCACATTACTTCCCCTTGTCAAGTAGCTATTAGGACAGTGCACGATTTAAGAAAAAACCAGTGCCAGGGATGAAAAAAAATTTCTGCAGAGCCAGGAATAAATGTCTATGATTTCATTCCCGGCAGGGATATATTAGCTAAAGCAGAGCCAGGGATGACAGGTCTCAGTAAATTGAGCCCTGATTAGGGAGTAAGTAGATTCAAAGATATTTTAAAGACCCACATCAAATAAATGTATGTAATCACATGGCATTAAACAAGACAACTTTAAAACAACTTGCCTAAATTCAGTTATTTTCCAATGGTTACCCTTTCCTACTGGTTCAATGAATTATTAACTAAATCAACCGTCTATCCAGGACAGGTATTTGTTCTAGTCAGGTAATTATTTTTCTCTATTATAACTAGTAGAATAGAAATTATGGGCTTTCCTCTTTTACTAACAAGAGTACATATATTAAGATTTAACTAAGACACATAGTCTAATGTTACCTGACTCAGGTCTGTCAGCAGAATTTATTGTAGAATTGGTCTTAAAATAAACAGAAACAAGACTAAGACATTATAAGAATTTAATTTGTATGGTATAAATTTTTAAATAAACTATTGCTTTAATAATATGCAGAAAGAACAATATTTAATCACATTACTAGCTGACATGACATTTTACTGGTAAATGATAGTTTGTGTCCTAGCATGCTTAAACCAATGAATGATAAATACTGCATTTTTATAAATTTGTGATTATTTTTAAATGGTTCCATTTTTCAGGTGTAAAATTTAATGATCTTTTAGTTCAGACATAAACAGATTATCTAAATCAGCACCCTAAAAATATAATTACAATTAAATAGTCAATTATTTACATCGCACAACAAACGACAATGACATACTGAATGGATTTTTTAAATGCATACATAATATAAATTCCTGAAAAACAATTTAAAAAAAAAAATATCTTGTAAGATAAAACAGCAACAACTTACCTTTGCACTTCTTAACCTCGCTGATTTTGAATCTCCAACTGACTTTCTTTTCTTTTTAACGACAGGCTTCGGAGGCTCTTCTTCTTTCTTTGGAGGCTGATATAGTGGTGTTCTGTTCATTTCAACTGAAAAAGGGCACATGAAAAAGATATCTCAAGATAGAGAATACCATTTCCAGGCGTATATCACCTGAGCTTTATTACTTCCCTTTTCAAATGAAGAAATTGTTTTGTTTTTTATGACATAAGATTATATTTACTTCCACTTTATAATACATGAGCCCATATTATCTGAACATGGTATACACGTTGATTTAATTTTTAGTCTAGGTTCAAAAAAATTATATTTAGAATGTATTAAAACTGTATATAACAGTTGTGCCTAATTAAAACTAAATTTTAAAAAATCAGATTAGAAAAAGTCTATAAGAGTTATGGAATTAAAAGCATGCAGAGATAATGTATTAAAAGGCCACTTGTATCCCAGCTCATACATTCATCTTTGGTGGTTCTTTTCTTGACTGGTTTACTCTCAAACCTCCCTTCACTGGTCAGTGCAGTAACAGTAAATGTGTATTCTGTGTCTGGGCTCAATCTTCTAGCACTGCATGAAAGATCTATTCCTTAATACAAATAGAGAATTGGTTTGAGACATAATGTGCATAGAAATATAAAAACTATGTGAGGTTTGTATAAATTCATGTTGAACAGTTGACTAAAAACTGGGTTCATTGATGAATCATATTTTTCAATTAAAAAAATGAAGCTAATGAATTTAATTTGGCCAGGAAATCAGTTCATAAAAAACATTACATGGCCATCAATTTTAAAAAAAACATTAAATATATGTTTATATATATGGTGGATAAATGAAAAAATAAAAATAAGTGTATGCCCAAATTCTAAAGTTACAGCTTTAGTTTATCTAAGCAATCTAGACTTAATTTTTATATTATAATCAATTCTCACAAACATCATTAAATAATAAAAAACATTTTAAAAAAACTGTACAAGAAAATTCCTGCGGATGATGATATTCACCTGAGAAAATAATTTTCCCATTCATGGTAACGTCATAGCGTGTTATTCTTCCCATGGGAACTTCAGGTGGATCCCATGTTATGTGAATCTCATTCCTGCCCAAAACTTGAACATTTGGTTTCCCTGGAGCGTGAGCTCCTATTTCTGATGTTGTTCCAACACATGAAGCTCTGGGTCCTTTGCCTTTGAAAGTAGCAGCACAAACCTGCATAGTGAGACAAACACTGGATTTGCCAACCCTTTATTTTTTTACCTTATAGCTCATTAATTAATACAGAAATTGTGAAGAGATAGATTTACAAGTCCAACTCAAAAAAAGCATGATTCATTAGACATTTCTATTAATGTGAAAAAAAAAAATTTTTAAAATAGCTGTAAATAGGAAATGTATACTACATTGTAATGAAGTAAAATCGATACAGGGAAAAAAGAATTTACTGTATCTCAAATAAAACATTCTCAATGTCAAAATCACATTTAGCTGCTTATAAAATTAAAAAAAACTATTTCTTTTTTAGGTAATGCATTACCTCAACTTCAAAAGGTGTGTTTGATGCAAGACCAGAAATAATCACAGACTGCTCTGATGTGTGCTCTATCATTGATTTACCTGATGCAAGAATACAAAAAATTGGTTTAAAAAAAAACAAACATTATAAATCCTACCAAACATTTTTCAAATAATTTAATGTTCACTTCAGAAAATATTTCCATACCCATATATACATAATATCCTTTGGAAATGCCATTAAACTTCTCTGGCGGGTCCCATCCAATTTTCAGCTGTGTAGCGGTAACTCCCAAAACTCTAATATTCTGCGGGGCTTCTGGAACTAAAGAGAAACATGTTGCTGAGAAAAGAAGCTATTTTTAATTTGTAAATATTCAAGTTTCACTTTTGACAGGACTGCTATTTCTTTACTAATTGTAAAAAATAAACAAAATGATTTTAAAAAATCAAGCTCCATATAGATTTTATGCATAAAAAAATATTTAGCTCCGACATCCTCAAATGCAGTTAGTATCTACTTACTGTCTTCTTCTGTTGTCACCTGTACAGACTCACTGAATGAGCTTTCATCCACTTCTGTTGAAGCCTTGATCTTAAAGCTGTACACTGTGTTGGGGGTAAGGGAGCTGACCTCAAACTGACAGATGGAGCCACGGTAGCAGCAATGACTACCTGTGGACATCGCAAAGTAAATTTAAGTATGTTTGAAAAGCACCCACTGATTAACAGCTTTCTATAGCTTTAAAACATGTAATGAAATAAATTATCAAAAAATTCATTTGAATTTGATGTTTTGAATGATTGAGGTAACAAATACCGACCTTCATAAAGCTGATACTGAATATCAAAACCACTCTTAGCTGTGACCGGAGACCAAGAGACTTCACATAAAGTTGGACCTAAAACTATTAATTAGACACAGTTATAATTTAAAGCGCAGATATCCTAATATTTATGTTATCCAATAAATTTTACATCAATATCAAAAAGGTCGATTCCATTCATCATGATGATTATTGACTGATAAGGGAAAAGAAACTTGAAATCTGTCAAAGTGTTTAGGGGTCTTAAGTAGCTCAATAAAGGTCATTAGTTCAATATGACGTGCAATTATTATCTATTTCTGTAAGCCCTTCAAATAAATGGGTTGTGTGGCTAGCACGATGCCCAGCAGCCTATACTAGCCCAACTAAAGTCAGGTACTCATTTAAAGCTGGTTTGTCATGGGGGAACTTTCTATCAACTTTCAAAAAGACCTGGTAAAACAACCCAGAACCCTCAACTCAGCAGTCAAACGCTAACACCCAATCTACCATCCCTCCCCCTATTTTAGTTCAAGCAAAATCTACAAGACTTTTTTTACAAATTTAAAAAAAATTGATTACCAGTGACAGTTGGTGGACCAGGAGGTTCCAGTGGTTTTAAAATTTCTAATGTCATCATGACTTCTTCCTTTAAATCCTGGCTGACATCTGTGACCTGCTCAACTCTCTGATAGGAAACATAAAAGATAATCAAGTGAAACAGTCACATGGAAGTATGAACTTAGACTGGTGTATGCACAAAATCCGACACAATCAAATACCCACAAAGTTTTAAAGATAATTAATTGAAAAAAAATATTAAAAAAACCAGTGCATTATATTTCCCTAATACTTCTCATATTTACCTAAATAAGTTATATCTATCAAAAAACTTTATGACTGCTTCTGATGAGGAAACAGTGTATACCCTATGTGGGTTAAAAGCCAAGAAGAATGTAATTTATTTACATGTAAGGCAGCTATCACTTGAGGTGACGCCCTCAATCTCTGGCACCCTTTCGGCTGACTCGCTAAAGTTCTCAATGTCCTGATTTGAAAAAAAAAAAGAAAACTTTTAGATTAATTATAATTAACGAGTTAAACGATAAGTGTTTATACCACTGTTGTGTTTTGCATCAATGAAGATTCAAGCATTATGTGTTACATAATAAAAAGATAATAAACTTAAAACTTAAACAATGTAAAAAAAAAAAACGTCATTGTTTACTTTAAGAAAACTTCAAAAAAAAAATAGAAGGAAAAGGTACAGTTAAATTTATATATGGTAGATTTTTGACAATCCCGCATGTGATTATTTGGCCTAATAAAACTATATCTTTGTGATCAAATGAGGAATAATTTATTTTGCTAGGATATTGGAGGTGTGTGTCAGGCAGTATTTTAAAAAACTGAAAACTCTCTGTTTAATTGATTTTGTAGAATTCAGTTTATAATTTGCTCATTTTAAATGTGTCTACATGAACTTTGTGGCGTGTGTAGGAATGATATGTTTCCTGCTGATTCAATTAAATTTTACTTTATAGAGAGTACATTATTTTTATTTTTGGCATTCAATACATTAAAAAATAAAGTACTATATAGCACATGAAAACAACTTTAACGAAGATCCAGCCTGTAGTGAGAAGTCAGAAAATTGGTGTTTGAAAAGTTACAGGTAGAGCTGGCAGTGTTAATTATTAAAACTTATAAACACCATATTAATTTGGACATTCAAGAGTCTTGTGTATTTTCAACAAGTATACAAACAAAAATGAGTTTTATAAAAAAAATTCCAACAATTTAATGAAGATAAAAAGAAAATTCTTTACATGGCAGCAAACCAACCAGTCTCAGCATCTTGAGCATTCAGCAGCTGTGACAATGTTTTCAAGATGTTTTCAGAATGAGCATTATTTAAAAGACGAGCGTGACCTTCTAGGTTGGTCGCCAAGCAGCTTAGGGCAAAACATGCATTTTTACTTGCGCCAGCATCCTCACAGCTCAACATCTTCGCCAGAGAAGAAATCTATGTGGAACAAATATTAGTACATTTATTTTATAAAATAAACTTTCTAGTTTCTAAAAAAGAAAGTTTAGGATTCTGAAAAAAAATGTTTTTAAGAAATATACCGATTTGATTTTGTTCTATATAAATATTTAAAATGTTTAAAATTATCAAGCTCTTGTTTATTTTTTTATATGGCAATATTTTCAAAAAATACAATCAGTAAATAAATTACCATTTTTTCACACTCTGAAAGAGCCATTAGCCTCTGCCTTCCAATATCCATATCACAAAGACGACCAATAGCAAAGGCAGCATTCATCCCACGACCTGACAAGAAATATTTTTAAAAAATGAACATTTGTGAAGACTAGATTATAAATTATAAAACTTGAATGCTAAAAATTAGTATTCAAATAGAAAATGTTCCTATGTGCTAAAGGAACAAGCTCTTTGATTAAGCTCTTTGACTTTAAAAAAAAAAAATCATTAAATTCTAGTAGCTGGAGTATTACAACAATAATATAAATTGTTTATGTGGGCCATCAATTTTTACATAAACTTCCATCTGAATATACACATGGAATCATTACAGAATAGAAACAAATACAATAAAACAAAAAGTATGTTTCAAATAGAGTATTTTTAAAATGAAAACGAAACAAACACATGTACCATGCACAATAGGACTCAAAGGGGAAAGCACTCCTTATACAAAATAAATAAAATTCTTGCAGGTAATAGAAGTATGTTTCAGTGGGGTAGCTTTTCATTGGCTGATATAAGATGTATATAATTTAGAAAATTAAAAAAAAATAGGTTTACTAAAGTGATAGACCACAAGAAAAATGTTATTTATAACTTGCCATGCAGCTGTAAATGAGGTTTATAATTTTTAAAAGTCCACAGGGAAAAATGAACATAGACTCAAGATAAAAAAAAAATCTAGTTACTTCATCCATTCCTTGCTGAGACATTTACCCAGCTTTCTACAAATGCAACAAGGAAAGTTCTAAAAAAAAAAAAGTAGCAACAATACAAAAAATGAGTATTGCCTGATTTTACAAAAGTGGCAGTCTAATGTTAATTTTTGTATTATTATTTTTTTTATGTTCAGAAATATATGTCCAATGCAAGCTGCCCCAATTAAAAAAAATTCTGATCAAAATCTACAGCCAACAAGATATACAGGAACAAGTGCGTTTGGCCATGGGCAAAAAAATAACAGAAAAGGGGGCAGCTATCACCGGGTGACGAATACTCAGAAGACAGATTGTATGCAAACTTAGGTAAAATCATACATCATAATTCAAACCTAATATGTTTCTGGAACGTTCAAAATCCCAATTGATTGATTTCCAAACATTGTTTTCCTTTTTAAATCACATCAATTTAAGGGATCCTTTGTTGGAGCCCCACAAACTCGATTATTGACTTTTTTCGCAAATAGATATGGATTCTGAGAATAATACCTTATTTTCCATTATATTTTAAAATTAAATAAAGACTGTGATTTAATAGTTGCAAAAAAAATAAATATATATGACTAGCTGAATTAGTCCCAACTTTAAATATCCATGTCTTTAATATTGGATCACTAATATAGGTAGTATTGCTATATGAAGAAGAAACTAAACTATTTTTCTATGTCTTACAGAAAAAAAGTTTCATCTGTTGTTTGGGTTTTTTCACGTAAGAAGATAAAACATGCCAAAATAACATGATGCTGTGAATTTATAAATAAAACCAAAAAGAACAAAGAGACACTAAAGAAAATTGAATTTTTTTTTTTAAAATATTAAGATCTGTGGAATGAAGGGCGTGATGGCTGACAAATGCCCCATATGATTCAGCCATACTTTTGAATTAATAAACAGAGCATGCTAATAGATACATTAAATATGCCTATCAAGTGCATGCTATTTTGGTAAAAGCCCACAGCTCAAAATGTTGACATAATAGAAAACAAACTGAAAACATAATGGTGAGAAAATTTTTTTAGAAAAACAAGCATTTTTGTCTTCAAATGTACAAAAAGAAACTTTTTTTTTTTTTGTAAATTTATGTTATTTTCTAAATACTGCATGCACAAAATTTGACTCTATGTTTAGAACAGCTAAAATGCATTAATTTTTCTCTCAGTACAACTAAAATGGTAATATATTCTGAAATGAAAGCAAAAAACTCTTTTAAAGTTTAAAATTTTTTCTACATCATTATTTTTTTGTGACTATGCCCCATCTTTCTGTTAACTCCTCATATATTCAAAAAAAAAAATACGAACTACTCTTGGATAGTGATATAAATCAGAAAGGAATCCATAAGGGTAAAATGAAATAAAACAAACAACAAGGACTGTGCACATTGGTGAGTATGGAAGGGAAGTTCATACACAAATATATTACACTGATATCAATGTTTGGACATTTCACTTACTGAGTAGGTCATCTTTGTTAGGATCTGATGAATATTTGATATTGGATAATTTATCAAAGCCAAACAAAAAAAAATTAGGCTATCGTTACTGACAGCCAAGCCATGAAATGATTCCCTTTGATTGTCAATGTAAACAAAAATGTGCAAATGAGTCTTTGATACAGTTATGGTATATTTCTTTTACTGTATTACCTGTTTTATCACTTTATCTCATATATATATATATATATGTTCAGACTTATCAGTAATATTTTTTTCTTATACTTAAATTGAAGCTAATATCCCATGGGTAGAATGCCTTTAGCAACAAGCACTAATAAATTTATAACAAACTGATAACAAAGCAGTGATTGAACAAAATTAAGGCAATGTAAAATTAAACATTCTCTTTAAAAAAAAAATATTACCAGCTTCATCAACTCCTAGCACATGAATCAGTTTAGTCAGTATGTGTTGTGAGTTACGATGTTTCAAAATGCTTGTGCACCCAACTTCTGCAATGCACAACCTGTTTTATAAACAGAAAATTAAAAAAAAAAGTAAAATAATTTTCCTATGGCATGTATAATATACTATAGCATGTATAATATACTATAACATGTATAATATACAATAGCATGTATAATATACTGTAACATGTTTAATATAGTGTAACATGTATAATATAATATAACATGTATATTATACTATAGCATGTATAATATACTATAGCATGTATAATATACTTTAACACGTATAATATACTATAGCATGTATAATATACTATAGCATGTATATTATACTATAACATGTATAATATACTACAGCATGTATAATATACTATTACATGTATAATATACTATAGCATGTATAATATACTATAGCATGTGTAATATACTATAGCATGTATAGTATACTGTAACATGTATAATATACTGTAACATGTATAGTATACTGTAACAAGTCTGTGTTCAGTTGGTATAGAGAAAACACATGGGACATTTTTATTTTCACAAAACAGTATTGTACTTGTTTATAGACAGCCGACTGAAAAGAATGCAACATTCCTTTGAAAAAAAAAATGTGTTTATAAACCAAGGCCTCATCAGTAGTTTGTGCAAACGAATTCCAATAGAGCCAACTGAACCCATTCAAAACGTTACAAAGAACACAAAAGAGAGATGTGTCGGAAATGTTAAACTCACCTGGCAAGAACCAAGGCAGCATTGCTGGCTGTCCACAAATTGTCAGTGTGAAGTAAATTTGTCACATGATCCAGAGTGTCCTCCAGACAGGGTTCTGACAGCATCCAGTCACGCCCGTCACAGCTTTCAGCCTGCCAGGAAGGGGAAAAAAAGGCGTCAAATTATTCAATAATAACAGAGGCAGAAATTAAAATCTAACTAGAAAGTGGGCAATTCAGAGTTATCTCGCTAGAAAGTGGGTGTTAAGAGCTCGTTTAAGTAAAACACAAGGGTTCACATCTGCTGTGGCAGTTCAATTTTAAGCAAAACAATAATAGGTAAGGGGGTGCTTAATGAACGCCACAATCCGCAAATTGAACAAGGGGGTGAAGTTTTTAAAAAACCCAGAAAATTGTAAGAAAAAATTCATTCAATGGGAAAGGCGGAGAAGGTGTATGTCCGGTGCAGCCCCGTAGCGTGAAAATTTTACAGCAGGGGGCCAGGCAATAGCGGGGGGGGGGTGGGCAGGTAATAAATGTTACTAAGTAGAGCAAACAAGCAGAGGTGGCCAGACAAAACGCAGGGGGGGGGGCGGTCACCCTGCCCCCCCCCGCACGCTACGGGCCTGGTCTGATGGCTATTTAGCTGTTCAGTGTTCTTCTTTCTATTCCTTAAAAAAAAAAGCGGGAAGAGATGGAAGAGCAGTGTAGGCCAACTTTTATCCGCGAAGTAAAAATAAAAAAAAACAGCTGGACGTTGTACTAACCACACACAACACCTCAATATGCCAGAAACAGATGAATTCTGCATATCATTATCATCCCCGAAGTGGTAAGGGAACATTAAAAAATAAACAAACAATTCGTGTTGATAATGACCCAACCATATAAAAAAAATGATGCATTTTATTTCCATTATTGACACCTTGAGTTTTTTTTTGTTACCTCCCCTTGGTAGGATGCACTCAAGAGTAATTCTCCTTTCAATTTTTATGTCACCCACTGAAATGTTTCTAGGAGAGGAGCACAAGAGTTGTTTCGAAGACTCACCAAAGTTCCCAGAGTTCCCGCTGCGTTCATGACGCTCTCCTGGTCATCAAAGGTCAGCATGTGGGTCAGGTCGCTGAGGATGTTCTTGGCCTCCTTGTAGCGCCCTTTGGCCAGGCAGAGGATGCGGTGGCAGCCAAGGTCAGATTCGGCCAGAGTGCCCAGTATGTAAGCAGCATTGCCGGCCACTCTGAATGGACCCAAAGAAAACAACATCCACAGATAAGTTTTTATGGAAAAGGTTAAGGATTTATGAGCTCATAAATTTAGTAATCGCTTCCTAATTAAATATTTAGATAACAGGCCCGTTTTATTTTTGTGAACAGGCAAGGTAGACGGCTGCCTAGCCCCCCCCCCACTGCTAAATGAACCCCCCCCCCTAGATGGAACTTAAATTTGGTCTACTATGACTAACCGTTGAGGGGTTAGACGGGCCCCCTGTTGTCAAATATTCTTTGGGACGCAAAAGCAAGCTACAACCTACACAGATATTTGGCCACGGCCCCTGAATTATACCCAAGCCACGGCCCTGAAATAGACCCATGCAACGGCCCTGAAATATACCCATGCCACGGCCCTGAAATATACCCAAGCCACGGCCCTGAAATATACCCAAGCCACGGCCCTGAAATATACCCAAGCCACGGCCCTGAAATAACCCAAGCCATGGCCCTGAAATATACCTATTCCACGGCCTTGAAATATACCCATGCCACGGCCCTAAAAGTATACCTATGCCACGGCCTTAAAATATACACATGCCACGGCCTTAAAATATACCCATGAAACGGCCCTGAAATATACCTATGCCACGCCCCCAAAAAACATAACGGCTTTGCTCGAAGATACAAAAATGTGTGTTTTTCATGTCTCGCACAATGTCGGCGCGGGCCCCCACGGGAAGCACAAAGCTGGTCACGGCAGCAGCGGCACTGTGGTTTCGAACCATTGAGCCCCACCGTGCCGGTAGGACCAATGACCACAACGTCACGGTATGATCTATAAACGGCCATGCCGATAGCCGATCCCAGCATGTAAAATCACCGATCACCATCGTTTACCTTTAAATCAATGCTCTTAACGAATACGAAGAAGCCAGCAATCAGTTACATGCGCTACAACAATCTCGCCGTGCAGCGGTGATTCCCATAGCGTGGGTCGCGACCGAAAATGTTCAAGAATTACTTAAACGACAATGTATGCGATACATTTTAGATATTCTTTATTATATATTGTTTTTTTTTCTTTCTTTTAGTGAGACGGATGGCAGAGTGGTGTAGATACTTGACTGTCGACCTGGGTTCGATCCTCGGTGAGGACAATGACATTTTTCTAGTAGAAATTAGTTTCAAAGTCGTCCCACAAAGCTTTAAATGGGTACCTGACTAAAGATGGGGAAGTAAAGGCGGCTGGGCGTTGTGCTAACCACACAATCCCTGCATATGCCGAGGCTATAGAAACATGAATTCTACACATACCCCGATGGCCCGTTAGTGCTAAGGGAACTTTTCTTTCTTTACAAGTGGGTCACGAAAAACCAAACAGGTTTCTTAGAGGGTCGCATCAGAGTAAGTAATGGGTCAATGGGTCAAATAGGACGCAAAATTGGATGGGTCACATGGGTCATGGGTCAATGTTCCCTGACCCGCGACCCATCCTTCGTCTCCGCCCGACCCTAAAAAAACCCGTCGTCGCGCGATTTTTTAAAATTTCATAATGGTTTCTATGGCGACGGCCGCCATCTAGAAAATAACAACATTCAATGGGTCATGGGTCATGATGGGTCTGGGTCAAGAACTTGATGGGTCATGGGTCAAGCTCAGTGACCCATTACTTGCTCTGGGTCGCATATCGCAAAAAGTGTGAGAACAACTGTCTCAAAGAATGACTGGTGGGAACAAAAGATGAGATCATAGTCCAAAAATATACAGTTAGACCAGACTAAATTCAAATTATGTCTTACGTTATTTTCAACCAATTTTAATGGGTTTTTTTTAATCGGCTTTACTCCATAAATTATCACTTTCCAGTCCATTATGCCTGTAATTTTGGATTTCTTCTTCATATGAAGTGAATTAGACACACACACATGTATAATTATATACGAAATTCGAGAAACGCAATGTGTAACTTAAACACACACTATAACATGTAAGTAGGGGGGGGGGCGGTTAACAAACTCCCTACACCCGGATTAGACAGTGGGCACCGCTCTATGAAGAGAGAGACACAACATAATATATACATGACAGCAGCGGGGTTCTGGATAGAATTTGAAAACAAAAGAGAGCTTCTGCTTCTACGGGGGGGGGGGGGGGGGGGGGTGAGAGAGAGAGAGATTTGAGAAACTATACCAGTAAAGCGCAAACGACGACGAACACGCTGAAACAGACACAACAACGCAGATTGAAACTTGCCGGCACGGTACACAAGATTCACACATAACAAAGACAATTCTCTTGCACACAAAAAAAAAAAAATATTTATACAAATTATCACAACTAAAAATCTAAGCGTGGGCGCCCATCTAGATGTATTGATTATTTATTTATTTTTTGCTACTTGTCAACTAATTTAAAGACATAATTTAGTCCAGTATATTTTATTCAGTCACGCTTTTAAGTGTTAGTAATGATAAAATATATAAAATACCTGCATGATGAAAATATTTTTTTTTATACTTTTTAATCCATTTTAATATAAGTTAACTTTTTTTTAATTGTATTATTTTTTTATTATTCTTTACTTTTTAGTTTGCTTGTTGCACGCTGTAACATAATTTGGCAATAACACTAACAAAACAAAAAGTTGCACTAATTCACGTTTTTCTGTAACTGCTCCATGCGTCGCATTTACTTTGATTCGATGTTTTTTCAAGGCGATTTTTAAAAAAAATTATTAACATTGCTTAAAAAAAAATAAACAGCCTTTGTAATTCTACAATATATTCATTCATGGACTAGAAATTGTTAAAATCGTGCATTGTCATGTAAAAATCTACCACAGTGCCAACTTTGAGTATTCTCACTAGATTAGAAAAGGCCCAAAATTGAGTTATGTTTTAAGGACAAACCCGGCAACAAATGCACGCACAGAAAGTGAGACTAATTTAAAGATTTTAGCACACGATAAACGATCAAAGTACGTGTGTGACACGTGATCAAAGCTACACTATTTATATCCAAACGATCTACCATTGTAGATATTTCTCACTAGTGAATTGTAAATAGTGTGAAGTCTGCAACAAAACTTGGAGTATGAGCCACTTTGAGCGTTGGAAATTTCTTTAAAAAAAAACAAACAAATAATTGGATAAGAGCCAGTGTCAGGATATGCTAACGACAATAGAATGGTGTTGTACTGCACTTTGACGCAAGGGTGGGCAAACTTTTTTGAAACGCGGGCGACGGTGCGTTCTTAAAGTTTGACAGAAGTGGCCGGATCAGGATCTGTTCGATGGGGGGAGGGGGGAGGTGTTCACATGAAATAAAATAACTACCCTATAAAACAAAATTGAGTTATTGTCAGCGCAACCTATGTTGTTGTCATTGCAACCTATGTTGTTGTCAGCGCAACCTATGTTGTTGTCATTGCAACCTATGTTGTTGTCAGCGCAACCTATGTTGTTGTCATTGCAACCTATGTTGTTCTCATTGCAACCAATGTTGTTGTCATTGCAACCTATGTTGTTGTCATTGCAACCTATGCTGTTGTCATTGCAACCTATGTTGTTGTCATTGCAACCTATGTTGTTGTCATTGCAACCTATGTTGTTGTCATTGCAACCTATGTTGTTGTCATTGCAACCTATGTTGTTGTCATTGCAACCTATGTTGTTGTCATTGCAACCTATGTTGTTCTCATTGCAACCTATGTTGTTGTCATTGCAACCTATGTTGTTGTCATTGCAACCTATGTTGTTGTCATTGCAACCTATGTTGTTGTCATTGCAACCTATGTTGTTGTCATTGCAACCTATGTTGTTGTCATTGCAACCTATGTTGTTGTCATTGCAACCTATGTTGTTGTCATTGCAACCTATGTTGTTGTCATTGCAACCTATGTTGTTGTCATTGCAACCTATGTTGTTGTCATTGCAACCTATGTTGTTCTCATTGCAACCTATGTTGTTGTCATTGCAACCTATGTTGTTGTCATTGCAACCTATGTTGTTGTCATTGCAACTTATGTTGTTGTCATTGCAACCTATGTTGTTGTCATTGCAACCTATGTTGTTGTCATTGCAACCTATGTTGTTCTCATTGCAACCTATGTTGTTGTCATTGCAACCTATGTTGTTGTCATTGCAACCTATGTTATTGTCAGCGAAACCTAAGTTACTGTCACCAAAACCTATGTTATTGTCAGCGAAACCTAAGTTACTGTCACCAAAATATATGTTATTGTCAGCGAAACCTAAGTTACTGTCACCAAAATATATGTTATTGTCAGCGAAACCTAAGTTACTGTCACCAAAATATATGTTATTGTCAGCGAAACCTATGTCATTGTCAGCGAAACCTATGGTATTGTCAGCGCAAGCTTAAACAATTTTGGTGGTAATGGGGGAAGACAACCCTCTGTATTTAGATAAAAATGCCTAGTTTGTACCCCTCTACCTCCTTTTCCCCTAAAGTGCATATTAGGGTGATAACAAAAAAAAAATTTTTATGAAACCACTTGCAATCGAGGAACTTTTATGTGTAATTTAAGAATATCAATCGCATTTTAAATTTTTTTGAAAAAAGTTCCCCCACCTCCCCATTTTTCGGAAGAAAAAAGTGAAAAAAATATTTTTTTTTCAAAAAAAAAGGACATGTTTTTTTTTATCTTAATTCAAAAGAGTATTAATAATAACTAATCAACTCTTATTAACAAATAAGATATAGAACAGTTAGTAATATGTACAGAATGTACAAGAAATGTTCAAAACATATTTCGTCCTATGAACTTCAGATTCAAAAATTCAATTTTTCTCGATTGCGCATGAAGTTCCGCCATCAGTTTCACAACACGTTCAGCAATTTGGTTAGGTCTGGGAATGTCAATTAATGACTTCTCGACTGACCAATGGGTCTTTAAACACTTAATTGCCTTCTTGCATTTTATCTTGATGAGTGAGGTAAACACTTCATTGAAGGACGCTTCATTGTAGTGTTGCGAATCGAACCAAGCATTTGCCCATTCGTAGCAGATGAAGTTGCAGGCAGAAGCGAGAATACTGCGCCACTCTGGTATCAGAAATAATGCTATAACAGTAAATATTGCATGTGAGTTCCATCTTGCCTGGTGTAAATTTGGTAATTTATTCCAGCGGATGCGAGGCCAACGTGGGTTCTCGCCTGTGCTAACATCTTTTGTCGCAAGAAGCGGTAATCAGCTTGAAGAGTGACATAGTTTTGTGTTAATTTGCCCATGAAGGAATAGTTGAGTTCTTGTTTGCTCATTGGCTTTTGAATAAGAAAATTCATGACATGTTTCAGAAGAAGGTCGAGTACATGGTGCTGACAGTCAATATATTGTGGCTTCTGAAAGCCATTGCTCAAGACATCATCCTGTATGAGCTCTACAATCCCGTGCAAATGGTCAGTATTTCTGCGGTCGTGTTGCAAATTAACATACAAATATTTTCTCAAGCATCATATTCATCTATTAGCTGATGTAGTTCATTGTGAATGGCCACGGCAGAACCACTCTCACATTTGAGAATACCGAGTTTGCTTTCGGTTGTCACCTTTTTCAGCAAACCTACTTGATTCTCTTCCCCTTGCACTCTTTTACCATCAAACTGGATACAATAGGGATCTTTGCTTTGAAGTTTTTGAACAATTTTAGTTTTCATTTTCCGTCCTTCAGAGATTACTCATTTCCAGACACCCGCCTGACTTGGAACCGGCACATCATGACCCTGTTCAGCAATGGTTGCAAGAACGTCATGTGCTTTATGTGTGGAAATGTTTTTCAGCACTAGTAAACCCGCCGTTCTAGTGCTTGCTCTTTGGTATTTCGGTTTGCATTCAGAAGATGACGTTTAAGAAATAGTTGGCGACTCGGGTGAAGAAGCAGAGGTTTCAGAATCAGAAGATTTTGAGACAGTTGTATGTTTTTGTGTAGGTTTTGAGACAGTCGTGTGTGTTTGTGTAGTTTATGAGACAGTTGTGTTTGTTTGTGTAGGTTTTGAGACAGTTGTGTGTGTTTGTGTAGGTTTTGAGACAGTTGTATGTGTTTGTGCAGGTTGTGAGACAGTTGTATGTGTTTTTGTGGGTTGTGATTGAGAAAAGCTGGCTTGAGATTGAGTTTTTGATAGTCGAATTCGTTTTCTTGGGTGGAATGATTCCAAAGGGGCTTGTTTGACCATTGAATAACCAATCTTTCCTCCACTGTTAACTTGCCTCTGGTAGAGCTCTTTATCCTCTGTGCTTTTCCATTCTCCATTAACATTGGTGACATCAAATAACTGAGAAAGTGTTATCAGATGGTTTCTTTTTGTTTTTGTCATATAAATCAATTAGACCATTGAGTTTCATTCTGATTAGTGTGCTGGATAATAGTGGAAAGTCTAGAATTTCCCTCCAGAGCAATTCTATATCAGTAATCATAATTTTGATTTGATCCAGTCGCCGTTTCTGGCTATTGAACAGAAAAGTGAAGTTTCCAAGAATTTGACGGTTTGTCGGCATCCATGTGAGATTGATTAGCTTTTCAACAGATAGAATTCTTGGATACCTCTTCTGTTTAGAAGATGAGGGAAGATGAGTATAGTAAATGCCTTGTTTATAAACAAATGGAAACAGACGACTGAAATGTGCTTAAAAGCAGTCTAGAAAGTCATATATAATAATTCAGTGTGAAATCAAAAACGAGCGTCAAACTGCGCGATATGAGAAACCAAAAATTAAAAGGTGGGGGAACTTTTTTCAATTTAAAAAAAAATTAATGTTGCTCTGTCATCTACATACAATTGTTCCTCGAATGTAAGGGGTTTCAGTTTCGTTACGAACAAAAATGAAAATAGTATCACCCTAGTGCATATATTTGTTTGACAGTATAAAGCATGAAACATTAACTATCAATGCGAGATACTAATTCAGTCAAGAGAACAGCACTCTTTTTTTAAACAGATCTGTTTACGCTGTTAGTTGTTGTTACCTCCCCTTTAATAACGTGTTTACACTGATTAAGCCGCTCTCGCCAGATAATCCAAAATTAAACAGTAGCAAAACTTTTTTTTTTCCTTTTCATTATTCAATAGTTGTAGTAATACGCGAGATTCGAGACGAAAAAAAAATAGTGCCAAAGTTCGTGCAATTAATTTGCATTAGTCTTCCAACCGAGCTTAATTTAAAATGTCTTTCTTTTTTTTTTAATTTAACAAGGTTTCTAAAAATAAAATTGATTTTAACACACCACCATTTACTTATTTAGGTAATAAAGAAAAAAAAATATTTTCAATATAAATGATTTGATATTATAGCAAGTGTATATACTTATTAATTTGACTATTAACAAAACATATTTTTAAAAAAAATAGATTAACTTGACTATGCCTATAGCGTTACACAAATTTAGAACCTCGGTTGAGTTTCTGCATTCAATTAGTACCACCAAGTGGTTCAAATAGGATCGAATAGGCCACCCTCGAGAGGCTAAGTCGTCTGGTTTCGATTCATTCGTCGCCAGACACTGAGCTAAACGAGGCCAATAATCAGTTAGTCTAGTATCGGTAAATACCGGGATATTGTTGTCATTCTGCTGTTCTCTTGCTGGATTACACCCCCTTCCTCTCTCTCCACTCAAACAACCATTTCGATAAGAGAAAAGAAAGAAAAAAAACGCATTCGTGTTACATTATCCACTTTGAAACTGTTGGTGGGGAAGGCCCGTAGCGTGCGGGCCAGCCCCCCCCCCTGCGTTTGTATGGCCCCCTCTGCTTATTTGTTCTACTTAGTAAAATGTATTACCTGGCCCCTGCTGTAGAATGCCTGGCTCCTGCTGTAGAATTTTCACGCTACGGGGCTGGGGTGGAGTGGGGGGTGGACGTGAAAATTCTATAGCAGGGGCCAGTCATTCTACAGCAGGGGCCAAGCTATAGCAGGGAGGGGGGCAGTAAATAAATTTTACTAAGTAGAGCAAACAAGCAGAGGGGCCCAACAAAACGCAGGGAGGGCCAGGCTCCCCTGTCCCCCCATCCCCCAGCTCGCTACAGGCCTGATTAGATATGACAATTTTTGTTGGTCAAAGATAAGACGGATGCTCTACAATGGCAGGTAAAGAAGGAGTCCAAGCGATAATTCGAAAAAAAAGACCCAAAAGCAGCAATTGTACATTGCAGTTCACATAAATTAAATCTTGTCGTGAACGATTTACATAATGTGAATGCTGTACGAAACACAATAGGAAAAAATTAAGTCAATTATAGTGTTTTTCTGAGAAATTAATCAGCGAAGAAAACTAAAATTCCAAATGTTCCTTTGATATGTGAAACTAGATGGCCACATAAATATAAAAGGTTGCGGATATTAGCTGAAAATGTGACAGAAATTGTTAATTAAACAACTAGGATATTTAGAACAATCTGGAAAAAGCAATCAGGTTGCACATTAGTTACTTTCTGCTGTTAGAGGTTAGGTTTGGGGTACCTTTGTTGTTTGTTTAGTTATTATACTTTAATATTATAAACTTTCCGGAAATTTAGTTCAGTTTTATTGTAACAACTTTATGACATTTTTTTTTTCAAAATGTAGGGGGACAAATGCCCCCCCTTGCCCCCCCCCCTTTAATACGCCCATGAACTTACCCTCCCCCCCCCCGCCCCCAAGGGCACTCAGAATTATGTCCACTTCAACACCACACTGGCGACCAGTTTAAATGCGGCTGTTGTGCACCTTTTGCATGGGGCCCCCAGAAACTAAGTGCGGCTCTGGTCCAGGGATAAGTATGTGGAACCCTTTACCCGTGGGGGCCCCCAGAAACTAAGTGCGGCTCTGGTCCAGGGATAAGTATGTGGAACCCTTTACCCGTGGGGGCCCCCAGAAACTAAATGCGGCTCTGGTCCAGGTATAAGTATGTGGAACCCTTTACCCCATGGGGGCCCCCAGAAACTAAGTGCGGCTCTGGTCCAGGGATAAGTATGTGGAACCCTTTCCCCATGGGGGCCCCCAGAAACTAAGTGCGGCTCTGGTCCAGGGATAAGTATGTGGAACCCTTTACCCATGGGGGCCCCCGTCTAATCCTCAATCGGCCCAGGCCTCTATACCTACAGGTCGTGACCAAAAGAGCCACGATTACAATCTTTTTTTTTTATTTCTTTATTTTGATTTTTTTTTTTACGATAGCGGATAATTGTGATGATTGGCTTGGACTGACTTTAGGTTGATCAACAATAACACGATGGTCGGGTAAACACACTTTTGACGTTAAACCAGCAAGAGAGGTTGAATAGTAAATACAGATATTCTCAAGTTGGCCGTTTAGCTGAAAACAGATCAATGATTGCAGCAAATCTGTTTTTTTTTTTGCCAATTCTATAAATAAACAATTCAATCGTTGCTTTTTTTTTTAGTTAACATATTTAGAATGGCAAGAAGGCCGGGACAAATTTAGGTAGTTTAAATGTATTTTTGAGAAATATTTAAGAATCTGCATAAATAATTGACCAAATGAGCAATGAAGACGCTGGTTAATCTTGTAAAAAAGTAAACTTCCCTAAACGCATAGATACGATTGATGGAAATACAAAAATCAATGAGCATTCATTGGTGACCTTTCAGTATTATTGTTTTGTTACTGTTTACGTAGGGGGGGGGGTCGTAATGCCACAAGTACAAGATATCTGGCTACTACACTGACATGATCAGTCAGGGTCGTGACGTGATGTGATACTGGACTTTGTATCGGTGTGGTGCTATGATACTGGACTTTGTATCGGTGACGTGCTGTGATACTGGACTTTGTATCGGTGAGGTGCTATGATACAGGACTTTGTATCGGTGAGGTGCTATGATACTGGACTTTGTATCGGTGAGGTGCTATGATACTGGACTTTGTATCGGTGAGGTGCTATGATACAGGACTTTGTATCGGTGAGGTGCTATGATACTGGACTTTGTATCGGTGAGGTGCTATGATACTGGACTTTGTATCGGTGAGGTGCTATGATACAGGACTCTGTATCGGTGAGGTGCTATGATACTGGACTTTGTATCGGTGAGGTGCTATGATACAGGACTTTGTATCGGTGAGGTGCTATGATACAGGACTTTGTATCGGTGAGGTGCTATGATACAGGACTTTGTATCGGTGAGGTGCTGTGATACAGGACTTTGTATCGGTTCTTTTTGCAATAACAAAAATATTGTGGTCGTTTTCAAAAATGATAAAAAAAAAAAGCATGTAATCCTTTAATAGCCAGTTTAATCTGTCGGATTACCTGGTCCTATTCTCACATGCCCTGACTACAAGACCATTAAGACGTTTTATGTTAATTCACTGCATGAAGGTATGCCCGTTGTGTCGGCGGATATTTTATGCAAAATCGGTGGTTGGCCGGGGGGGGGGGGGTGGAAGAGGGGAATTTCCGTGAAACACAACCTCTCTTGTGACGCCACTGCAATAAATTATTATGATTAATTATCAACTATTTAGTTTTTTGGCACTGAAATAAAAATAAGTGGCCGCTTTAATTTTTTTCCCCACATAATGGCAGGTGGTCAGGCGAGGTTTGTCAAGTTCGGGCGCCGTAGGGGGGCGCATTATGCACCCACGGGGGGACTAACCACACTCATGCGCTCCACTACTGCGCCTATTGTATGTATCCCTATTGCCATAGTGTGGTGATACCCCTTACACCTATCTAGATACTTTTAGAACCTGTCAACGTTTGATAATTTCACCGCGGTCCGCTTGGGGGAGGGGCATTGGTTATTTATATTTTACAATTGTTTTGTTTTACAAAGTCACAGCCGCTCAGCTCCCGGTTAACCCTCTCGTCAATGGAAAGTCGCACAACCCCCAAGAGCAATTCCCAACCACGGGTTGGGGACCACTGATTTAGAAGGTCTGTATGGTAGTCTCTAATAGTTGCGAGACACGGTAACGTCTGGCGCTTGTCTTCCCAATGAGAGGAGGTAACACCGGGGTACACTTAACAGATTGATTTACACTTCGGCAAGAATAACAACAGTCAACGCCCGAACTTTAGGCCCATATAACCTAAATAACGAGGCAGTTTCAAAGAAATAACACTGTAAATGAGCCATTGACTGAATGTAGGCTACACTAGGAATATTTCTTTCATTAGTGTTGATTAGGGCATATAATGAATTCTATGGCTTTAAAATAGCTATAATCTATAGCAATGTTAATTGTGAACATTTAGAACATTAATTAAAACGATGTGCTTCAATGATTAATATATATATATATATATATATAAATATATATATATATATATACATATATATGTATATATACCCCCATCTCTCTTCACCTCTCCCTTCGGTTGATTGATTGTTCTATCGATTATCGATTTCGAATCATCTACTATTAGCGTTGACCCCACAGGAAAACACTATTGATTTCTGTCTTAGCTACAAACTACCGTACACCGCACACAAACTGACATCAACAAACAGAACAGCAATTTGTGCGTCACCGTGCACAGCCGCCCGGTGTAAGTGCCTTCATATGACGTCATTAGTCATTGTGTTAATTGGCTGTGACAAGCCCGATGTACTGCTGAGCGGCGTTCTCTGTTGTGTGCCGTTGATTTCTAACTAATGATTTGCTTCCTTCCAAGTTTAAAAATATCAAAAAGCCTCTAAAGGTCTCAATAGAAACTTTCAACTCAAGAGAGAACGAAAAAAAAAAAGCGCAGATGGGGGTGGGGGAGGGTGAAAGATTCGAACCCTATCCAGTCACAGGGCCTCGCGGATATGAAGTTATCGTCGCTAACGAAATTACAGAATGGTCGACAGTGGCGTAGCGAGCTTAACTTGCGCCCGGGGCACAATACCTTTTATAGCGCCCCCCCCCCCCCTAAATTCGAAAACCATATAACATTATATGTAAAATATACCATTTGGCGCCCCTTTGTGAGCAGCGCCCGGGCATGATGCCACCCCTCACTACGCCACTGATGGTCGTCGCCGATGTTCCCTAAAAATCTCTGAAACATAGACACCCCTCCCCCAGCCCCGTAGCGTGAACATTCTACAGCAGGGGCCAGGAAATAAATCTTATTAAAGTAGAGCGAACAAGCAGAGGGGGCCAGACAAAACGCAGGGGGGCCCGGCCCCCCGCACGCTACGGGCCTGCCCTCCCCCCAGCTGTCATTTTAGAGAACATTATGCAAATAGACGCCCCCCCCCCTAAAAGTATTAGGGCACACACACACACACACACACACACATATATATATATATATATATATATATATATATATATATATATGTGCTGTGATCAAATACTATTATAAGTGAAAGTACTCCAAAGTATTTCTGGGTGGAACAGTGCATAAAGGCTGAAGAGAATTCACACGGGGAGGGGGCAGTGACGAACCAATGGATTTGGGGGCCAGTGTGGCTTGGCCTCTTTGGGGGCTCCTGCATTTTGATATTCTGCACTATGACATGAGATAATTTCTTTAATATTTTATGTAAAAAACATTTTTTGGGGGCCCCCTCAAGCTGGAGCCTGGGGGACTTAAGCATTTGGACCCCCATACCCCCAACCCTAGATAAGCCTGTGAGGGGGTGGGGGAATACCTATACACTACAACTTAAAGAAGTGAATGATAGATTTAATGTATATTTTTAATGAATAAGCAAAACACATTAGATTAAAAGAAATTGGACTGCATGGTAAAGTATTTCAGCGGCTGCATGCTAGAAAAAAAAAGGGGGGGGGGGGTGAGATGCTAGAATTGAATTAGTAGGCCTAATAGTAAGTAAAATTGTATAATAATGAGAAAACTAGATTTTGAATCTCGCGACATTGATATAAATGGTGCTAAATACAGTATTATTGAGTAATAAAGCGATGCCAAAATATGGATAAAATAAATTATATACACCGAATTATTAATGAATGTAGTATGATAAACTTAGTGGGAAGCACACACACACACACACAACAAAAGAACAATCTACTGACATTGGGTCATTGGCAGGATATTAGTTGCTCCATCATATCATGAAACTAGAATTATCCTTTAGTTTTTAATTACTAAAATATTATTTGTATCACACTGGAATGAAACGGCTTAAAATTAGTAATAACTGAATGTAATATTAAGACATTTGAGAGTAACGACACTAAACAATACACGAGTCGAGTGATTTCAAGTATCCATGACATAAAATCAGTAACTACTAATTAGTAATTACTAATTAAAAAATGTGTCAATCAAATTATCAATCATTAAAAAAAGAAATTCAAAGATAGTAAGCAAAAAAATTACTTACCGATGTGTTTTATTTCCTAACAGTTGAACAAGAACCCAAAGAAAATCTTCAGATCCCGAATGACTTAAAAATGTTGAGATCGTTTTATCTTTGTCAGTGTGTAGATCATCAACAAGCATTTCCAATGCGGCGTAGGAAAGTTGGTTTCTATCCAAAAGCTGGACAAAGTAATCTGAGTTAGTCCAATTGCAAGACATGATACTTAACACAACTTTTTGCTTCTATTATGATGAATAAAATTTATAAATAGCGAAACACAACAAATGCAACTTAATTTATAGTGATAAAGATATCATTCGAATATTACGCCAGAACAGTTTCCGCCATCTTGATTTATTGTTTACAAGGTATCCACTATAGGGATGCCAACTATTTTCTTGAAGATTTATCCAGATAAAAAACGAAAAAAATGTTTAGATTATATATATACATACAAATAATAAAATATATATATATATTTAAATAACTAAATAAAATTATCCACATCTAATATTTTTATAGCATTTTATTATATCTAGAATTTTCCAAAAATATCTAAATCTGGATACATCAGCGATCAGCCCGAATCCAATCTTAATCATGTTAATGATAATCAACAGACCAGTGTTACTATTTATATTAAAAAGACCAATGTTGATAGATAACTTAATTTCTTTCAACACATGAAGCCTAAAAATTCTTTTCTTTAGAGCATTGGTGGAAAAAAATATTTACTTATTTTTTTACAATTATATTTTGAAAAATCTATGTTACTGGCAATACTTACATCTGCTTCACAGAGCAAAAACTTTGAATGGTTCAAACTGGTTATTGAAGGAAAGTTCACATGATAATTTAATAGAGCAAAGCATACATCCTATAATTTAAAAAGTACTTGGCTGTTGTACACTGTCTGAATTTCAAACTTACTAGGCAAAATACTTTACCTGAGAACTCAACTGTCATCTAATTAAATTGTTAAAATTAGTTCTGCAGATTGCGATCTCTTGTCAATCTGTTATTAAATACGTCTGCTGAAAACAGGAATAATGTTTAGTAAAGAGACAAATTTGTCAATGACATTTAAACAGTAAATGAAAAATAATTTTTTTTTTATTTTAAAGCTATTTCAGAAGTATGTCGTTTACTGTGGTAGCATTTTGAGCTACACTAGGTTGGCTGCCCCAGGTGGAGTGGGGAGATATAATAAGTGATAGGGTAGATAGTCTCCACTACTGCTATCAACCCCACACACTCACCCTACCCCCCCCCCATGTACTTCTAAGGCAGCCTCTGGCCTCTTTGTAGGAAGTAAGCATTTCGTGAGACTATTCAGTCAAATTATAATCCTTATATAATTGTAGTTATTTCATTGTCCTTCTAATATTAAGAAATACTTCAATAGGGTTATTCATAGCCAAGCATGATCTTTCATTACAACAGCCAAGGCAGTATGCCCCTAGGGGTGGGGCATTCAGACCTCAACAATTCAAAATTATAACCTTTATTTCTGTTTATATCTATAAGGAGGAAATAACAATGTAACAATTTAAGTTTCTAGATTGCTATGAAATGCCAGTCTACAACCACATAAGGGGGATGGATGTTTGTGCCGTAAAATGCTCAACTGTTGACCTGAGGGTCCCTGGTTCGATCTCCTGGATGGTTGTGCCGTAAAATGCTCAACTGTTGACCTGAGGGTCCCTGGTTCGATCTCCTGGATGGTTGTGCCGTAAAATGCTCAACTGTTGACCTGAGGGTCCCTGGTTCGATCTCCTGGATGGTTGTGCCGTAAAATGCTCAACTGTTGACCTGAGGGTCCCTGGTTCGATCTCCTGGATGGTTGTGCCGTAAAATGCTCAACTGTTGACCTGAGGGTCCCTGGTTCGATCTCCTGGATGGTTGTGCCGTAAAATGCTCAACTGTTGACCTGAGGGTCCCTGGTTCGATCTCCTGGATGGTTGTGCCGTAAAATGCTCAACTGTTGACCTGAGGGTCCCTGGTTCGATCTCCTGGATGGTTGTGCCGTAAAATGCTCAACTGTTGACCTGAGGGTCCCTGGTTCGATCTCCTGGATGGTTGTGCCGTAAAATGCTTAACTGTTGACCTGAAGGTCCCTGGTTCATCTCCGGTGAGGACCAGTGGATATTTCAGGTCATGGCTAAAGTCCCAGCTATATCTCCCGTGGTGCCTCCATGGCCATTGCACTATCTGCTATGGCGGGGATAAAAGAAGGGAACCATTAAAACCGTCCCATTAGTGGATAATAGGATCTAAGAGATTTCACCTCATCCTTACAGGTACTTACATCCATTTTGGAACTATTTTTGGACAGTCGTTAATTTTAATTTCAATGATCGCATAACAGACTCAACATTGGCATGATAAGGATGAGGACTTAGCTGGAGAACCACAGGGTCGACCAGTCGGGTAGCTTGCTGGCCATTGAGGGACACAGCGAGTGTGATCTTACTGCTAAAAGGTAATAAGTCTCAGCCCGCAGATTTTGTTCTCAAGTGTCAACAAGTAACTACACTTTTGAAGTAGAGGAACTTGTTTTTTTTTTCTTTAAGCTATCATCTAGAAATTGGAGCAAATATTGGCAAAACGTTTTCAAAGTTTATTATCATTCTATCCCTGAGCTTGGAGTATCTTTTACACCTTTTCATTTATAAAACAAAAAAAGGTTGATGAGGGAGAGTACGAGAAAAACATTGAACAATATGTATAATATAAAAGTAATGAAAGTACAAGAGTGAACACAAATTAATTAAAGAGTAAGAATTATTTGTTTAATCTGTAAACGCCACCAGAAAATATTAAGACTTGATCTTTCACTTTGTTGTCAAGAAATGATTTCAATTCTTGTGTGGTCACTTCTGATGAGCTCGGTTCTTCCATAGCAAACATGCGCAGCATGGCATGTATTCGCTCTAAAGTTAAACAATCTAGATTCGCCAACATTCCTTGTATGTATGTCCAGAATACCTATTAAAAAAAATTAGTTAATACAGTATCTTATACTATAATTCATACTTTTAAAATTCAAGTCAATTTTGCTTGAAACATGTATACGTTTCAAATACAGATATAAAAAAATAAGGTTATAACTTTCATTTTAGCAATAATCTATAAATATCTAAGTACCAAAATATTAACTCAGCATCAATAGTGCAAACATAAAGTTTAAACATTTAATTTGACCAAGTTTTTTGAGGTGTGCTATACTAGGGGTGCAGTGTATGTGGCCAGCCATATGGTGTGTCTTAAATTATTTGGCAAAGGAAAAAAAAGTTTGCACTTCATCTAAAGTACTATCATTGTGTGCTTGTCAAGAGAATAATGTAATTGAGTGCAGTCAGAGGGGAAGATGCTTAGAGGTCCAATATTATTTGGAGTTAAATGGAAGCAAACATTTTTAATTTTAACAAAAGCCTTAGCCTACTTTATTTATTCTAAGAAAACCAAATAATATAATATATGGATTTTGAGTAAATCATCATTTAAAAAAAAATAAAGTTACTCTGACAACTGCAGGGCGTATAAATCTGCTGCTTGCTGAAGCAAATACATGGCTAATATACTGGGATTCGTTTCAATTTTCATTAATAATAAATGACTTGCCTGCATCTCTTCTTCTTTCTGTTGCTGGGCTGATGCCATAGCAGATTCTATTTCTTCTTCATCCATCATAATTAGATCGTTGGGTCTGCCTCGCTTCTCCTCAACCAACTGGTAAACATCAGTAGAAATCTCTCGAAGGAGGCCTTGACCCTGCCAAAATGCAATCTTGCGACGCAGAACCGAAGCTGTCATTTCTAGCTCAGAGCTAAGTTCATCCACAGTCCATTTAGCTGGGAAAAAAAAATCAAAACACAAAAAAAAAAAATGAATAAATTCCTCAGAAAAAAAAAAATGTCATAATATCTGTTACGTCAAAATAAAACACGAACACGCCATCAAAGTTTATCAATAAACAAAGACTGCTCAGCCGTACAAGGTGGACAGCATCACCTACTTTTGTTTTGAAACTTCATAATGATGGCCGCCTGAACTGGTGACACAGAGAAGTTTAATGTTTCTTCTTTCAGTTCAATCTCTATGTTCATCAGACCTGAATGAAACGTAAATCGGGGAAATCAAATTTATGGGTAAACACTAGATCAACAAAGATTGAAAAAATATGATTTTTTTTAATAACATGATAATTCTCATATTTTTAACAATTTGGTGTATTTTTATTTGGTTTCATAATGGCAACAAAATGTTTTTTTTTCAACCACCACACAACTTGCAAATAAGAATTCAATAAAAGTTTTTAAATACTACATTAATACTGATTTCTAATTCTACCTAAATTATATTTTGAACTTGTACATTTTTTTTAATTCTGATAATAGAATGAATAACATCTTGAAAAATTTGCACTTATTGCAAAATTGTAACTAGAGGAAAATTTACAAAAGGTTAGTTTAAACTTTTCAAATTATAGTTAAAAATTGACTTATAAAAAAATCAGCAACAGATCTTGAAATTTAAGTAAAAGTAGTTTTATCAAAAAAAGTACATTTTTAGCAACTTTATTACATGTACTGTGTAACAAGGAATAAAAAAAATATGATCTCATGAACCTAAATGAGGTTTCCAAAGCAGTGTCCTATTCTGTTTCTGCATCTCAAAAGCCTTGGTGTATTTATCAAGATGCTCCTGAAGTTCTGGTGGAAGTGTAATTTTCTCATCTCTAAAAGCTGGCCAGAACTGAGCTGATAGAATCATGGCATTCATTTCCATTTCCTAATTGAGAAAGATTCATTAATTAATTAAAAAATATTTTATTATAGTAATTTTGTTTTTAATGTTGTCTCAAATATGGAATTACTTAAAAATTATTTTTACGAACATTATGTTTGTTGATATTTTTTCTGGCGTCCTGAATTCTTGCATTGACTCGTCGAGATTCTGTGACGTCTCTCAACATCACTTCACAGAAATGCAGCTGAGCCTCCCCAAATCTCAATTTAAGTAGCTCCAAGTAACGAAGCTCTCTCTCGACGTCATAGTTGTACTGCATTAATATACGATCTGCGAGCAGGGCTCGATACTCATTAACAAACAGCTCTTTACTGCCGTAGATGTTGACCAGGGTGGACAAAATGTCCGCAGACCTTCTATTCTTCGAAACAGTGGCTGGAATGGAAATAATTAATTTTCTTCACTCTATTAATTAAAAACCTTATTTAAGCATTTTTATAAACACCAGTACATGAATCAACTATTCTTGAAAATTATTAAATATCAAGGGCAAGTTATCAGTAAGTAGGCTAATTTTATTTTGCCCTTTTACAAATGTATGGGACAGATCTTCCTCTTTGTAAATTAGTGTACAGTATATGTGCATAAGTAAAAACAAAAAGAACATTTTTTTCTTTCATAGCGGTTTATTCCATAACTTTGTTAAGAGAAAACGTTTTTTTTTTTAAAAAATGAATATGGTTCAATTGTGTTTATTAGGGTTGTCCAAAGTTGTATCAGATGAGTTTCCTAAAATATTAATCAAAGACTTACAAGGGTCAGCATCTACAGGATCGGGCATCCAGCTTTCCCAGCCAACCATGTTGCCATCTTCTTGCTGGTTCTCATCTCCGACAGGCTTTGTGTTGACCAGCTCACTGATGAGTTCGTTGTTACCTTCATCTGTCAGGCTGGCCACAATACACCTGACTGTGTCTTCTCTTGACCTAAGTAAAGGACAATCCGTTTAAAAACCGCTAAACAGGAATCCGCACATTTTGAGAAAAATTCTACAATGACTAGTAGAGCTTGTGACAATCATGGAAGTGTGTGGCAATAAAGTGTAATGACTAAAATGATTGGATTATAGACAGATGTAAGTTGTTTTGTTTCATTTGGGCTATTGATGCCCCATAAATTCCCTCATCAATGACATTTATAGACAAAAATACAGATGGGAAAATGAAGTGACAGTCGCTGTATTCTTCTATTTAACCTAGGTCACAAAAAACTGATAAACTTCTAGAGAACATTAATTCTGAAAAGATATAGTACTGATCTGATTTTCTTTAGGGTTAAATATATTATTTTTTTGGTGTACATTATGGTGTGGATATTTCAAATAAATATTACCTCAGATATCTGCCTACAGGCTCACACACTAATTCTAAGATGACACCGGCTGGTTCCAAAAGTCTCAGAGACTTGATGGCTGCTATGTAGGCTGTCAATATATCGGCTGTATTCACACCTGGTTATAAACAAATGATTTCCAATTTAAAAAACCAAAATAAATTATAGTTTACGGGTGTTTTATTATTAAGCTAACACCAAATGAATGAATTTCATGATTTTATTATTAAGCTAACAAAAAATTTAAGAATTTCACAATGAGCGAAAAAAAAACAACTAAATGTAATGATTTTTTTCAATGTTATCGTTTTTTCAATAACTGAATTAAGGGATCTTATAATCGAAATAGAACAGGAAGCTTAAGCACTGAGCAGTAATTGTCGTTTTATTATTTCAACAAAAAGTAAAGCTTTTTTGATCAATTAATTCTTAATTATGAGAGAACAAAAACTTTTTCTATTTTTCTTAACCATTTTTCCAACTACATGTATTATCTATCCCACTTATACATTCTTATGTTTTTATACCCATTCTCTTTCTGGAAGTTTTACAACTTTAATTTACAATTAATTTATTTCATTGCCACCCCACCCCCAATTTATTACTAGTGTCCTGCTCGGTATCATTAAGTAATACATTGTTTTACATTAATTGAATTCATAGATACAACTAGTACCGGTACATTGTTACAACTAGTACCGGTACATTGTTATCAAGTTTTTAAACCTTTTATTAATAAGTAAAAGTCAGATGCTAACTCTTATGACAAAACTAAATCCCCAATTCAGCAGGTGGTGCAATATTTAAGGATACTCCATGAACATCAAATCCCCACTACAGCAGGTGGTTTCACATTTAAGGACAATCTATGAACACCACTGTAGTGCCTGCAAGTGGTGCAATGTTCAAGGAAGCACCATGAACACTTAATACTCAACATCCCTCACACACTTGGTATCACAGAGTTTCAAACCTGACGGCTAAGAAATGACATACAGTATTCCAAACCAACACCATTTTTTAAACCATCAAGCCATTTGCAGCACGTAGACAAATGAATAATGATAGAACTAAAACTAGCCTGGATGAAGCAACCGACTCTCCAATGCATTTTTCAGACTGGATACAAGCTCTGATCGCAAGTCTGTTTTTTCCAGACAAGCACTGAGATCTTGAATGGCGGGCTTAGAGTCAGGGTAATCAATGATGATGTCGAAAAACTGGACAATCAGAGACTTGGCATATGTTTCATAGATAAAGTGTCGAAGCCTGTCACGAAAAGCAACCACACTTGCCATCTGCGAGGCTGTCTGTTTGCAGGCGTACATTTGCTTAAGCCAGCCTAGTACATGCTGATCCAACCACTTAAAAGAAAAAGGTATAAAGAATGTTAATAATAAGAGTGAATAAACAAAAAAAAACATGTTCCATAGACAAAATTAATAAAGTAGATTAAAAATAATTGTTGTGAATGATAAAATAAAACAATATTCTCGCCCATTATCCTCTTTTAAAAAAAATCTGTTCTTCTTAAAAGTCTCTAATCTAATAAAAATGATACTTTAAGAAAAGGTTAAAGTTTTTTTCAGTTATTTTTTAACATGACTAAAGATAACCAAGGAATTATGCGCTATCATTTCATTATTCATAAAAAAAATTTTTTTTAAGAAAACCTGAGAACAAACAAATAATTCAGAAGAAGAATGAAATCATCATGCCAACATATGACCACATATTTTAAAGATTAAAGCCTAAAACAGCATCCACACACTTTAAGTATTCAAACCTAAAACAGCATCCACATCCTTTACAGATTCAAACCTAAAACAGCATCCACATCCTTTAAGGATTAAAACCTAAAACAGCATCCACATCCTTTACAGATTCAAACCTAAAACAGCATCCACATCCTTTAAGGATTAAAACCTAAAACAGCATCCACATCCTTTTAGGATTAAAACCTAAAACAGCATCCACATCTTTTAAGGATTCAAACCTAAAACAGCATCAAAGCTACTGGGAGATGAAATTAATAACTGGAAAAAAAATAAAAGATGTAAGAAAATAGGATAAAGAGAACATGTGGGAAAGATGGAACCAGCAACAATAGAAAAATGGCAACATGAGGGAAGATGGAACCAGCAACAATAGAAAACTGGCAACATGAGGGAAGATAACCCCACCTCTTCCAGGTCACCGATATGGGATGTGTCAAAGTTTCCTTTACAGCTGTCCTCAATGTGTTTCTCAATCTGGCAGTGGACAATTTCAGTGACGGCCGACCCAGATATCAGTTCCATCAGGCCCATCTCATCCCTGAAGTACGGAGTAAAAAAATACATTACATGATATATTCTTCATCAAGTTGACATCTTGTTTACACTGACTAATGTTTGTACCAAAATATTTTCATCACAGCGATAAATAAATTATTGCAGCCAAATGTTCTCTGAGAATGACAATTTAAAATTTTTTTTTATATTTTCAAGAATACATTTAAAAAGAAATTTTACTTAGAACTTTAAACAGGGTTTTTTTAAAAATGTATTAAGACAAAGTCGTCTGAACAAGTAAACAAACTATTCATTAAATATTGATTTCATTAAAAAATTATCCGCATTAATATGAAATAAATATAAAAACATATACGCACAACTTTTTGTTCACTGTATCAAATCTTTTCTGACTTTTTTCTAGGTCCAACTGCGAGGGTGCTTAGAGACACAGAGAGTATAAAAATGCTTGATTATTGGAGCAAAAAAAAAAAAAACGACAGTTACATAAAATCTTGAAGAAATAATGAGTTTAACCTTAGCTCAAAGCTACAAATGAAATAATGAGTTTAACCTTAGCTCAAAGCTACAAATGAAATAATGAGTTTAACCTTAGCTCAAAGCTACAAATGAAATAAAAAAAAGATACAGCATTAAAATGAAAGACAAAAGTCAAAATATCATCCTTACTATAAAACAGAAAAACCTGTCAATCTACCTGATTCATCTGCCTGGTTCCTGTGTATCTCAAAAGCCTCTGAGTAGAAATTCTTGACAACCGCTTTAAATGGCTGCGGGAAAGTGTAGAACAAGACTGACCTAATCATCAGCTGAACCTGATTGAGAGAGATGGGTCAACGGACATTTTCGTTAAGAGATATAAATTGATATAGTAGTATATATGGACAATTTAAATCACTAGTATGCCATATAGTTGATCATAATTTTACTCGTTTGGTGCATTTTTCCAACCGTTTTCTCCACTCGAAACTTCCATTTATATAGGAAAATTTTTGTAATCGATTTTTGAGGCAACATGACAATGCATGATTCAATAATTAATTTTGCAGTTAATGAACTACTTTCATTAATTTTAATCAATTAAATTTTCTATCTGGGAAGAATATTCATTCATATAGGTAAATGTACCAATACTACATAAATTAAATTTTTGCAGAATTGGTGCAAAGGTAAAGTGCTCTGCTAAAGAGGTTAATGTCCCAAGACAATTGCAAAATTTAAAAAAAAACATATTTTAGAAAACGTTAAGCTTTAAAAACTTGTGACTTTTTTAATTATGAAAATAACAAACATTTTTTTTTGGTAATGAAAATGTTAATCATGCTGTAATGTAAACTATAAGAAGAAAAAAAAACTGTAAGTTTATCATTTATGTAATAACTTACTCTGCTTTGAGTCACCCCTAACATTTTAACCTGATCAGTAGACTGCCACTGGTGAGCACTGCATGGTATTGGTCTGTTTGGTATGGTGATGCCAAAGACTTCAGATGCATCAGGCAGGTATCCACAAGATCCAATTATGCCTGAAGACATAGGGTCATCTGGTGCAGGAGTGGCAACTGGGAATGATGGCCTGTCCGACTGAGAGCTCTGGACTTGATAAAGTTCATCGGGTGTGCTTATAAATGAGATAGGCGTGATATTTCCTGGTGTTTGGGTCAGCATCTCTCCGGGAGTTGAAGTGATGCTAGGTTGGTGAATGGAAACTCCTTGTAAGTTAGTCTTTTCATCGCTCAACAAAGGAGTTTTTATAACACTCAGGGGCTGCGTAGCCTTTCTTGTATTAACAGAAGATGGATGAAATTTTTTACTGCCACCTATTGGTGATCTAATAAAAGACTCTTCATCTTCTTCTTCCTCCATGATATTACTTATACGATTGTTTGCAGAAATGTTCAGGATAGGGTTAAGCAGACTTAGGCCTCTATCCATTTCCAAGGAGTCTTCCAGGCTTTTGTCTGGGCAAAACGAGCCTTCCATTGAAACAATGGTCCTTTTATCATCAACAGATAATACCTGTTTAAATTGGAAACTATTGTCTTCGATGCTATCCTCATTCAGGCCTACTTCCATTTCCTCTCCCTTGGTGCCTTTTTCAAATGTGACACTCAGTTGACCTGCCTCTATCTTGCTAGCTCTTTCAGACTTGAAAACAGCTAAAGTGGAAGTCAGAGACTTCTGCCTGTTCAAATTGCCAAAACGCACACCTTTTGTAAATGTTGTGGCTGCTTTGACCGGAGTAAAGGCTGACATCAACGATGACTGCCCAGATACAGGTGCTAGCACAGCAAGACTTTGCAACCACTGTAATCGTATTAATGAAACTAAGTAGTAGTCTTTGTATGAATCTGAAAAAAAAATTGCTTTAATGAAATATCTTCAGATTAAATGGCTGTGTGCTTACAAAAGCATACTCACTAAAAAAGATAATGTATATTCAATCATTATTAAAAGGTAGTTTTTTTTTTAAATACTATGAAACTATATGTTTTTTCATAATGAATAACACTAGATTTTCTAAACAGTCCTGAACAAGTATTTTTTTTTTTCAAAGCACATTTTTTTTCTTTCATATGGTATATTCTGAAATAATTTTAATTGTCAGACAATATTTTCACAGGTTATTGCAGAGAGTGTAGTAAATAACTTGGCAAATTAAGCATAAGTAAATAGAATTTTTGAAATGCCAACAATACCATATAAGAAACCAAATGCAGTAGACAGCACATCTGTATCTGCTTCATCATCAGTCTTTGTGAAAAATTTCCAAAATGCAGGACCTACTCTTTTGCTCAGGTCTTGAAAAATTGTTTCCATTAACCATTCTTCAAGTAAAGAACTCATGCCTGGACTTCTTAAAAATATTGCTGCTTCTTTCAACTCTGGGGTGATAGCCACTGATTTCCATTTTATTTCTGGAATAACCTGTATTAGTAAACAGTACATTATCTCTAAATAAAGTTTATAAGTCTTTTTTTTAATTTTATGTAACAATAAAATAGTAAGGATATGAAATATATATATATAATAAAATATATATATGGTATAACTATATAAGTTAAAAGTTCTGGCCTTCAGCTCATCATGAAACATTTAAAATTACATGAGTTCTTATATATTTTGTTTACAATAGAGAAACAATTTGCATTTCTGATTGCTAGCTAATGCAGTCACAAAATTATCAAAGTATAAAAAAAAAAAAAAATAACATTACGCAGGTAAAATAAATGTAAAATATTCATTAGAGTAAGAAAAGCTTATAATAGTGGTAATTTTTTTTTACAAGAAATAATCATTTATTTATGTTCAATCGTTTCTCAATATTTTATTTGATATTTATCATTAAAAGAAAGAAAACATTTAATAGTTTATATTCAATATTTACACACTATTTCCTTCTGCTATTGTGAACAATTTTATACTTAAAAGTAGGTCTGTGTATACAATGCATACTTATTCAAGAGAAATGCTAAAGAAGTTATATAATATCATAGCTTAGATAAAAATAATATTGACAAATTTAAGATTGCGCTCTAGAACAGGAGAGGGAATATTTTTTTTAACAAGAGCAAGAGTGGGAATTTTATTGGAACTGCAGGCCACCATGGGTTCTTAAATTGTAATAAATTTGACAGAAGAATAGAAAGGCTGGACCCACAGCAGATAATTGCAGTGTTTGTATGAACTAATATAATTTAAAGATAAAAGTCACTGATCTGAACAAATGGGCAGAAGCAGTGAATGGGATGATGGGTTAAATCAAACAGCCTAATGACCATACTATACTAACTATGTAAGTACGTTGGCTGGCCAAAGTTTGCTAGCTACTATTGAAATCAAATGCACCATACCCAGTCCCAGAACATGACACATAATATAGTCAATAGTCTAGACCAGTGGTCGGCAAAGAGCGGCTCCAGAGCCGCATGTGGCTGTTTGGCTCCTTAAGTGCGGCTCTGGCAGTTAGTTTTATTTAGTATACAACTTATTTAATGTACTACTTATTTAGTGTAAAAAGTTTACTAAACAAGCAGATTTGGCTCCCAATTTTTTTTAATTGATGAATGTTCATATTTGGCTCTTTGGCTGATAAGTTTGCTGACCACTGGTCTAGACTGTCACTATATCAGTATATGCATAGACTAGTCAACTGGACCTGTGATGACAACCTTAATATAAATTAAAATAATTATTAACTTATCGAATTAAATTGCCTAACTACCTAAATAGTGTATGAGTGTACTAAATATGATTTTGAATAAATAAATTATAAAATAGACTAAATTATAGTCTAGTTTAGTTAAAAGACTCACAGACACAGTCGTCAAAATTTTTTCTAAAAAATCCCAGCAACATGAGATTTCCATTATTGACTTGGATTAAACATTATGCATATTCACTTAGCAGTGTTACAACTTTTCATACAGACACCACTTTAATGGATTTATGTAATAAATAAATAATAAATATAATGGATATAGTTAAATATAAAGACGTATTGACTACATTGACAAATATATTTAAATTGTGATGGGAGAAGTTCTCGTTTTCTTGTGCACTTCAAAAAGATTCACTTGTTTTCTTCACGTTTTAATTTTAAAATTAATTTTTCTAGCTCTCTCTAGTAAAGTAAAAACTATTTAAAACGTTGTACATATTATTTTTAAATAATCAACATTTTCATTTATCTTTTAATCTGTTTTATTTTTATTGAAATAATTATAACTTGATTTCTTCTGTTATTATTAGTACAAAATATCTTTTGACAATCTTCTATTTTTAGAACACAATTTAGGTCAGGCAACCTAGAGGAATTCCTAAAAGTGATGTCACTTAAAATAGCCAAAATGGTGGACATTGCAGCCTCCGTGTAATCAACTGAAGCAGTACAAGAATAGTATCTCTGTTGTGCGCGTTTTGTATATTCAGTCAGTTGTTTTATGACAAAGCATATGGATAACACAATCTATGAGGTATTTAAAAAGAAAAAAAAACCTTACTATTATTTTCATTACTAAACGATTGCCCTAATCTCTCTCTAGTTCAGACAGAAATCTGAAAGTCTTCAGTTCTTCACTCAGACGACTGACTTAGTCAAAATAGTGGAATTAAATTAGAGTGGTCGGTATGCCTTATCATTTATGAGCCGAATCAGTAATTAGATCAAATCCTTACAAATAATCAAATTTAGTGAGAAATTCGAGCAAACTTTAAGATTACAGAAAAGTAAAATACATTTTTAATCAAATAATTTTTTTTTTAGAGAGCGGACTTACTCAAACTTACTGTTGTTTGTGTTTATTAGCATTTTAAAGACTTCTCCACTTTGTCATTAAAGCACTGTAAGATTGTATATAGAAAAATATAAACAACCTGGTGAGTCTTCAGTTACCACTCATTGTCTCACCCCTAGCCATAGAGAAAGCTGAGTTGATTCAGTTATAGTTTAAAACATCTTTTGTAAACCTATAAACTATAATTTAATGAAATAATGCAAGATACACAAGATGACTAGAACTAGAAGGAGCCAGAAAGAGAGGCTGTCTTGGAATAAAATGGATAGACAGCAAGAATGAACAGGCCAAAATATAGCAATTCTACTGGTGACCACACGATACAGAGAGGAATGAAGAGACCTTTTCACTCCTAGTGTCCTCTCTCCACCCCTTCCAATAAAAAATATGATGACAATAATAATAAAATTGTCTTATTACAAAATTCATGTACACTCTTATTGCATTTCTTGCATTATTTTTATTTTACAGATGTAATATCAGAAATACATAGTGCAGACCTTTTTGCTTAAGGTTTAGTGCACAAGTGAAAGTTTGACTTAGCTTTTTTCTTAAACATCTAAAACTGACAGAATGTCACTGGAAGATCCTTTCTTTGTAGTTAGAGAGTAAGTACCTTAGAATTAAAATCTATTTTATATTGCCATAATACATATATCAATACCAAAGCTTTGTTCTATCCTCTTCCTAAATCTGTAATTAAACATTCAAATCTCATTAATGATTCTGTAATTTAAATACTTGTTATTTTTATATGTGTGTAACTTAAAAGACTAACTAAATTTTTTATAAATCTTAAAAATATGGAAGAGAGATGGTCATAATTTTTGTTGACTTTAAAGCTTGAAAAAGGGGAATATGCAAGTGGATTGAGTTTCAGTTCAAATATTGATGAAAACAAATATAAAGCACTTCGAAAGAATGTTGAGTTAAAAATCTATACTTTTTAAAACATATTTCAATCTATTTCGTCGCTACAATACTGATGATAGATTTTTTTCTGTACCTATGAAATGATTCAACTAATTTTTCTGCCTTGAGTTTATACATGTATTAATGTTACGTGGCAGATATCATTTCTCTTTCTTATTATATAAAAACTAAAAGACTCATTGTTTAGTTACAGTCCTCGATTAAGAGACTTTAAAATTATTTTAAAGATACACACTGGATTAATTTTTGGCTACTTTATTTATGTCTTTATCTGTTTCAGTGAAGTTCAAAAAGCTTTGGGTGTTGTTCGTAATTTGTTCAGCAGATGGCGAGAACTACAAGAGAACAGTGCACTGTCTTCTAGAGATGAAATCGAGTATACCACCAATGAGCTAAGAAATAGTCTTCGCAGTATAGAATGGGACCTTGAGGATCTAGAAGAGACTGTTGATATCCTTTTTTTTTAGGACTATATAGATATTTTTTTAAAAATCAAATTAACAGGAAAATACATTAAGAATATTTAAAAGTCGTTTAATTTCTGCAAATATTTATAAGAAAGCTGCTGAAACTAATGCTGCCGAAAAACGAAACATATTGCATGACAATCATTACACTCTGGCCTTGGAGATAATACATTGTTTAGGTTGTATGAGATCTTAAGAAGATTTTGAGCACAAAAAGTGCATGACTCCCTACTTCAACAATGGGCTCAAATCCTATTGTACTGAGTACATCAATTATAAATGCTTCCCTAACATTATTTAGGAATCACATTGCTGTCATTTCAGTCTTCAAGTATACTTTGATTATAAGGCAGGGCTAAAATGTCTCACCTGTCTTGTAGGAGCATTACAATTTGAAATCGCTCATCACTTTTTAACAGAGGCGTAACTAGGGTGAGGGAGTGGGGTCTAAAATCGAAAACCCCAAAAAAATTTTTTTAATATTAAATATTATGTATCATTATCTGATCTCATGGTGTCGAATGTCAAATCCCTAGGTTCGTCACTGCTTTTTAATAAATTTAATACAACAGTATCATTATTTCATAGTGTATTTTTTTAGACATTTAACTTTAACCTTTGCAACGTATTGTGGAAAAAAATCCCAGAAAATTCAAAATTTCAGAGTATGATCTCCAAGAAAGAAGAAATTTTGTAGAAAAAACAAAATCAACAGTGAGGGTGAGTTAAAACCATTTTTTAAAATTTGGCTTTCAGTAAGTAAATTAAAAAAATAAGATCCTAATTTATATTTTTATAATAGTATTAGAAGATTATGATATTAGGTTGTGAGCCGTAATTGCTGTATACATTTTTTTTTCTATTTTGTGGTATAGGACATGAAAAGCCAGATCTCAAGCCCAGGTAACAAGCCAAAGGAAGAAATCACTCCCAGACAAAACATCATGGTGTCAATCTCAAATGGACCTAAGACTCCCCAAGATAAATATAAGCGTCTAGATGAAGAAATGGAACAAGCTAACCAACGATACATCAGTGATACGCAGCAGCAACAGAAAGTAAGTAGGCCAAATTAAAAAACCGTGAGTGAAAAAAAGGTCATTCTGGATCATCGAGTAAAACTGGAAAATTGAGCTTTAAAGCTGGTATTAAATATTTAAAAAATTTGAGCCCACTACGCAGTATACCCACCTGTCCCGTCCCCCCCCCCATCAAATTTTATCTCGTTCTAAATTTTTTACCTTTTTGTTTCAGCTTTTGATCCGGTCCCAAGATGACCAACTCGATATGATTGGAACAAGTGTGGGGGTGTTGAAAAATATGAGTCAACAGATTGGTAATGAACTGGAGGATCAGAACATGTAAGGATAATTTTTTTTTTGATTTTTATTTTAACACCTTCTTAAATTGAGAGAAATAAACATCCAAAATTTGACTTAAAGACAACATAATTAACCTCATTTTGTTTGTTTAAGTACAAAGTATTGACTCAAATGTATTTAGATTTAAATGCATGGTTACATTGGTTATTACATCTACTATTGGAGTTGGCCATTAAAGTGATTATTAAAAATTATTCTCTTTCAGGAGCTTCAGTAGGAAATAATCATATGTTTTTATGCAGTCATTTCATATGTAGTAGCATCCTAGAATTGTAAAAGTAAGATTTACATTTTTATTTCACCAGCATGTTAGATGAATTTCACCATGAAATGGACAATACAGAGAGTAAAATGGATCAGACAATGAAGAAAATGGCCAAAGTTTTACACATGTCTAATGGTTAGTTTGATTCTAAAAAAATGTGTTGTGTGTGTGTGGCCTTAAAAATAAATGTTAGGCAAACTGGCATCCTTGTTGATGACAAAATTTATTTACTCTAAGATATATTTTATCATGTGAGTACAAGAATGATCTAGACCAGGGATGGCTAATTGACAAAATGTTTTTAATTTTTTATAAATTCAACAAAAATAAATTAATTTATAAATACTGCTATAAAACATAGGATCGTGGCACACACAAATTAAATTCATCTTAATTTGGTTATTTTTGGCAAACACAAAAATTTGATTTAAATTTTCTCTATGTTTGGCACTTCAAAAAATTTCTAGAGGCATAATTCTCAACAAAAACAATATCATATCTAAAGTGTTATTGTGTTTTCATTTATGGCATCTATCGTCTTTCCCTTTCTGGGTCTCTGACCAGTTGACCCTGTGGCACTTTTGCTCTGAGCGAAATCAAACAAATCAGAGACCACAGTTACCTATATCTGCCTTGCCCATTATAGTCACTGCTTAGTAAGGATGTAGACATTCTCAATGCAAATTCTTACCCATTAGTGTTTACATATTTATTATTGGATGAAGAGATAACACCTTAATCTAACAGAAACATCATAGAAGAGTGGTGGCTAAATTCCGCTCTTTGTTAAGTTTATTGAATCTCTTGTCGAATAATTTTTGTATTAACATCTCATTGAATTGTTTAATTAACTGCTGGGAAGTTCTTAATTTTTTTTTTACCGTTTAAAAAACATTGAATGCAGGTTTCATTGATCTCATGCATGCCACACACACACACAACCCCATGGCCCTAGACTCTAATAAGTGCAGTAATTACTTGCTATTTCCTTGTGTCTATTTCTTCCTCTACTACCCGTTAGCACTTAGAACTAAACTTCACATTGACATTTGTCTGTTTATAAATGTTCAGCGCATTAAATTTGTAGCTTCTGTTTCTTTCTCTAGATCGCAGACAGTGGTGTGCTATTGGAGTTTTATCTTTGGTTCTACTCATCATCATCATCCTGTTCTTTTTGGTATAGTGAGGCCATTTACTGCTGTACATAGGACGATAACGTATATAATTTTAAACATAAATATTAAAATCTAATTGTCGACATACATTTTTGTTTGTTTTTGAATGTCCATCTCTTTTATTTTTTTTTAGAATTATTCAATGTATTTAGAATTGATCTATTTTAAATTTTTACCACAGGCTATACATATATTTATATATATATATATATATATATATATATATATATATATATATATATCTGTTTCGGCATAGAACCTATTTTTCCTTTGCATTGAAGTTCATAAAACAGGAAAATTTACCACCTACACTACATCAGTGACCCTCTTTTTAAGTTTGTGACTCGATTCATAAATTGTTAGCATATACGTGAAAGCTTGAGATACATTTTAACTCAGTGCTTTCTCATCATTATCATCAGTTGTGTGTACATCACAATAGAATTCCCCCCCCCCCATCAGATATTATTTGGTTAAACATATAATTAAAAATAGCATATATCAGTGGGGTTTTTTATTTAATTTTTTGTTTCAAATATTCATCTGTTTCATTAATGAAGAGGTTTTAGAATTGAAATTTTTCTTTCTTTGCTCTATTTTTCACAACTGGTGAGATTAATGCAAAGGTGACCCGTAATCTCAATATAGTGCAATGTCGCTTTAAGAAAATTGACAGGAACTTGTAATTTATTCTTTGTACTGAAATTAGGGAGGAGGTGTCAACATTTTTTTGTGTGCATTTCATTCATTCCTTATAGGTGTGTTATAAGATGATGAGATAAATTTACCAAAGGAATAGCCATGGAGATATAATAAGCCCTAGGTCTCCTATGTTATACCTGCTGTGCGGCTGAGGCAACTGACTTTGCCGTGATTCAAACACAAAATATGCATTTAAAAGTAAGCTTACAATTAGGCTGCCTGAAAACCACCAATAGTGTGTATATGTTAAGTTTGTCTCATGTGTATTTATCGCCTAACTTAAAAAAACAGCATTGTCAGCCAGAAACATTAAAACCACTAGAAAAAATAGAAATTTGTCTTTTAAAAATGCTGGTGTTGATTTGATTTACTGTTTGAAAAAAAAAGTTTAGATGATGGGGTTTTTTTTTTATTATTATTTTTTATCTTCAAACTTTTCTTAAATATATTTCCTCCCTAATTTGTTATGTGATGTACTGACGTTACATTCTATAAAAGTCAGAACCATTTTTCTATATTCATTAAGTTTCCTTCCCTGAGCAATGATCAAAGATGCATTAGACCTGCATACTGAAAAATCTTAGCCCAGCCAATACAGTTGTTTTCATATATTATCGGTGAAGTCAAAAAATATCTGAAATTTAAAAAAAAAAAAGAAAATTTTTTTTTTTAACCTTCTCTGTAAGCTTAATGCAACTTGATGTCGTTATTCCAAAGTAAAATGTAACGTTAATGATGTTTAAAAATTGTTTTTTTTATTGATAAAAAATGTGCATTTTTTAACTGGACTTGATAAAGTTCGGTTTTCATGTATAGAAAGATATGTTGGGGACCATCTGAATCTTTTTTTAATAGATGAATTTGTACATAAATACAGTCACACTCAGCTTGGTGCAGGGGATAAGTTCTAGCAAATGATAGCCCTAAATGAAACAGCTCAAAAAGGGGGCATTAATATCGTGTAAAAAAACTGGGGTTTGCGCAGCAAATTAGAAGAATGGTTTGTATTTATATTCTACATAGAAAGCATTAATTTATTACCAGTAATTATTGACATCTTTTAAAAAAGATAATAAAAAAAATTGTTCAGTGATTAGGTAGTGAATCTGGAGAGATATATTATTTTTCCAAGAAATCATGTGATGTATTTTCATTTCTTAAAACGAAAGTGTATTTTTTTTTCGAGTGATATGCTCATAACCTTTTATTTGTAAATTTTATCTTTACTAGTCTTTTTATGGTTTACAAGAAAAAAAAAAATTAAGCAAACATTTTTTTTTTATACGTTATACGGTTGTAATGTAAGTAAGTATGGGGGGATTTGTCATTCATTCTGATACCACACTCACTACCAGACTTGCTACTAGTGTTAATGATATCAAAGAAATGCTAAGTTCACGAGACTTACCACGTTTTAGTGTTTATAAATAATGTTATATTGTGGAAAAAACATTGTTATTTCTGAAAGGTGATGAATGGAACAGCATTAAGCTTGGTCTGACTACCTATTGATAATATTATTGCAGAAATACTCTTTAAGATCTGACAAATTAAATAAATTAGGAGCAATGATTGTTCATTGACACATCTTATTTTTTTCATTTAAGCTCATTTACTAGACTAACGTTAAATCAGACTGCACATATTTATTAAGCTTTGTGCACTTGCAATAATAATTTATGCATTAAAAAGTTTATATCTTTATTACATGTGAAGCCGTGAATTGTTTCACACTAGATTCAGATTAATTATGTTGTTACTTGTATTTGTATGTTTTTTTCCATTTTCTTTTTTTATTAATAAATGATAGTTAAAAAATTTTATGCATATAGAATAATTTTTACCATCTCAAAATCCTTGCAGAAATCCCTGAGTTACTGCCCCAACTAAAAAAATAACTTCATTTTATTAAAAAACAATACATGTATAATCTTGACTTTCAAATTTTTTTAGTTTTCTCCTGGGTTGTCATTGAGTTATGCAGATCCTGATTATTTTTTTTAAAATATTGTTGGCATTCATTTTGAAAAATTAAAGCTTTAATTTTTTACAGCATTGAGAAAACTTTGATAAACGTTCGATAATTCAAATAAAAGGAAACTTTAAAAAAATCAACAAATTGATCCATATATTATGTAAATTAAATGTATAAAAGTGAATAAAAGGTCTCCTGAGCCATGCTGGCTTATGAAGCTGTATTCACCTGTTTCTTGAAAGCCGTTGCATTCTACAAAGATTGTTTACTTCGACTAAATATCAACTGCTCATTTTAAGCTGAGTTTGTATTAAACATAATCAGTTTACAGCTTGTAACAGTTATATACGGTTTATATTTCATAACTGCAGTTTTCTCTCTCTCTCTCTGAATATCAATGATAACTGCGGGCTGAGACTTAGACTCTGGGTACTTCCATAAAGGTTAATGGCGAGCTAGCTAACCGACTGGTCCACCCTGTGGTCCACCAGCCCGGGGCACTCGAAAAGCACATGATCCACGGTTTCCTCCACATCCCTGCAGCGGCGGCAAAAGGAATCGACATTGGGCCTCAACTTCTCTCTCTCTTCCCAAATATCTATTGCAAATACATGTATTATGTCATATTGATTTTCTTTGATTATGAATTCATTGACTAAAATATTCTGATGCAAAATGTCATTTAATGGTAGACGAATGATTTATATTTTTTTCAATGCATGTTGTCAATGTACAGTGGCACAGTGTATTCAGAGAATCTGATGCTACTGTCACCATAAAACTTAGCAATCAGTGGGTTGTGGTTGATTTATCTTGTCTTTGTAACTGGTTTTTTTTTTTCATTCATGATTTAGCAATCAAAAAATCTTCCATTTAAACATTTAACCAATTTGAAATGGGAATTACTGATTTAAAACTGATTTGATGTTATTTTTAAAATAATGGTCTGTTGTAAACAGTTGAAGTTGTAATTTTTCTGTATATTATTTATTGACTTTTTTTTTGACAGCACACGAATAATCAGTGTTTTAAAAGAAACAATTCAATGGAAACATTGTTTCATTTTCATTATTTTCAGAAAAAATGTATGCTAAGGAAATTTTACATGCTTAATTAAACAATGTTTCAAATATTTTTTTTTTGTTAGACTAGACTAAAAGTTTATTATAATAAATAAAATATAAAGAAGATTTGGATTTTTTTGTTCACTTGTTTTTTTTAATGTTAGGGTGTTCAAGGAGACATTATGGCTGGCCAAGAATTCAGCCACACTTGGGGAAAAAAAAAAGGTTTCACTTAAGAGCCCACAGCTACCGTCATGTCAAATGAAGAGTTCACCTCAGTGTGTAGTGGGGACAGATGGTCTTGTGGTAAAGCACACAACAGGTGACCTGATGGTCCCTGGTTCAATCTCTGGTTATGACCAATGGATATTTCAGGTCATGGTGAAAATCTCTCCATGGCCATTGTACTATTGACTATGGTGGGGATGAAAGAAGGGCACCATAATAACCGTCCCATTAGTGGTTTACAGGACCTAAGAGATTTTATCTTGTCCTTTCAGAGGCTTCACACACACACCTCTCAATGTACATAACCACTTTACTCTGTATGTCAAGATAGCAACATAGTTGCTGGATTAATCCAATAGCTATAGCAGTGGTTACACTTTACTCTGTATGTCAAGATACAACATAGTTGCTGGATTAATCCAATAGCTATAGCAGTGGTTACACTTTACTCTGTATGTCAAGATACAACATAGTTGCTGGATTAATCCAATAGCTATAGCAGTGGTTACACTTTACTCTGTATGTCAAGATACAACATAGTTGCTGGATTAATCCAATAGCTATAGCAGTGGTTACACTTTACTCTGTATGTCAAGATACAACATAGTTGCTGGATTAATCCAATAGCTATAGCAGTGGTTACACTTTACTCTGTATGTCAAGATACGACATAGTTGCTGGATTAATCCACATAGCTATAGCAGTGGTTACACTTTACTCTGTATGTCAAGATACGACATAGTTGCTGGATTAATCCAATAGCTATAGCAGTGGTTACACTTTACTCTGTATGTCAAGATACAACATAGTTGCTGGATTAATCCAATAGCTATAGCAGTGGTTACACTTTACTCTGTATGTCAAGATACGACATAGTTGCTGGATTAATCCAATAGCTATAGCAGTGGTTACACTTTACTCTGTATGTCAAGATACGACAGAAGTTGCTGGATTAATCCAATAGCTATAGCAATGGTTACACTTTACTCTGTATGTCAAGATACGACATAGTTGCTGGATTAATCAATAGCTATAGCAGTGGTTACACTTTACTCTGTATGTCAAGATACGACATAGTTGCTGGATTAATCCAATAGCTATAGCAGTGGTTACACTCTTACTCTGTATGTCAAGATACGACATAGTTGCTGGATTAATCCAATAGCTATAGCAGTGGTTACACTTTACTCTGTATGTCAAGATACGACATAGTTGCTGGATTAATCCAATAGCTATAGCAGTGGTTACACTTTACTCTGTATGTCAAGATACAACACAGTTGCTGGATTAATCCAATAGCTATAGCAGTGGTTACACTTTACTCTGTATGTCAAGATACTAACATAGTTGCTGGATTAATCCAATAGCTATAGCAGTGGTTACACTTTACTCTGTATGTCAAGATACGACATAGTTGCTGGATTAATCCAATAGCTATAGCAGTGGTTACACTTTACTCTGTATGTCAAGATACGACATAGTTGCTGGATTAATCCAATAGCTATAGCAGTGGTTGGCACTTTACTCTGTATGTCAAGATACGACATAGTTGCTGGATTAATCCAATAGCTATAGCAGTGGTGCACTTTACTTTGTATGTCAAGATGCGACATAGTTGCTGGATTAATCCAATAGCTATAGCAGTGGTTACACTTTACTCTGTATGTCAAGATACGACATAGTTGCTGGATTAATCCAATAGCTATATGAGTGGTTGTACACTTTACTCTGTATGTCAAGATATTAACTATAGTTAAGCTGGATTAATCCAATAGCTATAGCAGTGGTTACACTTTTACTCATGTATGTCAAGATACAACACAGTTGCTGGATTAATCCAATAGCTATAGCAGTGGTTACACTTTACTCTGTATGTCAAGATACAACATAGTTGCTGGATTAATCCAATAGCTATAGCAGTGGTTACACTTTACTCTGTATGTCAAGATACGACATAGTTGCTGGATTAATCCAATAGCTATAGCAGTGGTTACACTTTACTCTGTATGTCAAGATACGACATAGTTGCTGGATTAATCCAATAGCTATAGCAGTGGTTACACTTTACTCTGTATGTCAAGATACGACATAGTTGCTGGATTAATCCAATAGCTATAGCAGGTGGTTACACTTACTCGTATGTCAAGATGCGACATAGTTGCTGGATTAATCCAATAGCTATAGCAGTGGTTACACTTTACTCTGTATGTCAAGATACGACATAGTTGCTGGATTAATCCAATAGCTTTATAGCAGTGGTTACACTTTACTCTGTATGTCAAGATACAACACAGTTGCTGGATTAATCCAATAGCTATAGCAGTGGTTACACTTTTCACTCTGTATGTCAAGATACAACATAGTTGCTGGATTAATCCAATAGCTATAGCAGTGGTTACACTTTACTCTGTATGTCAAGATACAACATAGTTGCTGGATTAATCCAATAGCTTATAGCAGTGGTTACACTTTACACTGTATGTCAAGATACCAACTATAGTTGCTGGATTAATCCAATAGCTATAGCAGTGGTTACACTTTAATGATTAAATAAATATTACTAATCCTCTGTATGTCAAGATACGACATAGTTGATGGATTAATCCAATAACTATAGCAGTGGTTACACTTTACTCTGTATGTCAAGATACGACATAGTTGCTGGATTAATCCAATAGCTATAGCAGTGGTTACACTTTACTCTGTATGTCAAGATACGACATAGTTGCTGGATTAATCCAATAGCGGTAGTGGTGGCTACACACGTACTCATTGTATGTCAAGATACGACATGATAGTTGCTGGATTAATCCAATAGCTATAGAAGTGGTTACCAAATGTATGCTTTGCAGCCCTCTATGAGAATGGTATCTGGTTTCCAGACACACCCCCTCAAAGTTTAGTTTTCACTACCCACTTACAGTAGAAACCCAAGTGATAAAAGAGATTAAAAACATCATTGATTGTATATGATTCCCCCTTTTCCTTTGTAGATTTAGATAAATGGCTGTTATGTGATATACAGAGTTATAATTGTGTCCATTATAGATAATGGAACTTATAATTCTTGTCACAGCCCACCTCAAAATTTGCTCAGCGACCAACACTCACAGAACCATTGCCACTTAGGACAAAGTACTTTAATATCTCTTGATTAACCAATATAGAACAGTTTTACAATGCCCCCCACCACATGTCTCTAAAACTAAGTCTAGAATGGCCAAGAGGGCAAGTGGGGGACAGGCACCTTCTTATAGGGTTGGGAACCTGTTACGTATGCGACTAGGGGTCTGAATCAGTGCTCCAGTTATCTTATCAACAATCTCAAATTAACTCTATAATGTAAGAGAATAACTGACCCAAGAAGAAATCCAGGTTAAATCATGGATGCTGAACTTGTGGAAGCTGATAAAAAGAACATGCCACTTGTCATTTACAACTGTCTAAGTTAGTATGTGAAAACATTTAATATTTATATGTGGGGCTTTGCTCATTGAATAAAATTACAGTTCTTCAGAACATCTCAAAGAAAATTAGCAGTAGTTTAATAAAAGACTCTTTGATGATATTATAAAAAATTCAATTTGAAGCTTTATCAGCTTTATTACTTTCATTATAATAATTAATAGAATCAGAGGAGAACTTAAAGGAAAAAATTTAATCTGATTTTTCTGTTAATAAAATAAAAATAAAAAGGTCTTTTGTAAGACCTAAGGTGAACGTCATCTGCAAGATTAAATTTCATTTCTAATCTGAAAAAATCTGATAAGTACATATGCTGCTTCTAAATGGATTTCATTTGCTACAAATTACTCTGCATTACAATTCACTTCAACATTGGAAATTTACGTCACAGATATACATATCGCATTCTTCATTGACTAATTGATTCGTCTTTGAAAAATGCAAAGTCGAGCAGGTCAATTCTGATAATGAGATAGCAGTGACTATTTCAACTGTTAGGATCAATGAAAATCGCAACCATTGGGCAGAAGCAAAGATTTCATTTTGATCCATGCCCTAAACAAAACTGGTAGCTAAAAAGAGCAGTAAACTTGATTAATTAGATAAGCAACGGCCACGTTGTATTTAAAGTGAAGTACCAATATTCTTTTTTATTTCATCAAGTTAACGTCAGGATGCATATCATGAAAAAAATAAGGACTCTTTCATCTATTTCATTGATTTAATTATTTCGGGTTTACAGCAAAATAGTGTTCTAGAAACAAATTAAATTAGTATCAAATTTTAGCTACTAAGTTGTGACTTATTTCCACTTTGAAGTAAAGACTGTTAAAATAAGGTTCAAGCGAAGAATCTTTAATTGAAGAAAACATTAAATGAAAAACATGGAGTGATACTTGAAAGAATGACAAAGTATATACTTTATTTTAACAACTGGTTTGGAAAGAAAAATTCTTCAGATCAGGCAATAACATCTTAAGGCAGCTGTAGATTTCAAAGGAAGAAGAAGAAGGTAACAAATATCTAAAAGCAATATTGAATTCATAGACACTTGCCAGTCATACGTAATAATGATTTCACTTAATAAGCATACTACATGTACAACACAATTTATTACTAAAATAATAATAAAAGTGTGTTCTCACTCCACAATGTATATACTTTACTAATTGTATAGATGCTAAGAAACACTTAAAACAAGAGAATATACCACCAATCATCAAAATACATTCAGCACATATGAAATAATCACAGATCAAGATCAACAAAAAGGCTTTTTAAGTGTGAGCACAAAGTCAAAGAATATTAATTCAACGAAAATGAATATTATTTTAAAAGGGCCAATCCAGAATTTAAAAAAAAGAAGATATGTATCAAACACCCGAGTTTTCCTCAAGCTAAGTAAGTTTTTCAAAAAAGTAGCTAATACAGTAGAATATCTGTTCTTGTAGATTCATCTTAGTTCTAGTTTTTGTTTCATGACAGCTGGCTGATATCTTTTCAAGTCATAAATGTAGCGCTTGACAGTGCAGAAAAACTTTCACTGCTTCTTTGGCCCGGAAACTCGGTGCTATTGATCGCATCTTCTTCTTTTCCTTTCTTTTTACTGCTGCACGAATCTCTGGAAAACCTCATCGCTATGAGACCGTCTGCAGATATGTGTATCAATCCATTAGAAACCAAACTAAGCCATGAGTCTTGCAAAATTGTATATAGGTCATGTTAAACTCAAAACACACTAATGCTGCTCTACCTCCATTTCCGGTTGGGGACGGATGGATTGTGATGGTAACGCGCTAAGACTGTCTACCTTTGAGGGTCACTGGTCCAATCTTCTTGAGGACCAAATTATATTTTCAGGTCTTGGCTTAAGTCTCCGTTATATCTCCCGTGGTGCCTCCATGGTCATTGCACCTATCGGCTGTGGTGGGGATGAAAGAAGGGCACTACAAAAAACCGTCCCAAATACAAGTGGTTTATAGGATATAAGAGATTTCATCTCAACTTATAGGGACATCACACATCTACCTAACCAGCCATAGTAGAAAAAGTCAGTCAATCATTTTTTTTTGTTTATTTTACTTCTACCTGGAATTCTTAATTTTGACTTTTCCACTTTGACCAAAGCCTCCTTCTATTATACCTTTCTCTCCAGAAGATAAATGACACCCTGAGGTTATGCAAACACTGCCAAGTTGGTTCTTACCATAAATACATTCTTGGCTATTACACCATATTTATCTGTTGCTCTCTCTACCAGCCCTTCTCTTTCATTTTCTTGCCTGGACAAAAAAATATGTTACATATCAACTTATAGTATCAAGAATGTTCAAAGGAAAATACATGTAT
>JAGDYQ010000030.1:7377674-7436335 GCA_021962125.1 Bulinus truncatus | reverse complement strand
ACAGAGTAAAGTGTAACCACTGCTATAGCTATTGGATTAATCCAGCAACTATGTTGTATCCTGACATACAGAGTAAAGTGTAGCCACTTCTATAGGCTATTGGATTAATCCAGCAACTATGTTGTATCTTGACATACAGAGTAAAGTCTAACCACTTCTATAGCTATTGGATTAATCCTAGCAACTATGTTGTATCCTGACATACAGAGTAAAGTGTAACCACTTCTATAGCTATTGGATTAATCCAGCAACTATGTTGTATCTCGGACATACAAAGTGTAACCACTTCTATAGCCATTGGATTAATCCAGCAACTATGTTGTATCCTCAGATCATAAGCAGAGTAAAGTGTAACCACTGCTATAGCTATTATTGGATTAATCCAGCAACTATGTTGTATCCTGACATACAGAGTAAAGTGTAACCACTGCTATAGCTATTGGATTAATCCAGCAACAATGTTGTATCCTGACATACAGAGTAAAGTGTAACCACTGCTATAGCTATTGGATTAATCCAGCAACTATGTTGTATCCTGACATGCAGAGTAAAGTGTAACCACTGCTATAGCTATTGGATTAATCCAGCAACTATGTTGTATCCTGACATACAGAGTAAAGTGTAACCACTTCTGTAGCCATTGGATTAATCCAGCAACTATGTTGTATCCTGATATACAGAGTAAAGTGTAACCACTGCTATAGATATTGGATTAATCCAGCAACTATGTTGTATCCTGACATACAGAGTATAGTGTAACCACTTCTATAGCCATTGGATTAATCCAGCAACTATGTTGTATCTTGACATACAGAGTAAAGTGTAACCACTGCTATAGATATTGGATTAATCCAGCAACTATGCTGTATCTTGACATACAGAGTAAAGTGTAACCACTGCTATAGATATTGGATTAATCCAGCAACTATGTTGTATCCTGACATAATGAGTAAAGTGTAACCACTTCTATAGCTATTGGATTAATCCAGCAACTATGTTGTATCCTGACATACAGAGTAAAAGTGTAACCACTTCATAAAGCTATGGAATTTAATCCAGCACTATGTTGTATCTTGACATACAGAGTAAAGTGTAATCCACTTCTATAGCTATTGGATTAATCCAGCAACTATGTTGTATCCTGACATAATGAGTAAAACTGTAACCACTTCTATAGCTATTGGATTAATCCAGCAACTATGTTGTATCTTGACATGAGGAGTAAAGTGTAACCACTTCCTACTTAGCTATTGGTTAATCCAGCAACTATGTTGTATCCTGACATATCAGAGTAAAGTGTAACCACTTCTATAGCTATTGGATTAATCCAGCAACTACAGCCAGACTGTTGTATCTCGACATACAAAGTGTAACCACTTCTTTATCCATACATGGATTTATCCAGCAACTATGTTGTATCCTGACATACAGAGTAAAGTGTAACCACTGCTATAGCTATTGGATTGATCCAGCAACTATGTTGTATCCTGACATACAGAGTAAAGTGTAACCAATTGCTACATAGCTATTGAGTTAATCCAGCAACTATGTTGTATCCTGACATACAGAGTAAAGTGTAACCACTGCTATAGCTATATAGGATTAATCCAGCAACTATGTTGTATCCTGACATACAGAGTAAAGTGTAACCACTGCTATAGCTATTGGATTTATGTTGTTATCTTGACATACAGAGTAAAGTGATTCTGTACATTGAGAGGTGTGTGTGAAGCCTCTGAAAGGACAAGATAAAATTTCTTAGGTCCTGTAAACCACTAATGGGACGGTTATTATGGTGCCCTTCTTTCATCCCCACCATAGTCAATAGTACAATGGCCATGGATAGATTTTCACCATGACCTGAAATACCATTGGTCATAACCAGGATTGGAACCAGGGACCATCAGGTCACCTGTTGTGTGTTTTACCACACGACCATCTGTCCCCACTACACACTGAGGTGAACTCTTCATTTGACCTTGGACGGTAGCCGTGGGCTCTTAAGTGAAACCTTTTTTTTTTCCAAGTGTGGCTGAATTCTCGGCCAGCCATAATGTCTCCTTGAACACCCTAACATTAAAAAAAACAAGTGAACAAAAAAATCCATATCTTCTTTAGATATTTTATTTATTATAATATAAACTTTAGTCTAGTCTAACAAAAAATATTTAAAACATTGTTTAATTAAGCATGTAAAATTTCCTTAGCATACATTTTTTTCTGAAAATAATGAAAATGAAACAATGTTTCCATTGAATTGTTTCTTTTCAAACACTGATTATTCGTGTGCTGTCAAAAAAAAAAGTCAATAAATAATATACAGAAAAATTACAACTTCAACTGTTTACAACAGACCATTATTTTAAAAATAACATCAAATCAGTTTTAAATCAGTAAGTCCCATTTCAAATTGGTTAAATGTTTAAATGGAAGATTTTTGATTGCTAAATCATGAATGAAAAAAAAAACCCAGTCACAAAGACAAGATAAATCAACCACAACCCACTGATTGCTAAGTTTTATGGTGACAGTAGCATCAGATTCTCTGAATACATCGTGCCACTGTACATTGACAACATGCATTAGAAAAAAAAAAAATCATTTGTCTACCATTAAATGACATTTTGCATCAGAATATTTTAGTCAATGAATTCATAATCAAAAAGAAAATCAATATGACATAATACATGTATTTGGGGCAATAGATATTTGGGAAGAGAGAGAGGAAGTTGAGGCCCAATGTCGATTCCTTTTGCATAACCACTGCAGGGAGGTGGAGGAAACCATGGATCATGTGCTTTCGAGTGCCCGGGCTGGTGGACCACTGGGTGGTGGACCAGTCGGGTAGCTAGCTCGCCATTGGCCTTTATGGCAGTCTGCAGATGCTGAGGGACACAGCGAGTTTGATCTAACAGGCTCTAAGAGACTAAGTCTCAGCCCGCAGTTATCACTGTCAGAGTTCAGAGAGAACTGTAGTTATGAAACATAAACCGCATATAACTGTTATAAGCTGTAAACTGATTATGTTTAATACAAACTCAGCTTAAAATGAGCAGTTGATATTTAGTTTAAGTAAACAATCTTCGTATAATGCAATGGCTTTCAAGAAACAGGGTGAACGCGAACTTCATAAGCCGGCATGGCCCAGGATACCTTTTATTCACTTTTATATAGTTTAGTTTACATTATATATGGATCAATTTGGTGATTTTTTAAAGTTTCCTTTTTATTTGAATTATCGAGCATTTATCAAAGTTTTTCTCAATGCTGTAAAAATTAAAGCTTCAATTTTTCAAAATGAATGCCAACAATATTTTTGAAAAAAATAATCAGGATCTGCATAACTCAATGACAACCCAGGAGAAAACTAAAAATTTGAAAGTCAAGATTATACATGTATTGTTTTTTAATATAATGAAGTTATTTTTTCAGTTGGGGCAGTTAACTCATGGATTTCTGCAAAGATTTTGAGATGGTAAAAATTATTCTATATACATAAAAATTTTTAACTTTTATTTATTAATAAAAGAAAATAGAAAAAAAAACAAACAAATACAAGTAACAACATAATTAATCTGAATCTAGCCAAGTGAAACAATCCATGGCTTCACATGTAATAAAGATTAAACTTTTAATGCATAAATTATTATTGCAAGTGCACAAAGCTTAATAAATATGTGCAGTCTGATTTAACGTTAGTCTAGTAAATGAGCTTAAATGAAAAAAATGTGTCAATGAACAATCATTGCACCTAATTTATTTAATTTGTCAGATCTTAAGAGTATTTCTGCAATAATATTATCAATAGGTAGTCAGACCAAGCTTAATGCTGTTCCATTCATCTCCTTTCAGAAATAACAATGTTTTTTCCACAAGATAACATTATTTATAAACACTAAAACGTGGTAAGTCTCGTGAACTTAGCATTTCTTTGATATCATTAACACTAGTAGCAAGTCTGGTATTGAGTTTGGTATCAGAATGAATGAGAAATCCCCCATACTTACTTACATTACAACCGTATTACGTATGAAAAAAAAATGTTTGCTTCATTTTTTTTTTGTAAACCATAAAAAGACTAGTAAAGATAAAATTTACAAATAAAAGGTTATGAGCATATCACTCGAAAAAAAAAATACATGTTCGTTTTTAGAAATGAAATTACATCACATGATTTCTTGGAAAAAATAATATATCTCTTCACATTCACTACCTAAGCACTGAACAATTTTTTTATTATCTTTTTTAAAAGATGTCAATGATTACTGGATAATAAATTAATGCTTACTATGTAGAATATAAATACAAACCATTCTTCTAATTTGCTGCGCATACCCCAGTTTTTTGCACACGATATTAATGCCCCCTTTTTGAGCTGTTTCATTTAGTGCCATCGCTTGCTAGAACTTATCCCCCTGCACCAAGCTGAGTGTGACCTGTATTTATGTACAAATTCATCTATTAAAAAACAAAAAAACTGATTGTAAATTTTTAACAATTAACAATAGATTCAGATGGTCCCCAACATATCTTTCTATACATGAAAACCGAACTTTATCAAGTCCAGTTAAAAAACGCACATTTTTGATCAATAAAAAAAAACAATTTTTAAACATCATTAACGTTACATTTTACTTCGGAATAACGACATCAAGTTGCATTAACCTTACAGAGAAGGTAAAAAAAAAATTTTTTTTTTTTTAATTTCAGATTTTTTTTTGACTTCACCGATAATATATGAAAAAAATTGTATTGGCTGGGCTAAGATTTTTCAGTATGCAGGTCTAATGCATCTTTATCATTGTTCAGGGAAGGAAACTTAATGAATATAGAAAAATGGTTCTGACTTGTATAGAATGTAACGTCAGTACATCACGTGACAAATTAGGGAGGAAATATATTTAAGAAAAGTTTGAAGATAAAAAATAATAAGAAAAAAAAAACCCCCATCATCTAAACTTTTTTTTCTACCAATAAATAAAATCAACACCGGCATTTTTAAATGACAAATTTATATTTTTTCTAGTGGTTTTAACGTTTCTGGCTGACGACGCTGTTTTTTTAAGTTACATGGTAAATACACATGAGACAAACTTAACATATACACACTATTGGTGGTTTTCAGGCAGCCTAATTGTTAGCTTAAATGCATATTTTGTGTTTGAATCACGGCAAAGTCAGTTGCTTCAGCGGCATAGCAGGTATAACATAGGAGATCTAGGGATTATTATATCTCCATGGCTATTCCTTTGGTACATTTATCCCATCATCTTATTACATACCTATAATGAATGAATGAAATGCACACAAAAAAATGTTGACACCTCCTCCCTAATTTCAGTACAAAGAATAAATTTTAAGTTCCTGTCAATTTTGTTAAAGCGACATTAAACTGTATTGAGATTACGGGTCACCTTTGCATTAATCTCACTAGTTGTGAAAAATAGAGCAAAGAAAGAAAAATTTCAATTCTAAAACCTCTTCATTAATGAAACAGATGAATATTTGAAACAAAAAATTAAATAAAAAACCCCACTGATATATGCTATTTTTAATTATATGTTTAACCAAATAATATCTTATTGGGGGGGGGGGAGATTCTATTGTGATGTACACACAACTGATGATAATGATGAGAAAGCACTGAGTTAAAATGTATCTCGAGCTTTCACATATATGCTAACAATTTATGAATCGAGTCACAAACTTAAAAAGAGGGTCACAGATGTAGTGTAGGTGGTAAATTTTCTTGTTTTATGAACTTCAATGCAAAGGAAAAATAGGTTCTATGCCGAAACAGATATATATATATAGCCTGTGGTAAAAATTTCAAATAGATCAATTCTAAATACATTGAATAATTCTAAAAAAAAAAAAATGAGATGGACATTCAAAAACAAACAAAAATGTATGTCGACAATTAGATTTTAATATTTATGTTTAAAATTATATACGTTATCGTTCTATGTACAGCAGTAAATGGCCTCACTATACCAAAAAGAACAGGATGATGATGATGAGTAGAACCAAAGATAAAACTCCAATAGCACACCACTGTCTGCGATCTAGAGAAAGAAAAAGAAGCTACAAATTTAATGCGCTGAACATTTATAAACAGACAAATGTCAATGTGAAGTTTAGTTCTAAGTGCTAACGGGTAGTAGAGGAAGAAATAGATACAAGGAAATTGCAAGTAATTACTGCACTTATTAGAGTCTAGGGCCATGGGGTTGTGTGTGTGTGTGTGTGTGGCATGCATGAGATCAATGAAACCGGCATTAAATGTTTTTTAAACAGTGAAAAAATAAACAAGCAATTAAGCCTGTTCCATTCTGGACACAGGACGTGTTAGCGCATTTTCATGTTATGTATCAGTACGTATGCTATCTTTCAGTAAATATTTGTAAATTTTGGAAATGTTTATAAATTCAATTGTGTAATGCATATATCTGTAAAAAATAAATTATAAAGACGTTTCTTTATATTTGAAAAAAAATTATTGTCTCTTAAATCTAACTACAAGTGGTTTGTGGTTACTGAAATAGGACTCATAATTGAAAACATTCTAAATTATAGTCATTTAATCGTCCGAAAACTCCGTCAATTGTTGCATAGCTCTGATACTTTCAATTAAACTCAGAACACAAGCTTACTATTTCATTTGATGAGTTTCTTAATAAATCTTGGTGAAACTACGTGCTGCAGTATTTCGCACCAAATGAACGGGCTATTGAACGTACAAGGTGTATATATAATATATAAGCCCCTTAGGAGCCCTGAAGCCCGGCCCTGAGAGGTCAGATCGCGAAATGGAAAAAAGTCATTTCTTGGCAGGCCAAGACCTACAAAATGATATATACATCATGGGTCTAGGACTTATGGTTGTTGAGATCTAGGGTGTACACGGACAGACGGACGGACAGACAAAACGGGGACAATAGAGCATTTTTTTTTCGAAAATGCTCTAAAAATTAAGAGCTTCCCCGTAGTTAATTAAACAATTCAATGAGATGTTAATACAAAAATGATTCGACAAGAGATTCAATAAACTTAACAAAGAGGAAAATTTAGCCACCACTCTTCTAGGATGCTTCTGTTAGATTAAGGTGTTATCTCTTCATCCAATAATAAATATGTAAACACTAATGGGTAAGAATTTGCATTGAGAATGTCTACATCCTTACTAAGCAGTGACTATAATGGGCAAGGCAGATATAGGTAACTGTGGTCTCTGATTTGTTTGATTTCGCTCAGAGCAAAAGTGCCACAGGGTCAACTGGTCAGAGATCCAGAAAGGGAAAGACGATAGATGCCTTAAATGAAAACACAATAACACTTTAGATATGATATTGTTTTTGTTGAGAATTATGCCTCTAGAAATTTTTTGAAGTGCCTAACATAGAGAAAATTTAAATGAAATGTTTGTGTTTGCCAAAAATAACCAAATTAAGATGAATTTAATTTGTATGTGCCACTATCATATGTTTTATAGCAGTATTTATGAATTAATTTATTTTTGTTGAATTTATAAAAAATTAAAAACATTTTGTCAATTAGCCATCCCTGGTCTAGATCATTCGTGTACTCACATGATAAAATATATCTTAGAGTAAATAAATTTTGTCATCAATAAGGATGTCAGTTTGCCTAACATTTATTTTTAAGGCCACACACACACACACAACACATTTTTTTAGAATCAAACTAACCATTAGACATGTGTAAAACTTTGGCCATTTTCTTCATTGTCTGATCCATTTTACTCTCTGTGTTGTCCATTTCATGGTGGAATTCATCTAACATGCTGGTGAAATAAAAATGTAAAGCTTACTTTTACAATTCTAGGATGCTACTACATATGAAATGACTGCATAAAAACATATGATTATTTTCTACTGAAGCTCCTGAAAGAGAATAATTTTTAATAATCACTTTAATGGCCAACTCCAATAGTAGATGTAATAACCAATGTAACCATGCATTTAAATCTAAATACATTTGAGTCAATACTTTGTACTTAAACAAACAAAATGAGGTTAATTATGTTTTCTTTAAGTCAAATTTTGGATGTTTATTTCTCTCAATTTAAGAAGGTGTTAAAATAAAAACTAAAAAAAAATTATCCTTACATGTTCTGATCCTCCAGTTCATTACCAATCTGTTGACTCATATTTTTCAACACCCCCACACTTGTTCCGATCATATCGAGTTGGTCATCTTGGGACCGGATCAAAAGCTGAAACAAGGTACAAAATTTAGAATGAGATAAAATTTGATGGGGGGAGGGGGGGGACAGGTGGGTATACTGCGTAGTGGGCTCAAATTTTTTAATATTTAACCCCAGCTCAATTTTCCAGTTTGACCCCGATGATCCAGAATGCCCTATTTTTAATCACGTTTTTTAACTGGGCCTACTTACTTTCTGTTGCTGCTGCGTATCACTGATGTACCGTTGGTTGGCTTGTTCCATTTCTTCATCTAGACGCTTATATTTATCTTGGGGAGTCTTAGGTCCATTTGAGATTGACACCATGATGTTTTGTCTGGGGGTGATTTCTTCCTTTGGCTTGTTACCTGGGCTTGAGATCTGGCTTTTCATGTCCTATACCACAAAATAGAAAAAAAAATGTATACAGCAATTACGGCTCACAACCTAATATCATAATCTTCTAATACTATTATAAAATATAAATTAGAATCTTATTTTTTTAATTTACTTACTGAAAGCCAAATTTTAAAAAATGGTTTTAAACTCACCCTCACGGTTGATTTTGTCTTTTCTACAAAATTTCTTCTTTCTTGGAGATCATACTCTGAAATTTTGAATTTTCTGGGATTTTTTTCCACAATACGTTGCAAAGGTTAAAGTTAAATGTCTAAAAAAATACACTATAAGAAATGATTATACTGTTGTATTAAACTTATTAAAAAACAGTGACGAACCTAGGGATTTGACATTCGACACCATGAGATCAGATAATGTACAAAATATTTAATATTAAAAAAAAATTTTTTAAATTGTAATGCTCCTACAAGACAGGTGAGACATTTTAGCCCTGTATTATAACCAAAGTATACTTGAGGACTGAAATGTTAGGGAAGCATTTAATTGATGTATTCAGTACAATAGGATTTAAGCCCATTGTTGAAGTAGGGAGTCATGCACTTTTTGTGATCAAAATCTTCTTAAGATCTCATACAACCTACACAATGTATTATCTCCAAGGCCAGAGTGTAATGATTGTCATGCAATATGTTTCATTTTTCGGCAGCATTAGCTTCAGCAGCTTTCTTATAAATATTTGCAGAAATTAAACGACTTATAAATATTCTTAATGTATTTTCCTGTTAATTTGATTTTTTTTTAAATATCTATATAGTCCTAAAAAAAAAAGGATATCAACAGTCTCTTCTAGATCCTCAAGGTCCCATTCTATACTGCGAAGACTATTTCTTAGCTCATTGGTGGTATACTCGATTTCATCCCTAGAAGACAGTGCACTGTTCTCTTGTAGTTCTCGCCATCTGCTGAACAAATTACGAACAACACCCAAAGCTTTTTGAACTTCACTGAAACAGATAAAGACATAAATGAAGTAGCCAAAAATTAATCCAGTGTGTTTCTTTAAAATAATAATTTTAAAGTCTCTTAATCGAGGACTGTAACTAAACAATGAGTCTTTTAGTTTTTATATAATAAGAAAGAGAAATGATATCTGCCACGTAACATTAATACATGTATAAACTCAAGGCAGAAAAATTAGTTGAATCATTTCATAGGTACAGGAAAAAATCTATCATCAGTATTGTAGCGACGAAATAGATTGAAATGTTTTAAAAAGTATAGATTTTTAACTCAACATTCTTTTGAAGTGCTTTATATTTGTTTTCATCAATATTTGAACTGAAACTCAATCCACTTGCATATTCCCTTTTTTCAAGCTTTAAAGTCAACAAAAATTATGACCATCTCTCTTCCATATTTTTAAGATTTATAAAAAATTTAGTTAGTCTTTTAAGTTACACACATATAAAAATAACAAGTATTTAAATTACAGAATCATAAATGAGATTCGAATATTTAATTACAGATTTAGGAAGAGGATAAAACAAAGCTTTGGTATTGATATATTTATGTCAATTTAAAATGGATTTTAATTCTAAGGTACTTACTCTCTAACTACAAAGAAAGGATCTTCCAGTGACATTCTGTCAGTTTTAGATGTTTAAGAAAAAAGCTAAGTCAAACTTTCACTTGTGCACTAAACCTTCAGCAAAAAGGTCTGCACTATGTATTTCTGATATTACATCTGTAAAATAAAAATAATGCAAGAAATGCAATAAGAGTGTACATGAATTTTGTAATAAGACAATTTTATTATTATTGTCATTATATTTTTTATTGGAAGGGGTGGAGAGAGGACACTAGGAGTGAAAAGGTCTCTTCATTCCTCTCTGTATCGTGTGGTCACCAGTAGAATTGCTATATTTTGGCCTGTTCATTCTTGCTGTCTATCCATTTTATTCCAAGACAGCCTCTCTTTCTGGCTCCTTCTAGTTCTAGTCATCTTGTGTATCTTGCATTATTTCATTAAATTATAGTTTATAGGTTTACAAAAGATATTATGTTTTAAACTATAACTGAATCAACTCAGCTTTCTCTATGGCTAGGGGTGAGACAATGAGTGGTAACTGAAGACTCACCAGGTTGTTTATATTTTTCTATATACAATCTTACAGTGCTTTAATGACAAAGTGAAGTCTTTAAAATGCTAATAAACACAAACAACAGTAAGTCCGCTCGCTAAAAAAATATTATTTGATTAAAAATTTATTTTACTTTTCTGTAATCTTAAAGTTTGCTCGAATTTCTCACGAAATTTGATTATTTGTAAGGATTTGATCTAATTACTGATTCGGCTCATAATTGATAAGGCATACCGACTACTCTAATTTCAGTAATTCCACTAAGTCAGTCGTCTGAGTGAAGAACTGAAGACTTTCACTGAACTAGAGAGAGATTAGGGCAATCGTTTAGATATGAGAATAATAGTAAGGTTTTTTTTTTTTCTTTTTAAATACCTCATAGATCGTGTTATCCATATGCTTTGTCATAAAACAACTGACTGAATATACAAAACGCGCACAACAAAGATACTATTCTTGTACTGCTTCAGTTGATTACACGGAGGCTGCAATGTCCACCATTTTGGCTATTTTAAGTGACATCACTTTTAGGAATTCCTATAGGTTGCCTGACCTAAATTGTGTTCTAAAAATAGAAGATTGTCAAAAGATATTTTTTACTAATAATGACAGAAGAAATCAAGTTATAATTATTTCAATAAAAATAAAACAGATTAAAAGATAAATGAAAATGTTGATTATTTAAAATGAATATGTGCAAGGTTTTTAAATAGTTTTTACTTTACTAGAGAGAGCTAGAAAAATTAATTTAAAAATTAAAACGTGAAGAAAACAAGTGAATCTTTTTGAAGTGCACAAGAAAACAAGAGCTTCTCCCATCACAATTTAAATACATTTGTCAATGTTGTCAATACGTATTTATATTTAACTATTTATTATTTATTTATTACATAAATCCATTAAAGCGGTGTCTGTATGAAAAGTTGTGACACTGCTAAGTGAATATGCATATTGTTTAATCCAAGTCAATAATGGAAATCTCATGTTGCTGGGATTTTTTAGAAAAAATTTTGACGACTGTTTCTGTGAGTCTTTTAACTAACGCAGTGGCTACGCTTACGTCAAGCGCCTTCTATAATTATATCTATTGACGTAAGCCGGAAAAAAAAATACGAATTACGTCTTGATGTTACCGCTGCCACTGCGTAAACAAAAAGGGTTAGGGTTAGGGTTAGGTACAGTGTTAGGGTGTGGAGAAATATCTATTGATGTAAGCCGGAAAAAAAAAATACGAATTACGTCTTGACGTAAGCGTAGCCTGTCCCTTTAACTAAACTAGACTATGATTTAGTCTATTTTATAATTTATTTGTTCAAAATCATATTTAGTACACTCATACACTATTTAGGTAGTTAGGCAATTTAATTCGATAAGTTAATAATTATTTTAATTTATATTAAGGTTGTCATCACAGGTCCAGTTGACTAGTCTATGCATATACTGATATAGTTGACTAGTCTATGCATATACTGATATAGTTGACTAGTCTATGCATATACTGATATAGTGACATAGACCAGTGGTCGGCAAACATATCAGCCAAAGAGCCAAATATGAACATTACAACAATTAAAAAAAAATTGGGAGCCAAATCTGCTTGTTTAGTAAACTTTTTTTACGCTAAATAAGTAGTACATTAAATAAGTTGTATACTAAATAAAACTAAATGCCAGAGCCGCACTTAAGGAGCCAAAGAGCCGCACTTTGCAGACCAGTGGTCTAGACTATTGACTATATTATGCGTCCTGTTCTGGGACTGGGAACGGTGCATTTGATTTCAATAGTAGCTAGCAAACTTTGGCCAGCCAACATAGTATGTTACATACTTACGTAGTTAGTATGGTATGGTCATTAGGCTGTTTGATTTAACCCATCATCCCATTCACTGCTTCTGCCCATTTGTTCAGATCAGTGACTTTTATCTTTAAATTATATTAGTTCATACAAACACTGCAATTATCTGCTGTGGGTCCAGCCTTTCTATTCTTCTGTCAAATTTATTACAATTTAAGAACCCATGGTGGCCTGCAGTTCCAATAAAATTCCCACTCTTGCTCTTGTTAAAAAAATATTCCCTCTCCTGTTCTAGAGCGCAATCTTGTCAATATTATTTTTAGCTAAGCTATGTTATTAGTATAACTTCTTTAGCATTTCTCTTGAATAAGTATGCATTGTATACACAGGTCTACTTTTAAGTATAAAATTTTTCACAATAGCAGAAGGAAATAGTGTGTAAATATTGAATATAAACTAATAAATGTTTTCTTTCTTTTAATGATAGATATCAAATAAAATATTGAGAAACGATTGAACACAAATAAATGGTTATTTCTTGTAAAAAAAAAAATTACCACTATTGTAAGCTTTTCTTACTCTAATGAATATTTTACATTTATTTTACCCGCGTAATGTTTTTTATTTTTTTATATTTTGATAATTTTGTGAATGCATTAGCTAGCAATCAGAAATGCAAATTGTTTCTCTATTGTAAACAAAATGTATAAGAAGTCATATAATGTTAAATGTTTCATGATGAGCTGAAGGCCAGAACTTTTAACTTATATAGTTATACCATATATATTTTTATTATATATATATATATTTCATATCCTTACTATTTTATTGTTACATAAAATTAAAAAAAAGACTTATAAACTTTATTTAGAAATAATGTACTGTTTACTAATACAGGTTATTCCAGAAATAAAATGGAAATCAGTGGCTATCACCCCAGAGTTGAAAGAAGCAGCAATATTTTTAAGAAGTCCAGGCATGAGCTCTTTACTTGAAGAATGGTTAATGGAAACAATTTTTCAAGACCTGAGCAAAAGAGTAGGTCCTGCATTTTGGAAATTTTTCACAAGGACTGATGATGAAGCAGATACAGATGTGCTGTCTACTTCGTTTGGTTTCTTATATGGTATTGTTGACATTTAAAATTCTATTTACTTATGCTTAATTTGCCAAGTTATTTACTACACTCTCTGCAATAACCTGTGAAAATATTGTCTGACAATTAAAATTATTTCAGAATATACCATATGAAAGAAAAAAAATGTGCTTTGAAAAAAAAAATACTTGTTCAGGACTGTTTAGAAAATCTAGTGTTATTCATTATTAGCAAACATATAGTTTCATATTATTTTAAAAAAACTACCTTTTAATAATGATTGAATATACATTTTGTTTTATTAGTAAGTGTTCTTTTGTAAGCACACATCCATTTAATCTGAAGATATTTCATTTAAGCAATTTTGTTTTTCAGATTCATACAAAGACTACTACTTAGTTTCATTAATACGATTACAGTGGTTGCAAAGTCTTGCTATGCTAGCACCTGTATCTGGGCAGTCATCGTTGATGTCAGCCTTTACTCCGGTGAAACCAGCCACAACATTTACAAAAGGTGTGCGTTTTGGCAATTTGAACAGGCAGAAGTCTCTGACTTCCACTTTAGCTGTTTTCAAGTCTGAGAGAGCTAGCAAGATAGAGGCAGGTCAACTGAGTGTCACATTTGAAAAAGGCACCAAGGGAGAGGAAATGGAAGTAGGCCTGAATGAGGATAGCATCGAAGACAATAGTTTCCAATTTAAACAGGTATTATCTGTTGATGATAAAAGGACCAGTGTTTCAATGGAAGGCTCGTTTTGCCCAGACAAAAGCCTGGAAGACTCCTTGGAAATGGATAGAGGCCAAAGTCTGCTTAACCCTATCCTGAACATTTCTGCAAACAATCGTATAAGTAATATCATGGAGGAAGAAGAAGATGAAGAGTCTTTTATTAGATCACCAATAGGTGGAAGTAAAAAATTTCATCCATCTTCTGTTAATACACGAAAGGCTACGCAGCCCCTGAGTATTATAAAAACTCCTTTGTTGAGCGATGAAAAGACTAACTTACAAGGAGTTTCCATTCACCAACCTAGCATCACTTCAACTCCCGGAGAGATGCTGACCCAAACACCAGGAAATATCACGCCGATCTCATTTATAAGCACACCCGATGAACTTTATCAAGTCCAGAGCTCTCAGTCGGACAGGCCATCATTCCCAGTTGCCACTCCTGCAACAAATGACCCTATGTCTTCAGGCATAATTGGATCTTGTGGATACCTGCCTGATGCATCTGAAGTCTTTGGCATCACCATACCAAACAGACCTATACCATGCAGTGCTCATCAGTGGCAATCTACTGATCAGGTTAAAATGTTAGGGGTGACTCAAAGCAGAGTAAGTTATTACATAAATGATAAACTAAGTTTTTTTTTCTTCTTATAGTTTACATTACAGCATGATTAAAATTTTCATTACCTAAAAAAATGTTTGTTATTTTCCTAATTAAAAAAGTCACAAGTTTTTAAAGCTTAACGTTTTCTAAAATATGTTTTTTTTTTTTTCATTTTGCAATTGTCTTGGGACATTAACCTCTTTAGTAGAGCACTTTAACTTTGCACCAATTCTGCAAAAAATTTACTTTTTATAGATTATTGGTACATTTACCTATATGAATGAATATTCTTCCCAGATAGAAATTTAAATTGATTAAAATTAATAAAAGTAGTTCATTAACTGCAAAATTAATTATTGAATCATGCATTGTCATGTTGCCTCAAAAATCGATTACAAAAATTTTCCTACATAAATGGAAGTTTCGAGTGGAGAAAACGGTTGGAAAAATGCACCAAACGAGTAAAATTATGGTCAACTATATGGCTTACCAGTGTAAGGTTGCATTGATTTAAATTGTCCATAATATACTTATTTATATACATGCATTTAAAATGAAATTTTGAGGTGCATTATTTAAGTATCACATGTATGGACGATTATTTACATTACTATATCAATTTATATCTCTTAACGAAAATGTCTGTTGACCCATCTCTCTCAATCAGGTTCAGCTGATGATTAGGTCAGTCTTGTTCTACACTTTCCCGCAGCCATTTAAAACGGTTGTCAAGAATTTCTACTCAGAGGCTTTTGAGATACACAGGAATCAGGCTGATGAATCAGGTAGATTGACAGGTTGTTCTGTTTCATAGTAAGGATGATATTTTGACTTTGTCTTTTATTTTAATACTGTATCATTTTTTATTTCATTTGTAGATTTGAGCTAAGGTTAAACTCATTATTTCATTTGTAGCTTTGAGCTAAGGTTAAACTCATTATCTCATTTGTAGCTTTGAGCTAAGGTTAAACTCATTATTTCATTTGTAGCTTTGAGCTAAGGTTAAACTCATCATTTCATTTGTAGATTTGAGCTAAGGTTAAACTCATTATTTCATTTGTAGCTTTGAGCTAAGGTTAAACTCATTATCTCATTTGTAGCTTTGAGCTAAGGTTAAACTCATTATTTCTACAAGATTTTATGTAACAGTCTTTTTTTTGCTCCAATAATCAAGCATTTATATACTCTCTGTGTCTCTAAGCACCCTCGCAGTTGGACCTAAAAAAAAGTCAGAAAAGATTTGATACAGTGAACAAAAAGTTGTGCGTATATGTTTTTATATTTATTTCATATTAATGCGAATAATTTTTTAATGAAATTAATATTTAATGAATAGTTTGTTTACTTGTTCAGACGACTTTGTCTTAATAAATTAAAAAAAAAAACTCTGTTTAAAGTTCTAAGTAAAATCTCTTTTTAAATGTATTCTTGAAAATATAAAAAAAAATGTTAAATTGTCATTCTCAGAGAACATCTGGCTGCAATAATTTATTTATCGCTGTGATGAAAATATTTTGGTACAAACATTAGTCAGTGTGTAAACAAGATGTCAACTTGATGTAGAATATATCATGTAATGTATTTTTTTACTCCGTACTTCAGGGATGAGATGGGCCTGATGGAACTGATATCTGGATCGGCCGTAACTGACATTGTCCACTGCCAGATTGAGAAACACATTGAGGACAGCTGTAAAGGAAACTTTGACACATCACATATCAGTGACCTGGAAGAGGTGGGGGTTATCTTCCCTCATGTTGCCAGTTTTCTATTGTTGCTGGTTCCATCTTTCACGCATGTTCTCTTTATCCTATTTTCTTACATCTTTTTTTTTTTCCAGTTATTAATTTCATCTCCCAGTAGCTTTGATGCTTTTTTTAGGTTTGAATCCCTAAAGGATGTGGATACTGTTTTAGGTTTGAATCCTTAAAGTGTGTGGTTATATGTTGGCATGATGATTTCATTCTTCTTCTGAATTATTTTTATGATCTCAGGTTCTCTTAAAAGTTGTTTCTTTTATGACTGATGAAATGATAGCGCATAATTCCTTGGTTAGCTTTAGTCATATTGAAAAAGAACTGAAAAAAAAACATATAAGATTTTAAGTTTTTGCCATTGACAGGCTAGATTAAAGAAAAAACCTTTTCTTACAGTAGTACCATTTTTATTAGATTAGAGACTTTTAAGAAGAACAGATTTTTTTTAAAAAGAGGATAATGGGCGAGAATGTTGTTTTATTTTATCATTCACAACAATTTTTTTTAATCTACTTTATTAATTTTGTCTATGGAACATGTCTTTTTTTGTTTATTCGCTCTTATTATTAATATTCTTTATACCTTTTTTTTTTAAGTGGTTGGATCAGCATGTACTAGGCTGGCTTAAGCAAATGTACGCCTGCAAGCAGACAGCCTCGCAGATGGCAAGTGTGGTTGCTTTTCGTGACAGGCTCCGACACTTTATCTATGAAACATATGCCAAGTCTCTGATTGTCCAGTTTTTCGATATCATCATTGATTACCCTGACTCTAAGCCCGCCATTCAAGATCTCAGTGCTTGTCTGGAAAAAACAGACTTGAGATCTGAGCTTGTATCCAGTCTGAAAAATGCATTGGAGAGCCGACTGCTTCATCCAGGCTAGTTTTAGTTCTATCATTATTCATTTGTTTACATGCTGCGAATGGCTTGACGGTTTAAAAAATGGTTGGTTTGGAATACTGCATGTCATTTCTTAGCCGTCAGGTTTGAAACTCAGTGATGCCAAGTATGTGAGGGATGTAGAGTATTAAGTGTTCATGGTGCTTCCTTGAACATTGCGCCACTTGCAGGCACTATAGTGGTGTTCATAGATTGTCCTTAAATGTGAAACCACCTGCTGTAGTGGGGATTTGATGTTCATGGAGTATCCTTAAATATTGCACCACCTGCTGAATTGGGATTTAGTTTTGTCATAAGAGTTAGCATCTGACTTTTACTTAATAAAAGGTTTAAAAACTTGATAGTTGCCCTTTAACCAATGTACCGGTACTAGTTGTATCTATGAATCCAACTAATGTAAAACAAAGTATTACTTAATGATGTCGAGCAGGATACTGGTAATAAATTAAAGTTGTAAAACTTCCAGAAAGAGAATTGGGTTAAAAACATAAGAATGTATAAGTGGGATAGGTAATACATGTAATACTAGTAATAAATTAAAGTTGTAAAACTTCCAGAAAGAGAATTGGGTTAAAAACATAAGAATGTATAAGTGGGATAGGTAATACATGTAATACTAGTAATAAATTAAAGTTGTAAAATAGAATTAGTTTTTGTTCTGTCATAATAAAGAATTTTACAGCCAAAAAAGCTTTGCTGTTTTGTCGAAATAATACAATGACATTTACTGCTCAGTGCTTAAGCTTTCTATTCTCGTTTGATTATAAGATCCCATAATTCAGTAATTGAAAAAACGATAACATTTTAAAAAATCTTTACACTTATTTGTTTTTTTCGCTCATCGTGAAATTCTTACATTTTTATAGGCTTAATAATGAAATTCATTCATTTGGTGTTAGCTTAATAATAACACACTTGTAAACTATAATTTATTATGCTTTTAAATTGGAAATCATTTGTTTATAACCAGGTGTGAATACAGCTGATATATTGACAGCCTACATCGCAGCCATCAAGTCTCTGAGACTTTTGGAACAAGCCGGTGTCATCTTAGAATTAGTCTGTGAGCCTGTAGGCAGATATCTGAGGTAATATTTATTTGAAATATCCACACCATTATGTACACCAAAAAAATAATATATTTAACCCTAAAGAAAATCTGATCAGTACTATATCCTTTCAGAATTAATGTTCTCTAGAAGATTATCAGTTTTTTGTGACCTAGGTTAAATAGAAGAATACAGCGACTGTCACTTCATTTTCCCATCTGTATTTTTGTCTATAAATGTCATTGATGAGGGAATTTATGGGGCATCAATAGCCCAAATAAAACAAAACAACTTACATCTGTCTATAATCCAATCATTTTAGTCATTACACTTTATTGCCACACACTTCCATGATTGTCACAAGCTCTACTAGTCATTGTAGAATTTTTCTCAAAATGTGCGGATTCCTGTTTAGCAGTTTTTAAACTGATTGTCCTTTACATTAGGTCGAGAGAAGACACAGTCAGGTGTATTGTGGCCAGCCTGACAGATGAAGGTAACAACGAACTCATCAGTGAGCTGGTCAACACAAAGCCTGTCGGAGATGAGAACCAGCAAGAAGATGGCAACATGGTTGGCTGGGAAAGCTGGATGCCCGATCCTGTAGATGCTGACCCTTGTAAGTCTTTGATTAATATTTTAGGAAACTTATCTGATACAACTTTGGACAACCCTAATTAACACAATTGAATCATATTCATTTTTAAAAAAAAAAAAACCGTTTTCTCTTAACTAAGTTATGGAATAAACCGCTATGAAAGAAAAAAATGTTCTTTTTGTTTTTACTTATGCACATATACTGTATGTATTAATTTACAAATAGGAAGATCTATCCCGTACATTTGTAAAAGGGTAAAATAAAATTAGCCTACTTACTGATAACTTGCCCTTGATATTTAATAATTTTCAAGAATAGTTGATTCATGTACTGGTGTTTATAAAAATGAAAAATTAGGTTTTTAACTAATGGAGTGAAGAAAATTAATTATTTCCATTCCAGCCACTGTTTCAAAAAATAGAAGGTCTGCGGACATTTTGTCCACCCTGGTCAACATCTACGGCAGTAAAGAGCTGTTTGTTAATGAGTATCGAGCCCTGCTCGCAGATCGTATATTAATGCAGTACAACTATGACGTCGAGAGAGAGCTTCGTTACTTGGAGCTACTCAAATTGAGATTTGGGGAGGCTCAGCTGCATTTCTGTGAAGTGATGTTGAGAGACGTCACAGAATCTCGACGAGTCAATGCGAGAATTCAGGACGCCAGAAAAAATATCAACAAACATAATGTTCGTAAAAATAATTTTTAAGTAATTCCATACTTGAGACAACATTAAAAGCAAAATTACTAAAATAAAATATTTTTTAATTAATTAATGAATCTTTCTCAATTAGGAAATGGAAATGAATGCCATGATTCTATCAGCTCAGTTCTGGCCAGCTTTTAGAGATGAGAAAATTACACTTCCGCCAGAACTTCAGGAGCATCTTGATAAATACACTAAGGCTTTTGAGATGCAGAAACAGAATAGGACACTGCTTTGGAAACCTCATTTAGGTTCATGAGATCATATTTTTATTATTCCTTGTTACACAATACATGTAATTTGTTAAAGTTGCAAACAAAAAAATATACTGTTTTTGATAAAAGTACTTTTACTTAAATTTCAAGATCTGTTGCTGATTTTTTTCTAAATAAGTCAATTTTTAACTATAATTTGAAAAGTTTAAACTAACCTTTTGTAAATTTTACCCTAGTTACAATTTTGACAATAAGTGCAAATTTTTCAAAATGTTATTCATTCTATTATCAGAATAAAAAAAAACGTACAAGTTCAAAATATAATTGAGGTAGAATTAGAAATCAGTATTAATGTAGTATCATTTAAAAACTTTTATTGAATTCTTATTTGCAAGTTGTGTGGTGGTTGAAAAAAAACAACATTTTGTTGCCATTATGAAACCAAATAAAAACACACCAAATTGTTAAAAATATGAGAATTATCATGTTATTTAAAAAAAAAATCATATTTTTTCAATCTTTGTTGATCTAGTGTTTACCCGTAAATTTGATTTCCCTGATTTTTTGTTTCATTCAGGTCTCATGAACATAGAGATTGAACTGAAAGAAGAAACATTAAACTTCTCTGTGTCACCAGTTCAGGCGGCCATCATTATGAAGTTTCAAAACAAAAGTAGGTGCTGCTGTCCACCTTGTGCAGCTGAGCAGTCTTTGTTGATTGATAAACTTTGATGGCGTGTTCTTGTTTTATTTTGACATAACAGATATTAACTTTTTTCAGGATTGTGACTTGATTTTTTTTTTCTGAGGAATTTATTCATTTTTTTTTGTGTTTTGATTTTTTTTTCCCCCAGCTAAATGGACTGTGGATGAACTTAGTTCTGAGCTAGAAATGACTGCTTCGGTTCTGCGTCGCAAGATTGCATTTTGGCAGGGTCAAGGCCTCCTTCGAGAGATTTCTACTGATGTTTACCAGTTGGTTGAGGAGAAGCGAGGCAGACCCAACGATCTAATTATGATGGATGAAGAAGAAATAGAATCTGCTATGGCATCAGCCCAGCAACAGAAAGAAGAAGAGATGCAGGTATGTCATTTATTATAAATGAAAATTGAACGAATCCCAGTATATTAGCCATGTATTTGCTTCAGCAAGCAGCAGATTTATACGCCCTGCAGTTGTCAGAGTAGTAACTTTATTTTTTTTTAAATGATTTACTCGAAATCCATGTATTATATTATTTGGTTTTCTTAGAATAAATAAAGTAGGCCTAGGCTTTTGTTAAAATTAAAAATGTTTGCTTCCATTTAACTCTAAATAATATTGGACCTCTAAGCATCTTCCCCTCTGACTGTACTCAATTACATTATTCTCTTGACAAGCACACAATGATAGTACTTTAGATGGAGTGCAAACTTTTTTTCCTTTGCCAGATAATTTAAGACACACCATATGGCTGGCCACATACACTGCACCCCTAGTATAGCACACCTCAAAAAAAACTTGGTCGAATTAAATGTTAAAACTTTATGTTTGCACTATTGATGCTGGGTTAATTTTTTGGTACTTAGATATTTATAGATTATTGCTAAAATGAAAGTTATAACCTTATTTTTTTATATCTGTATTTGAAACGTTTACATGTTTCAAGCAAAATTGACTTGAATTTTAAAAGTATGAAATATAGTATAAGATACTGTATTAACTATTTTTTTTAAATAGGTATTCTGGACATACATACAAGGAATGTTGGCGAATCTAGATTGTTTAACTTTAGAGCGAATACATGCCATGCTGCGCATGTTTGCTATGGAAGAACCGAGCTCATCAGAAGTGACCACACAAGAATTGAAATCATTTCTTGACAACAAAGTGAAAGATCAAGTCTTAATATTTTCTGGTGGCGTTTACAGATTAAACAAATAATTCTTACTCTTTAATTAATTTGTGTTCACTCTTGTACTTTCATTACTTTTATATTATAGATAATGTTCAATGTTTTTCCCGTACTCAGCGGCTACAACCTTTTCTTGTTTTATAAATGATAAGGTGTAAAAGATACTCCAAGCTCAGGGATAGAATGATAATAAACTTTGAAAACGTTTTGCCAATATTTGCTCCAATTTCTAGATGATAACTTAAAGGAAAAAAACAAGTCTACTTCAAAAGTGTAGTTACTTGTTGACATTTGAGAACAAAAATCTGCGGGCTGAGACTTATTCTTTCAGAGCAGTGAGATCAAAAACTTGCTGTGTCCCTCAACATCTGGAGACTGCCATAAAGGTCAATGGCCAGCAAGCTACCAGACTGGTCCACCCTGTGGTCCAAAAGTTAAGTCCTCATCCTTATCATGCCAATGTTGAGCCTATTATGCGATCTTTGAAATTAAAATTAACGACTGCCCAAAAATAGTTCCAAAATGGATGTGTGAAAGTTCTTGTAAGGATGAAGTGAAATATCTTAGATCCTATAAACAACTAATGGGACAATTTTAAAGGTTCCCTTCTTTCATCCCTACCATAGCAGATAGTGCAATGGCCATGGAGGCGCCATGGGAGATATAGCTGGGACTTAAGCCATGACCTGAAATATCCACTGGTCCTCACCGGAGATGAACCAGGGACCCTCAGGTCGATAGTTGAGCATTTTACGGCAAACCATCCATCCCCCTTATGTGGTTGTAGATTGGCATTTTATAGCAATCTAGAAACTGAAATTGTTACATTGTTATTTCCTCCTTATAGATATAAACAGAAATAAAGGTTATAATTTTGAATTGTTGAGGTCTGAATGCCCCACCCCTAGGGGCATACTGCCTTGGCTGTTGTAATGAAAGATCATGCTTGGCTATGAATAAACCTATTGAAGTATTTCTTAATATTAGAAGGACAATGAAATAAGTACAATTGTATAATGATTATAATTTGATGAATAGTCTCACAGAATGCTTGCTTCCTACAAAGAGGGCAGAGGCTGCCTTAGAAGTACATGGGGGATAGGGTGAGAGTCATGTGGGGTTGATAGCAGTAGTGGAGACTATCAACCCTATCACTTATCATATCTCCCCACTCCACCTGGGGCAGCCACCCTAGTGTAGCTCAAAATGCTACCACAGTAAACGACATACTTCTGAAATAGCTTTAAAATAAAAAAAAAATATTTTGTTTTGCATTTACTGTTCAAATGCCATTGACAAATTTGTCTCTTTACTAAACATTATTCCTGTTTTCAGCAGACGTATTTAGTAACAGATTGACAAGAGATCGCAATATGCAGAACTAATTTTAACAATTTAATTAGATGACAGTTGAGTTCTCAAGTAAAGTATTTTGCCTAGTAAGTTTGAAATTCAGACCGTGTACAACAGCCAAGCACTTTTTAAATTATAGGATGTATACTGTGCTCTATTAAATTATCATGTGAACTCAGTACCGTACCCAGGATTTTGTTTTTTTTTTTGGGGGGGGGGCTGTTCCAAGTTTTTAAAGGCAAATATTTGTCAATTTTTTATGAGTTACTATCAGCAATAACATTTTTGTTTGGGGGGGGGGGGGGCTGCAGCCCTCCCCCAGTCTCCCCCCCCCCTTCCAGGGTACGGCCTTGTGTGAACTAATACTTTGAACCATTCAAAGTTTTTGCTCTGTGAACCAGCTGTAAGTATTGCCAGTAACATTGATTTTTTTCAAAATATAATTGTAAAAAAATAAGTAAATAATATTTCTTTTCCACCAATATACTGAAGAAAAGTATTATTAGGCTTCATGTGTTGAAAGAAATTGAGTTATCTATCAACACTGGTCTTTTTAACACGAGTCTGTTGATTATCATTAAGATTAGATTAGGGCTGATGTACGCAGATTTAGATATTTTTGAAAAAAATCTAAATATAATATAATGCTATGAAATATTAGATGTGGATAATTTTATTTTTTCATTTAAATATGTATATTTTTTATTATTTGTATGTATACATATAATCTAGACATTTTTTCGTTTTTTATCTGGATAAATCTTCAAGAAAATAGTTGGCATCCCTATAGTGGATACCTTGTAAACAATAAATCAAGATGGCGGAAACTGTTCTGGCGTAATATTCGAATGATATCTTTATCACTATAAATTAAGTTGCATTTGTTGTGTTTCGCTATTTATAAAATTTATTCATCATAATAGAAGCAAAAGTTTTGTAAAGTATCATGTCTTGCAATTGGACTAACTCAGATTACTTTGTCCAGCTTTTGGATAGAAACCAACTTTCTTACGCTGCATTGGAAATGCTTGTTGATGATTTACACACCGACAAAGATAAAACTATCTCAGCATTTTTAAGTCATTCGGGATCTGAAGATTTTCTTTGGGTTCTTGTTCAACTGTTGGGAAATAAAACACATCGGTAAGTAATTTTTTTTCCTTACTATCTTTGAATTTCTTTTTTAATGATAGATAATCAATTTGATTGACATTTTTTAATTAAATTACGAAGTGGCTACGCTTACGTCAAGCGCCTTCTATTATTATATCTTTTGACGTAAGCCGGAAAAAAAAAATACGAATTACGTCTTGAAGTTACCGCTGCCACTGCGTAAACAAAAAGGGTTAGGGGTTAGGGATAAGGTTAGGGTTAGGGACAGTGTTAGGGTGTGAAGAAATATCTATTGACGTAAGCCGGAAAAAAAAATACGAATTACGTCTTGACGTAAGCGTAGCCTGTCCGTTTTAATTAATAATTAGTTACCTGTACATTACTGATTATATATGTCATGGATACTTGAAATCACTCGACTCGTGTATTGTTTAGTGTCTTACTCTCAAATGCCTTAATATTACATTGCTATTACTAATTTTAAGTAATAAAAATAATATTTTATTAATTATAAACTAAGGATAATTCTAGTTTTATGATATGATAGAGCAACTAATATCCTGCCAATGTCAGTGGATTGTTCTTTTGTTGTTTGTGTGTGTGTGTGTGCTTCCCACTTAAGTTTATCATACTACAGTCATTAATTATTCCATTTATATAATTTAATTATCCATATTATGGCTTCGCTTTATTACTCAATAATACTGTAGGCCTATTTAGCACCATTTATGCCAATCAATGTCACGAGATTCAAAATCTAGTTTTCTCATTATAGAATTTTTTTTTTACTATTACTAATTGAATTCTAGCATCTCCCTTTTTTAAACATTTGTAGGGAAACTGGCATTAAATGAGTTATTTATCTGCTTAAAATCAAAGTAGGTCAAATTTAACATACGTTCACTGGTGGCACTAAAATCTTAATAATACTATAGGTTCAGTACATTTTAAATTCTGAACTTTCCCCTAGCATGCTGCCTGCTGAAATTCTTCACTATGCAGTCCAATTTCTTTTAACCTAATGGGTTTTGCATATTCATTAAAAAAAATACATTTAATTTATCATTCACTTCTTTAAGCTGTAGTGTACAGATCCCCCCCCCCTCCCCGTGTGAATTCTCTTCAGCCTTTATGCACCGGTCCACCCAGAAATATTTTTAAAGACTGTATGCTTCTTTAATTAACCTACAAATAGGTCGACCCCCGCGTGGTGTAGCGCTTGTCAGTGGCCCTAAAACTTGGGGGGGGGGGGGGGTCTAGTTCTATAAAATGACAGCTGTGGGAGGGGGGGGTCTAGGTTTCAGAGATTTTCAGGGAACATCGGCAACGACCATCAGTGGCGTACTGAGGGGTGGGCAAGGGGGCATCATGTCCCGGGCGCTACTCACAAAGGGGCGCAAAATGGTATATTTTACATATAATATTATATGGTTTTCAAATGAGGGGGGGCGCTATAAAAGGTATTGTGCCGCGGGCGCGAGTTAAGCTCGTTACGCCACTGACGACCATTCTGTAATTTCGTTAGCGACGATAACTTCATATCCGCGAGGCTCTGTGACTGGTTTGGATAGGGTTCGAATCTTTCACACCCCCCCCCCATCCACCCATCTGCGCTTTTTTTTTCTTCTTTTCGTCTCGAGTTGAAAGTTACTATGGAGACGTTCAGATGCTTTTGATATTTTCTAAACATGGAAGGAAGCAAATCATTAGTTAGAAATCAACGGCACACAACAGAGAACGCCGATCAACAGTGCAGCGGGCTTGTCACAGCCAATTAACACAATGACTAATGACGTCATATGAAGGCACTTACACCGAGCGGCTGTGCACGGTGACACCCAAGTTGCTGTTCTGTTTGTTGATGTCAGTTTGTGTGCGGTGTACGGTACTTTGTAGCTAAGACAGAAATCAATGGTGTTTTCCTGTGGGGTCAACGCTAATAGTAGATGATTCGAAATCGATAATCGATAGAACAATCAATCAACCGAAGGGAGAGGTGAAGGGAGATGGTGGGCATATATATACATATATACAATCTATATATAAATCATTGAAGCACATCGTTTTAATTAATGTTCTAAATGTTTACAATTAACATTGCTATAGATTATAGTTTTTTTTTAAGCCATAGAATTCATTATATGCCCTAATCAACACTAATGAAAGAAAAATTCCTAGTGTAGCCTACATTCAGTCAATGGCTCATTTACAATGTTATTTCTTTGAAACTGCCTCGTTATTTAGATTCTATATATGGGCCTAAAGTTCGGGCGTTGACTGTTGTTATTCTTGCCGAAGTGTAAATCAGTCTGTTAAGTGTACCCTGGTGTTACCTCCTCTCATTGGGAAGACAAGCGCCAGACTTTTGTCTCTGTGACAGCTCGCGAGATTAACGTTGCGGTGTCTCGCAACTATTAGAGACAACCATACAGACCCTCTAAATCAGTGGTCCCCATCCCGTATCTAGATAGGTGTAAGGGGTATCACCACACTATGGCAAGAGGGATACATACAATAGGCGCTGTAGTGGAGCGCATGAGTGTGGTTAGTCCCCCCCCCCCCCCCCGTGGGTGCATAATGCGCTCCCTACGGCGCCCGTACTTGACAAACCTCGCCTGACCACCTGCCATTATGTGGGGCACAGAAATTAAAGCGGCCACTTATTTTTATTTCAGTGCCAAAAAACTAAACAGATGATAATAAATCATAATCATGTATTGCAGCGGCGTCACACCAGAGGTTGTGTCGCATGGAAATTGCCTTCTTCCACCCCCACCCTTTCCCAACCACCGATTTTGCATAAAATATCCACCGACACAACGGGCATACCTTCATGCAGTGAATTAACATTAAACGTCTTAATGGTCTTGGAGTCAGGGCATGTGAGAATAGGACCAGGTAATCCGACAGATTAAACAGGCTATTAAAGGATTACATGCTTTTTAAAAAAAAATCATTTTTTGAAAACGACCACAATATTTTTGTTATTGCAAAGTCCTGTATCAAAGCACCTCACCGATACAAAGTCCTGTATCATAGCACCTCACCGATACAAAGTCCTGTATCATAGCACCTCACCGATAAATAGTCCTGTATCATAGCACCTCACCGATACAAAGTCCTGTATCATAGCACCTCACCGATACAAAGTACTGTATCACAGCACCTCACCGATACAAAGTCCTGTATCATAGCACCTCACCGATACAAAGTCCTGTATCATAGCACCTCACCGATACAAAGTTCTGTGTCATAGCACCTCACCGATAAATAGTCCTGTATCATAGCACCTCACCGATACAAAGTACTGTATCACAGCACCTCACCGATACAAAGTCCTGAATCATAGCACCTCACCGATACGAAGTCCTGTATCATAGCACATCACCGATACAAAGTCCTGTATCACAGCACGTCACCGATACAAAGTCCTGTATCACAGCACGTCACCGATACAAAGTCCTGTATCATAGCACATCACCGATACAAAGTACTGTATCACAGCACGTCACCGATACAAAGTCCTGTATCATAGCACATCACCGATACAAAGTACTGTATCACAGCACGTCACCGATACAAAGTCCTGTATCATAGCACATCACCGATACAAAGTCCTGTATCATAGCACGTCACGACCCTGACTGATCATGTCAGTGTAGTAGCCAGATATCTTGTACTTGTGGCATTACGACCCCCCCCCCCATCCCCTCCCTACGTAAACAGTAACAAAACAATAATACTGAAAGGTCACCAATGAGCGTGCCGTTGAATGCTCATTTTATTTCTTGTATTGCCATCAATCGTATCTATGCGTATAGGGAACTTTACTTTTTTTTTCTTGTATTGCCATCAACCGTATCTATGCGTATAGGGAACTTTACTTTTTTTTCTTGTATTGCCATCAATCGTATCTATGCGTATAGGGAACTTTACTTTTTTTTACAAAGATTAGCCAGCGTCTGCCCCGCTCATTTGGTTAATTAATTATGCGCAAGCTGAAATATTTGTCAAACATACATTAAACTACCTAAATTTGTCCCGACCTTCTTGCCATTCTAAATATGTTAACTAAAAAAAAAAAGCAACGGTTGAATTGTTTATTTATAGAATTGGCAAAAAACAGATTTGCTGCAATCAATCGCTTACTCTTAGTTCGTGTACTTTCCCCCCATTGATCTGTTTTCAGCTAAACGGCCAACTTGAGAATATCTGTGTTTACTATTCAAACCTCTCATGCCTGGTTTAACGTCAAAAGTGTGTTTACCCGACCATCGTGTTTATTGTTGATCAATCTAAAGTCAGTCCAAGATAATCATCACAATTATCGGCTATCGTAAAAAAAAAAATCAAAATAAAGAAATAAAAACAAAATATTTTAATAGTAGCTCTTTTGGTCACGACTTTGTACCTGTTGGTTTAGGGGCCTGGGCCGGTTGAGGATTAGACGGGGGCCCCCATGGGTAAAGGGTTCCACATACTTATCACTGGGACAGAGCCGCTCTTAGTTTCTTGGGGCCCCACGGGTAAAGGGTTCCACATACTTATCCCTGGACCAGAGCCGCACTTAGTTTCTGGGGGCCCCATGCAAAAGGTGCACACGAGGGGGGCCTAGGATAACAGATGTTAAAGCCACAGCCCGAAAATCATGGGGTCACCAACTATTTTATAATCTATGACAACTTGGGCCCCTCTTTGACTGTTTAGTCCTTTCAACTCGAGCGCCCCCCCCCCCCTGAAAAAAAAATCTCAGATTGCCAGACATAAGTATCGACAGGGTCTAAGAATCACGACTTAAGTCATAACGCCCAGGCAGTCTGCTAAATAAATAGGGCGCTGGGGCACCAAGGTAGCACATCCACAGGAACAGTTCTTCTCAGGACATTAGGCTTCTCCCGGATGGGGTGGGGGGTGGGGTAAAGACGCCACTGACGCGGTACTGACATCTCTTACTTAAGTCTACTTCATCAAGTTAAACATGTACGTATTGGGCTCTGAAGTTATTAGCCCCCCCCCCCTTATTTTCCCCATCCAGCCCTTGATCGCTGCTTAATTAGATAACTTTGATGACCTGTGTCATACCGTCCATAGACAACAGCCGCATTTAAACTGGTCGCCAGTGTGGTGTTGAAGTGGACATAATTCTGAGTGCCCTTGGGGGCGGGGGGAGGGGCAAAGGGGGCATTTGTCCCCGGACATTTTGAAAAAAAAATGTCATAAAGTTGTTACAATAAAACTGAACAAAATTTCCGGAAAGTTTATAATATTAAAGTATAATAACTAAACAAACAACAAATGTACCCCAAACCTAACCTCTAACAGCAGAAAGTAACTAATGTGCAACTTGATTGCTTTTTTCCAGATTGTTCTAAATATTCTAGTTGTTTAATTAACAATTTCTGTCACATTTTCAGCTAATATCCGCAACCTTTTATATTTATGTGGCCATCTAGTTTCACATATCAAAGGAACATTTGGAATTTTAGTTTTCTTCGCTGATTAATTTCTCAGAATAACACTATAATTGGCTTAAATTTTTCCTATTGTGTTTCGTACAGCATTCACATTATTTAAATCATTCACGACAAGATTTAATTTATGTGAACTGCAATGTGCAATTGCTGCTTTTGGGTCTTTTTTTTTCGAATTATTGCTTGGACTCCTTCTTTACCTGCCATTGTAGAACATCCGTCTTATCTTTGACCAACAAAAATTGTCATATCTAATCAGGCCTGTAGCGTGCTGGGGGAGGGGCAGGGGAGCCTGGCCCTCCCTGCGTTTTGTTGGGCCCCTCTGCTTGTTTGCTCTACTTAGTACAATTTATTTCCTGCCCCCCTCCCTTCTATAGCTTGGCCCCTGCTGTAGAATGACTGGCCCCTGCTATAGAATTTTCACGCTACGGGGCTGTATCTAATCCAAATTCTAATGATTTTGTAATTAAGGTGTTCTTTGACAAATTTAACACCCAGTGACATCTGCTCAACGCCTGAAAATATATTGTCTCGTCGGCAAGTATAGAAATTGCAACTGAATTATTTGCTTCACGAACAATGTCTTCACGCAAGAGAGACCAACACATTTCGATCATAGTGTTTTGTGTAGTTTCCGACAGGGCCACCGATAGAAACTTCGGGCCCCTGGTCAGGGCTGTCACTGGCCTCTTGTGCTGATAATAATATTTTCAAAAGTCTATTGGCCAGCTCAGTCCGGGCCCCTAAAACTCGTCATAAAACTCACCGGGCCCCTGGGCATTTGCCCTCTGCCCCCCCGGCCGCACTGGTGGCCGGGATATACTTAGCACTACAAGAACCAATTGACAAATGATTACCCAGAACTTCATCTCCAGATTCAACACAAAACTCTAACAGGTCGTAAAAAATACGAGAATGTGATTCTTTTCCATGAAGTGTCAAATCATGCATGCCGCAAAAAAAAAAAAAAAAGATTTTAGAAATGGAGGGACCCAATTTGTTGCAATTTTCTTGAGTTTGTCTTCTAAATGGTGAGTTCAACTGCTCATCTATAGAAACTGCTTCGGCTACCAATAGTGCAATAAAATAGCTTGAACCCTTAATAAGAGTCTTTGTGTCATGTGCTTTGCATGTGGCTACGAGCATCTTCGTTGAAATCTTTTAATTTTTTGCATGGTTTGATGCAGCCCCGTAGCGTGAAAATTCTACAGCAGGGACCAGGCAATAGCAGGTGGCCAGGTAATACATTTTACTAAGTAGAACAAATAAGCAGAGGGGGGCCAGACTGAACGCACGCTATGGGCCTGGTTTGATGACAAATGCTCCCTGAACTCCTGGAATTACTTTCTGCGTAAACAACACGCATAATTTGCAAAAGCCACCTTTTAACATTTGCAAGTATACAGCCCACGATGAATAGTTTGATAACCAAGCATATCTAAAGCTTCCGTTTCCACCACTGTCAGCTCTAAAAATCATTTTTATCAGGGGTCGAACCTGCAAGGATCAGCAGCAATTTCAACTCGTTTGAAAGGTCGTATGTCAAGACATACCTTCCAATATCTAATTTTGGAAATGAGAAAGTGACAGCGACACTCAAATTAGAAATAGTTTCTTCAGTTGTTCCTGGCTGTTGAACTTGTACTGTTGTCCTCAATGCATTTGATAATTCAGAGGCTGCAAACGCCCTAAAATCTTCTAATAACGGCTTTTCGGAATCCCGCGATTGCTCTTCTTTTCGTTTTATTGAGCCTGTACATTTATTTTCTGATATCCATCTTTTCATATTAATTTAGGATAAATTAAAAAATTCACTCAGTGCCAGACGATTACAAACTAACAAGAGTTGCCATATTATAAAAAAAAAACCTGAATGTCAAAAACATTTTCGAAGGACAAAGCAAGCTACAGAAGGCCAAATTGAACAAGAAAAAAATTAAAATCGGAACATGCTTGTGCTTGTAGTCAAAATGTCTCAATTTTCAAATACATTTATTAATGTCAAAATAAATAATAAATGTTATACTTAACTTGGATTTAATTGAGAAATAAAACTGTATGGCATTGTTAGTTAAAATAAAAAAAAAACGTATTTTTTTGCCCCCCTCTGGAAAAATTCCTAGCGACGCCCATGGGTAAGTTAAACTATAATGTATGGAGAAAAGCTTCGAAACGGACCCATGTTTTACGCATGGCTGGGTCGGCTATATAGTGGCACACGGGGTGGTGTGTGTGTGTGTGTGTGCGCGTGCGTGCGTGCGTGCGTTGACAATAACATAGGTTTTGGTGTGTGCGTGTGTGTGTGTATCAGCTAGAGGATTGTTATCATGTTGTCGTCGATACTGTCGGAGGAGTTTTAAATAGGTCAAACGGCCTTGCACTGGTACTGTCGTAATACCAGGCGGATCATCTTTGGTGAACTGTGGGATGAGAGAAAAAAAAAGGAGGGAGGGGTGGTGTGTGTGGGAAGGTGTCTGTCCCCATGGCTGAGAAACAGTAATAAAGGAGGGACGGGGAAACAAAGATTTTGTTACATGATGATGTGTGTGTGTTTGTGATTGTGTGATGAATGACTCACGCCCTTGCGGTGCTGAAAAAACCCTCCTTAGAATGCTATACCTCCCATGAGGTATTTTGATGTCTCTGTGAGATTTAATCTTCTGCTGCACCTAGACTGGCGTGGTTGGGAACCCACTGAATCAATTTTGGGGCATTCCCAGCGTATTTCGCAGGATTGTTGACAAGCTAAAATATAATGTATCTAATGACTTCGTACGGCGAAATAAAACCGTTTCCCCTGGGCTGGGGTGGGGCAGGAGGGGCAGGGTTGTTGCTTTTAACATTTTTTAGTAAATATTTTGGTGTCGGGCCCTTTTTATGTGAATGTCGGGAGGCTCCAGTAATCAGAGTTCGACAGGGGGCCTAGATTTTCAGGCCCCGGCCCATTGGAGGGGGTGAAGACAATTTGCCCCATTACGCCGGCCCTTTATAATGTCAAAGATGCATGCCGGTCCGCCCCCCACTCCACCCCAGCCCGTAGCGTGAAAATTCTACAGCAGGGGCCAGGCATTCTACAGCAGGGGCCAGGTAATACATTTTACTAAGTAGAACAAATAAGCAGACGGGGGCCATACAAACGCAAGGGGGGGGGGGGCTGGCCCGCACGCTACGGGCCTGCCCCACCCACAGTTTCAAAGTGGATAATGTAACACGAATGCGTTTTTTTTTCTTTCTTTTCTCTTATCGAAATGGCTGTGTGGAGAGAGAGTAAGGGGGGGGGTGTAATCCAGCAAGAGAACAGCCGAATGACAACAAGATCCCTGTATTTACCGATACTAAACGAACTGATTATTGGCCTCGTTTAGCTCAGTGTCTGGCGACGAATGAATCGAAACCAGACGACTTAGCCTCTCGAGGGTGGCCTATTCGATCCTATTTGAACCACTTGGTGGTACTAATTGAATGCAGAAACTCGACCGAGGTTCTAAATTTGTGTAACGCTATAGGCATAGTCAAGTTAATCTATTTTTTTTTAAAAATATGTTTTGTTAATAGTCGAATTAATAAGTATATACACTTGCTATAATATCAAATCATTTATATTGAAAATATATTTTTTTCTTTATTACCTAAATAAGTAAATGGTGGTGTGTTAAAATCAATTTTATTTTTAGAAACCTTGTTAAATTAAAAAAAAAAAGAAAGACATTTTAAGCTCGGTTGGAAGACTAATGCAAATTAATTGCACGAACTTTGGCACTATTTTTTTTTCGTCTCGAATCTCGCGTATTACTACAACCTATGTTAATGTCAGCGCAACCTAAGTTACTGTCAGCGCAACCTAAGTTACTGTCAGCGCAACCTAAGTTACTGTCAGCGCAACCTAAGTTACTGTCAGCGCAACCTAAGTTACTGTCAGTGCAACCTACGTTACTGTCAGCGCAACCTACGTTACTATCAGCGCAACCTAAGTTACTGTCAGCGCAACCTACGTTACTGTCAGCGCAACCTAAGTTACTGTCAGCGCAACCTACGTTACTGTCAGCGCAACCTACGTTACTATCAGCGCAACCTAAGTTACTGTCAGTGCAACTTATGTTACTGTCAGCGCAACCTATGTTAATGTCAGCGCAACCTAAGTTACTGTCAGTGCAACCTATGTTAATGTCAGCGCAACCTATGTTACTGTCAGCGCAACCTATGTTACTGTCATCGAAACCCAAGTTACTTCATCGCAACCTATGTTACTATCAGCGCAACCTATGTTACTGTCAGCGCAACCTATGTTACTGTCATCGAAACCCAAGTTACTTCATCGCAACCTATGTTACTGTCAGTGCAACCTAAGTTACTGTCAGCGCAACCTAAGTTACTGTCAGCGCAACCTAAGTTACTGTCAGTGCAACATGAGTTACTGTCATCGCAACCCAAATTTTTGTCATCGCAACCTAAGTTACTGTGAGCGCAAGCTAAGTTACTGTCACCAAAACCTATGTTATTGTCAGCGCAAGCTTAAACAATTTTGGTGGTAATGAGGGTAGACAACCCTCTGTATTTAACACTCCCAAATGCATTGTTCATAGATAAAATGCATAGTTTGTAAACTCACCCACCTACCCCCTTTTTCCCTAAAGTGCATATATTTGTTTGACAATATAAAGCATGAAACATTAACTATCAATGCGAGATACTAATTCAGTCAAGAGAACAGCACTCTTTTTTTTAAACAGATCTGTTTACGCTGTTAGTTGTTGTTACCTCCCCTTTAATAACGTGTTTACACTGATTAAGCCGCTCTCGCCAGATAATCCAAAATTAACCAGTAGCAAAACTTTTTTTTTCCTTGTCATTATTCAATAGTTGACAGTAACTTAGGTTGCGCTGACAGTAACATAGGTTGCGCTGACAGTAACATAGGTTGCGCTGACAGTAACTTAGGTTGCGCTGATAGTAACATAGGTTACATTGACATTAACATAGGTTGCGTATTCGTTGAGAGCATTGATTTAAAGGTAAACGATGGTGATCGGTGTTTTGCATGCTGGGATTGGCTATCGGCATGCCGTTTATAGATCACTGACGTTGAGGTCACGTTGGGGCTCAATGGTTCGAAACCACCATGCCGCTGATGCCGTGACCAGCTTTGTGCTTCCCGTGGGGGCCCGCGCCGACATTGTGCGAGTCATGAAAAACACACATTTTATGTATCTTCGAGCAGAGCCGTTATGATGTTTTTTTGGGTAAATTTTGGGTGTCATGGGTAAATTTTAAGGCCGTGGCATAGGTATACTTCAGCGCCGTGGCATGGGTATATTTCAGGGCCGTGACATGTGTAAATTTCAGGGTCGTGGCATGGGTATATTTCAATGATGTGGCATGGGTATATTTCAGGGCCGTGGCATAGGTATATTTCAGGGCCGTGGCATGGGTATATTTCAGGGCCGTGGCATGGGTATATTTCAATGATGTGGCTTGGGTAAATTTCAGGTCCGTGGCATAGTTATTTTAGGGCCGTGGCATGGGTATATTTCAGGGCCGTGGCATGGGTATATTTCAGGGCCGTGACATGGGTATATTTCAGGGCCGTGGCAAAAAATCTGACTAGGTTGTAGCTTGCTTTTGTTCCCCGAATAATATTTGACAACAGGGGGCCCTTCTAACCCCTCAACGGTTAGTCATATTAGACCAAATTTAAGTTCCATCTGGGGGTCCATTTAGCAGTGGGGGGCCTAGGCAGCCGTCTAGCTTGCCTGTTCACAAAAATAAAACGGCCATGTTATCTTAATACTTAATTCTTAATCTTAATCCTTCTTGTGCCGTTAGACGTCACATAGGGCTCTCAGCGTGTCTCTCCAGTTAATTAGGAAGCGATTACTAAATTTATGAGCTCATAAATCCTTAGCGTTTCCGTAAAAAAGTTATCTGTGGATGTCGTTTACTTTGGTCCATTCAGAGTGGCCGGCAATGCTGCTTACATACTGGGCACTCTGGCCGAGTCTGACCTTGGCTGCCACCGCATCCTCTGCCTGGCCAAAGGGCGCTACAAGGAGGCCAAGAACATCCTCAGCGACCTGACCCACATGCTGACCTTTGATGACCAGGAGAGCGTCATGAACGCAGCGGGAACTCTGGGAACTTTGGTGAGTCCTCGAAACAACTCTTGTGCTCCTCTCCTAGAAACATTTCAGTGGTGTCAGTAACATTGAAAGGAGAATTACTCTTGTGTGCATCCTACCAAGGGAAGGTAACAAAAAAAAAAACTCAAGGTGTCAATAATGGAAATAAAATGCGTCATTTTTTTCTTTATATGGTTGGGTCATTATGAACACGAATTGCTTTTTTTTTCAAATGTTCCCTTACCACTTCGGGGATGATAATGATATGCAGAATTCATCTGTTTCTGGCATATTGAGGTGTTGTGTGTGGTTAGCACAACGCCCAGCTGTTTTTTTTATTTTTAACTTCGCGGGTAAAAGTTGGCCTACACCGCTCATCCATCTCTTTCCATGTATTTTTTTAAGTAATAGAAAGAACGACACTGAACGGCTAAATATCCATCGGACCAGGCCCGTAGCGTGCGGGGGGGGGGAACAGGGTGACCGCCCCCCCCCCGCGTTTTGTCTGGCCCCCCTCTGCTTGTTTGCTCTACTTAGTAACATTTATTACCTGCCCCCTCCCCCCTGCTATTGCCTGCCCCCCCCCCCTGCTGATGAATGCCTGGCCCCTGATGTAGAATGCCTGGCCCCTGGTGTAGAATTTTCACGCTACGGGGCTGCATCGGACATACCCCTTTTCCCCCTTTCCCATTGAATGAATTTTTTCTTACAATTCTCTGTTGTTTTTTTTTTAAACTTCACCCCCTTGTTCACTTGGCGAATTGTGGCTTTCATTCAGCACCCCATTACCTAATATTGTTTTGTTTAAAATTGAACTGCCACAGCAGATGTGAACTCTTGTGTTTTACTTACTCCTGTTCAAACGAGCTCTTAACGCCCACTTTCTAGCGAGGTAACTCTTTACTGCCTATTTTCCAGCTAGATAACTCTTAACGTTCACATTCTAGTTAGATTTTAATTTCTGCATCTGTTATTATTGAATAATTTGATGTCCTTGTTTTCCTTCCTGGCAGGCTGAAAGTTGTGACGGGCGTGACTGGATGCTTTCAGAACCCTGTCTGGAGGACACTCTGGATCACGTGACAAATTTACTTCACACTGACAATTTGTGGACAGCCAGCAATGCTGCATTGGTTCTTGCCAGGTGAGCTTCATATTTCCGACACAGCTCTCTTTTGTGTTCTTTGTAACGTTTTGAATAGGTGATGACTGACTTATGTTTTTGTTGAATGTTAGCTGTCCATCTTATCCAATTCCGTTCAGTCGGCTGTCTATAAACAAGTACAATACTGTTTTGTGAAAATAAAAATGTCCCATGTGTTTTGTCTATACCAGCTGAACACAGACTTGTTATTTTACAATAATGAAACGACTCCAACACACATTGGTGAAGAATAATAGCAATAGTCCTAAAGTACAACACTGAACATACACAGTCCTCAATTACTACTACCCTTACAGGTAATGTAGCCAGTATCAAATCTTGATATCAAATCATGTCCTCACCGTACTTGAAATCTACAAAGACTCTTGGTCCAGCCAGATGCTTTCTAGCTTCATGTCCTGTTAAACACATGATCACATGATTTATGACTCAGCAACAAGTGGCTGCTTTCATCCTTTGACCTTTCAAAATCTTTTGCATTAAAACAAACATTTGCAGTCACTTTGTATTTTTTTCCCAACATTGTGCTTTTGAAAAGTTGGATGTCCGGGATTTTGAAACATTGTCACAAACATTCTGCATCCACTGTCTAGGTGTTCACCCAGTTTTTTTTTTTCTTCTGTTTATACCTATGTTTTTTCTTCTGTTTATCCCGATGTTTTTTCTTCTGTTTATACTGATGTTTTTTCTTCTGTTTATACTGATGTTTTTTCTTCTGTTTAAACTGATGTTTTTTCTTCTGTTTATACTGATGTTTTTTCTTCCGCATTTAAGTCCCCAGTTTGTTGTTTATAATCACGTGTATTAGCTGAAGTTGGGTGCCACTGGCATTTTGAAATATTGTTATTCACAAAACATTTTACACTTACTAATAGATATTAACTCAGTTGTTTGTTTTTTCGCTTCGTCTCATTTTTAACTATACATATACAATGTATAGTATATTATACATGTTATAGTATATTATACATGCAGTGGTATATTATACATGTTATATTATATTATACATGTAATGGTATATTACACATGTTATAGTATATTATACATGTAATGGTATATTACACATGTTATAGTATATTATACATTTTATAGTATATTATACATGTTATAGTATATTACATGTGTTAAAGTATATTGTACGTGTTATAGTATATTATACATGCTATAGTATATTATACATCTTTTAGTATATTATATATGCTATAGTATATTATATGTGTTATAGTATATTATACATGCTATAGTATATTATACATGTTATAGTATATTATATATGCTATAGTATATTGTACGTGTTATAGTATATTATACATGCTATAGTAAATTGTACATGTTATATTATATTATACATGTTACACTATGTTAAACGTGTTACAGTATATTATACATGCTATAGTATATTATACATGTTATAGTATATTATATATGCTATAGTATATTGTACGTGTTATAGTATATTATATATGCTATAGTAAATTATACATGTTATATTATATTATACATGTTATAGTATATTATACATGTTATAGGAAAATTATGTTGAGTTTTTTTTTCTTTCTAATTTTCTGTTTATAAAACAGGTTGTGCATTGCAGAAGTTGGGTGCACAAGCATTTTGAAACATCGTAACTCACAACACATACTGACTAAACTGATTCATGTGCTAGGCGTTGATGAAGCTGGTAATAATTTTTTTTTTAAGGAGAATGTTTAATTTTGTTCAATCACTGCTTTGTTATGAGTTTGTTATAAATTTATTAGTGCTTGTTGCTAATGACATTCTACCCATGGGATATTAGCTTCAGTTTAAGTATAAGGAAAAAAATAAAATAGATAAGTGTGAACATCTATACATCAGATAAAGTGATAAAACAGTAATACAGTAAAAGAAATATACCTTTATAACTGTATCAAAGACTCACTTGCACATTTTTGTTTATATTGACACTGAAAGGGAATCATTTCATGGCTTGGCTGTCAGTAACGATGGCCTAATTTTTTATTTGTTTAGCTTTGATAAATTATCCAATATCAAATATTCATCAGATCCTAACAAAGATGACCTACTCAGTAAGTGAAATGTCCAAAAATTTATATCAGTGTAATATATTTGTGTATGAACTTCCCTTCCATACTCACCAATGTGCACAGTCCTTGTTGTTGTTTGTTTTATTTGATTTGAACCTTATGGTTTCTTTTCTGATTTATATCACTATCCAAGAGTAGTTCGTATTTTTTTTTAATATATAAGGAGTTAACAGAAAGTTGGGGCATAGTCACAAAAAAATAATGATGTAGAAAAAAATTTAAACTATAAAAGAGTTATAAAATATTTTGTGTTGTTTTCACTTGCTTTTTTGCTTTCATTTCAGAATATATTACCATTTTAGTTGTACTTAGAGAAAAATTAATGCGTTTTAGCTGTTCTAAACATAGATTCAAATTTTGTGCATGCAGTATTTAGAAAATATCATAAATTTACAAATAAAAAAATGTTTCTTTTTGTACATTTGAAGACAAAATTGCTTGTTTTTCTAAATTTTTTTTCTCACCATTATGTTTTCAGTTTGTTTTCATGTCAACATTTTGAGCTGTAGGCTTTTACCCAAATAGCATGCACTGGATAGGCATATTTAATGTATCTATTAGCATGCTCTGTTTATTAATTCAAAAGTATGGCTGAATCATATGGGGCATTTGTCAGCCATCACGCCCTTCATTCCACAGATCTTAATATTTAAAAAAAAAAAATTCAATTTTCATTAGTGTCTTTGTTCTTTTTGGTTTTATTTATAAATTCACAGCAATATGTTATTTTGGCTTGTTTTATCTTCTTACATGAAAAAAACCAAACAGCAGATGAAACTATTTTTCTATAAGACGTAGAAAAATAGTTTAGTTTCTTCATCACATATATTTTTTTCTATGATTTTATATAGCAATACTACCTATATTAGTGATCCAATATTAAAGAAATTGATATTTAAAGTTGGGACTAATTTTGCTAGTCATATATATTTATTTTTTTTTGCAACTATTAAATCACGGTCTTTATTTAATTTTAAATATAATGGAAAATAAGGTATTATTCTCAGAATCCATATCTATTTGCAAAATAGTGGATTTAAAAAGGAAAACAATGTTTGGAAATCAATCAATTGGGAATTTGAACATTCCAGAAACATATTAGGTTTGGATTATGATGTATGATTTTACCTAAGTTAGCATACAATCTGTCTTCTGAGTCTTCATCACCCGGTGATAGCTGCCCCCTTTTCTGTTATTTTTTGCCCATGGCCAAACGCACTTGTTCCTGTACATCTTGTTGACTGTAGATTTTGAGCAGAATTTTTTTAATTGGGGCAGCTTGCATTGGACATATATTTCTGAATATTAAAAAAAATAATAATACGAAAATTAACATTAGACTGCCACTTTTGTAAAATTAGGCAATACTCGTTTGTTGCTACTTTTTTTTTAGAACTCTCTTTGCTTTTGTAGAAAGCTGGGTAAGTGTCTCAGCAAGGAATGGATGAAGTAACTAGATTCTTTTTTATCTTGAGTCTATCCTCATTTTTCCCTGTGGACTTTTAAAAATTATAAACCTCATTTATAGCTGCATGGCAAGTTATAAATAACATTTTTCTTGTGGTCTATTACTTTAGTAATCCTATTTTTTTTTAATTTTCTAAATTATATACATTTTATATCAGCCAATGAAAAGCTTCCCCACTGAAACATACTTTTCTATTACCTTCAAGAATTTTATTAATTTTGTATAAGGACTGCTTTCCCCTTCGAGTCCTATTGTGCATGGTACATGTATTTGTTTCGTTTTCATTTTAAAAATACTCTATTTGAAACATTCTTTTTATTTTATTGTATTTGTTTCTATTCTGTAATGATTCCATGTGTATATTCAGATGGGAGTTTATGTAAATATTGATGGCCCACATAAAAACTTTATATTGTTGTTGTAATACTCCAGCTACTAGAACTTTAATAATTTTTTTTTAAAGTCAAGAGCTTAAACAAAGAGCTTGTTCCTTTCCTTTAGCACATTTTCTATTTGAATACTAATTTTTAGCATTTAAGTTTTATAATTTATAATCTAGTCTTCATAAATATTCCTTTTTTTACATATTTCTTGTCAGGTCGTGGGATGAATGCCGCCTTTGCTATTGGTCGTCTTTGTGATATGGATATTGGAAGGCAGAGGCTAATGGCTCTTTCAGAGTGTGAAAAAATGGTAATTTACTTACTGATTGTATTTTTGAAAATATTGCCATATAAAAAATAAGAGCTTAATAATTTTTAATATTTTAAATATTTATATAGAACAAAATCAAATAGGTATATTTCTTAAAAACATTTTCTTCAGAATCCTAAACTTTTTTTTTTTAAAACTATAAAGTTTATTTTATAAACTAAATGTACTAATATTTTGCCACATAGATTTCTTCCCTGGCGAAAATGTTGAGCTGTGAAGATGCTGGCGCAAGTAAAAATGCATGTTTTGCCCTCAGCTGCTTGGCAACCAACCTAGAAGGTCACGCTCGTCTTTTAAATAATGCTAATTCTGAAAACATCTTGAAAACATTGTCACAGCTGCTGAATGCTCAAGATACTGAGACTGGTTGGTTTGCTGCCATGTAAAGAATTTTCTTTTTATCTTCATTAAATTGTTGGAATTTTTTTTTATAAAACTCATTTTTGTTTGTATACTTGTTGAAAATACACAAGACTCTTTGAATGTCCAAATTAATACGGTGTATATAAGTTTTAATAATTAACACTGCCAGCTCCACATGAAACTTTTCAGACACCAATTTTATAACTTCTCACTATAGGGCTGGATCTTTGTTAAAGTTGTTTTCATTGCAATATAGTATTTTTTTTTTATTGTATTGGATGCCAAAAATAAAAATAATGCCTCACTATAAAGTAAAATTTAATTGAATTAGCAAGAAACATATAATTCCTACACACGCCATAAAGTTAATGTAGACACATTTAAAATGAGCAAATTATAAACTGAATTCTACAAAATCAATTAAACAGAGAGTTTTCAGTTTTTTGAAATACTGCCTGACACACACCTCCAATATCTTAGCAAAATAAATTATTCCTCATTTTATCACAAAGATATAGTTTTATTAGGCCAAATAATCACTTGCTGGATTGTCAAAAATCTACTATATTTAAATTTAACTGTACCTTTTCCTTCTATTTTTTTTTTTTTTTGAAGTTTTCTTAAAGTAAACAATGACGTTTTTTTTTACATTGTTTAAGTTTTAAGTTTATTATCTTTTTATTATGTAACACATAATGCTTGAATCTTCATTGATGCGAAACACACAACAGTGGTATAAACACTTATCGTTTAACTCCTTAATTATAATTAATCTAAAAGTTTTCTCTTTTTCATCAAATCAGGACATTGAGAACTTTAGCAAGTCAGCCGAAAGGGTGCCAGAGATTGAGGGCGTCACCTCAAGTGATAGCTGCCTTACATGTAAATACATTACATTCTTCTTGGCTTTTAACCCACATAGGGTATATACACTGTTTCCTCATCAGGAGCAGTCATAAAGTTTTTTTGATAGAATTAACTTATTTAGGTAAATATGAGAAGTATTAGGGAAACATGATGCATTGGTTTTTTTAAATATTTTTTTTTTAATTAATTATCTTTAAAACTTTGTGGGTATTTGATTGTGTCGGATTTTGTGCATACACCAGTCTGAGTTCATTAGGGGTTGTCGGTTTTTAAAAACCGGCGGCAAAAAACCGGTTTTTCGACGAATCTCGAAGCATTCGACAACCGGTTTTTTGGGCTTTAAAAAGTCGGTTTTTGCCTAGCACTTAACAATTAGAAAAAAATGTTACATTCAAATAAATTGCAGAGAAATCTGGGAAACTTTGACTTTCCAATGAACTCCCACGTTAGTCTGACCCGTGTACTTGGTCATTGTTAGAAAGTAATTGTTGAGCGATACAAGAGAGAAGGCGTGGCCAGTGGTTCAGGGTTAACTTGAGGGGGGAGGGTATATACACATAGAGATTTATTGTATCCGTTGTTTCCTCGACCTGGAAAGAGGGCTAAACTCAGGTCGTTTACTAATTCCACAGAAAAACCGATTTTTTTTAGCGCAAGAATTTAGTGTTTACTTGCGTAAAGTATACAACTTGAAACGGGCATATCATTGAGACGGGAGAGGGGATTGGGGGGTTGGTATCTCCTTAGTTCGTTACTAAACAATAGACAGAGGCGATTTTTTCAAGTCGACTAAATTTATGTTCGTCATCCAACACCTTCACCACCGCCAACCCCTCTAACCTAAACAAGGCAGGACCGTCGTACAGCCGCTGTAATGACTGGTGTAACTGATACATCTCAGGGATGGGAGTGGGGTAGGTGGGGAGATAATTGTATGAAGGGAGGGTCGAGGAGTGAATTTACAGTTCAGTGGAGACATTTTTTGAAATGGACATTCAATGTGGCCGTGGCCCGTGGGTCCATAGAGGTACAGAGGTGTTTGTGTACTGAGTACTATGTCACATTTATAGATAACATTAGAAACTTAGACAGAGGATGTGAGAGAGAAAGAGAGAGAGAGAGGAAGGGAGGGAGGGAGAGAGAAAAAGACTAAGATAATACCAAGAGTAAAAAAAAACCGTAATATCTATAGACTATATATAAATAAGTACTATACATGTACTGAGGTCTACATCACAACGGCTGATTCTGAACTTGTCTGTGAGCGGCAAACCAAACCTCGTGTCTTTGACAGCCACGTATATTTATAGCTTAATATAAAGGAAACACTGGAAATAATTAAGTCTCATTCGTGACTGCCAAACAAAGTTTAGCAGTTCAAAGGCCATGATAGAAATATAATAAGTCAATATGCAATTTAAAGGAATATTAATATATGTACCCAGTAGGCAGTAGTAATATTTTTACTGTCATATTGATATTTTTTTTCTTGTAGTTATTATTTTACTTAAAAAAATTGGTTGACATAATTACAATTACAATTAAATACGGCATACATTGAAAATAATTATTGCTAGAGTGCTTTAAAAATCGTTTATTTCACTTATTTTATTGTAAAACCGAAAACCGGTTTTCGACGGTTTTTTGAGAAATTGACCTTCGACAACCGGTTTTTTTAAAAGTCGGTTTTTGTATAACCCCTAGAGTTCATACTTCCATGTGACTGTTTCACTTGATTATCTTTTATGTTTCCTATCAGAGAGTTGAGCAGGTCACGGATGTCAGCCAGGATTTAAAGGAAGAAGTCATGATGACATTAGAAATTTTAAAACCACTGGAACCTCCTGGTCCACCAACGGTCACTGGTAATCAATTTTTTTTTTTTCAATTTGTAAACAAAGTCTTGTAGATTTTTGCTTGAACTAAAATAGGGGTAAGGATGGTTGAAGGGGTGTTGGCGTTCGTCTGCTGAGTTGATGGTTCTGGGTATTTTTACCAGGCCCTTTTGAAAGTTGATAGAAAGTCCCCCATGACAAACCAGCTTTCAATGAGTTACCTGACTTTAGTTGGGCTAGTATAGGCCGCTGGGCATTGTGCTAGCCACACAACCCATTTATTTGAAGGGCTTACAGAAATAGATAATAATTGCACGTCATATTGAACTAATGACCTTTATTGATCTACTTAAGACCCCTAAACACTTTGACAGATTTCAAGTTTCTTTTCCCTTATCAGTCAATAATCATCATGATGAATGGAATCGACCTTTTTAATATTGATATAAAATTTATTGGATAACATAAATATTAGGATATCTGCGCTTTAAATTATAACTGTGTATAATTAACAGTTTTAGGTCCAACTTTATGTGAAGTCTCTTGGTCTCCGGTCACAACTAAGAGTGGTTTTGATATTCAGTATCAGCTGTATGAAGGTCGGTATTTGTTACCTCAATCATCCAAAACATCAAATTCAAATGAATTTTTTGATAATTTATTTCATTACATGTTTTAAAACTATAGAAAGCTGTTATTCAGTGGGTGGTTTTCAAACATACTTAAACTTACTTTGCGATGTCCACAGGTAGTCATTGCTGCTATCGTGGCTCCATCTGTCAGTTTGAGGTCAGCTCCCTGACCCCCAACACAGTGTACAGCTTTAAGATCAAGGCTTCAACAGAAGTGGATGAAAGCTCATTCAGTGAGTCTGTACAGGTGACAACAGAAGAAGATAGTAAGTAGATACTAACTGCATTTGAGGATGTCGGAGCTAAATATTTTTTTTATACATAAAATTTATATAGAGTTTGTTTATTTTTACAATTAGCAAAGAAATAGCAGTCCTGTCAAAAGTGAAGCTTAAATATTTACTAATTAAAAATAGCTTCTTTTCTCAGCAACATGTTTCTCTTTAGTTCCAGAAGCCCCGCAGAATGTTAGAGTTTTGGGAGTTACCGCTACACAGCTGAAAATTGGATGGGACCCGCCAGAGAAGTTTAATGGCATTTCAAAAGGATATTATGTATATATGGGTATGGAAATATTTTCAGAAGTGAACATTAAATTATTTGAAAAATGTTTGGTAGGATTTATAATGTTTTTTTTAAATCTATTGTTTGTATTCTTGCTTCAGGTAAATCAATGATAGAGCACACATCAGAGCAGTCTGTGATTATTTCTGGTCTTGCATCAAACACACCCTGTGAAGTTGAGGTAATGCATTACCTAAAAAAAAAATGTATTTATAATTTTATAATCAGCTAAATGTGATTTTGTCATTGAGAATGTTTTATTTGAGATACAGTAAATTCTTTTTTCCCTGTATTGATTTTACTTCATTACAATGTAGTATACATTTTCTATTTACGGCTATTTTAAAAATTTATTTTTTTCACATTAATAGAAATGTCTAATGAATCATGCTTTTTTTGAGTTGGACTTGTAAATCTATCTCTTCACACTTTCTGTATTAATTAATGAGCTATACTGTACAAAAAAAAGGTTGGCATTTCAGTGTTTGTCTCACTACGCAGGTTTGTGCTGCTACTTTCAAAGGCAAAGGACCCAGAGCTTCATGTGTAGGAACAACATCAGAAATAGGAGCTCACGCTCCAGGGAAACCAAATGTTCAAGTTTTGGGCAGGAATGAGATTCACATAACATGGGATCCACCTGAAGTTCCCATGGGAAGAATAACACGCTATGACGTTACCATGAATGGGAAAATTATTTTCTCAGGTGAATATCATCATCCGCAGGAATTTTCTTTTGCATTTTGTTTAGAATGTTTTTTTTTAATTATTTAATGATGTTTGTGAGAATTGATTATATTATGAAAATTAAGACCAGATTGCTTAGATAAACTTAAGCACTAGAATTTGGACATACACTTATGTTTATTTTTTCATTAATTGTCGTCTATTCGTTTAGCTTTAAAAAAAAAAAAAGACATGGAAGTCCACCATATATATAAACATATTTAATTTATTTTTTAAAACTGATGGCCATGTAATGTTTTTATGAACTGATTTCCTGGCCAAACTAAATTCATTAGCTTTATTTTTAATTGAAAATATGAATCATCAATCAACCCAGTTTTTAGTCAACTGTTTAACATGAGTTTATACAAACCTCACATAGTTTTTATATTTCTATGCACATTATGTCTCAAACCAATTCTCTATTTGTATTAAGGTATAGATCTTTCATGCAGTGCTAGAAGATTGAGCCCAGACACAGAGTACACATTTACTGTTACTGCACTGACCAGTGAAGGGAGGTTTGAGAGTAAACCAGCCAAGAAAAGAACCACCAAAGATGAATGTATGAGCTGGGATACAAGTGGCCTTTCAATATTATCTCTGCTTGCTTTTATTTCCATAACTCATATAGACTTTTTCTAATCTGATTTTTTTAAAATTTAGTTTTAATTAGGCACAACTGTTATATACAGTTTGAATACATTCTAAATATAATTTGTTTGAACCTAAACTAAAAATTAAATCAACGTGTATACCATGTTCAGATAATATGGGCTCATGTATTATAAACTGGAAGTAAATATAATCTTTTTAGATATGTAATAAAAATAAAACAATTTCTTCATTTGAAAAGGGAAGTAATAAAGCTCAGGTAATATACGCCTGGAAATAGTATTCTCTATCTTGAGGTATCTTTTTCATGTGCCCTATTTCAGTTGAAATGAACAGAACACCACTGTATCAGCCCCCAAAGAAAGAAGAAGAGCCTCCGAAGCCTGTCGTTAAAAAGAAAAGAAAGTCAGTTGGAGATTCAAAATCAGCGAGGTTAAGAAGTGCAAAGGTAAGTTGTTGCTGTTTTATCTTACAAGATATTTAAAAAAAAATTGTTTTTCAGGAATATGTATTATATATACATTAAAAAAAATCATTCTGTATGTCATTGTTGATTGTTGTGCGATGTAAATAATTGAATTTAATTGTAATTATATTTTTAAGGTGCTGATTTAGATAATCTGTTTATGTCTGAACTAAATGATCATTAAATTATACACCCGAAAAATAATTTAAAAATAATCACGATTTATAAAAACGTAGTATTTATCTTTCATAGGTTTAAGCATGCTAGGACACAAACTATCATTTACCAGTAAAATGTCATGTCAGCTGGTTATGTGATTTTATACCCGTTTATTCTGCATATTATTATAGCAATAGTTTATGCAAAAATTTATACCATACAAATTAAAATTCTTATATTGCCTTTGTCCATTTTCTGTTTATTTTAAGACAAATTCTACAATAAATTCTGCAGACAGACCTGAGTCAGGTAACATTAGACTATGTGTCTTAGTTAAATCTTAATATATGTACTCTTGTTAGTAAAAGAGGAAAGCCCTTAATTTCTATTCTAGTAGTTTTATTAGAGAAAAATAATTAGCTGACTAGAACATTTACCTGTCTGGATAGACGGTTGATTTAGTTAATACTTCATTGAACCAGTAGGAAAGGGTAACCATTGGAAAATAACTGAATTTAGGCAAGTTGTCTTGTTTAATCTCATGTGATTACATACATTTATTTGATGTGGGTCTTTAAGATATCTCAGAATCTACTTACTTCTGATAGCTGCTACTTGACAAGGGGAAAGTGAGGTGGCTGTGTATGGCGTATTGCTGTTAATAAGTTTTTAATGATAACAACAGACACTTTCAATTTCAAAATTAAAGACTGATGTTTGACAAACACAATTTTAAAGTATATATTTGTTCTTCACAGATGTTACTAGTGAAAACATTCCTAAGCCACAGACACCAAAAATTGATAACTCTGCTCTGCTGGTAAGGATTTACTGATTTTAAACAATTTTGAAATTCAGATGAGACCAGTGTAAATTAAAAAAAATGATCTCTTGATATTACTGATAAAAAAAAATCTATTCCCAGCAAAATTTTGTAAAAACATATTTTTCGGTGTTACCGTTTTATACTTTAAGTTTTATTCTTCTGCAGAAACCAAGGACACCAAAGAAAGATGCAATTCGACCAAGAATTTACAAAGACTCCACTCACGTTCCTAAACCTGTGACGCCAATCACGTTAAGTTTTATCTCCATTCAAGGTCCTAGTGGTGACAGTAATTTTGCTGATTCCCCAAACAAAGGAATGCATCGATCAAAAACATTCTATGATCCTCCTCAACCAACTTTTCAATTGCAAAGGTCGAAAACCACAATTATATCTAATAAACCTTTTAATAAGAAAATAATTTCTAGGAAAAAACCTTGTGAAACGGACACTGGGCAGGTTTCAAGCTCAGATTTCAATTCTGGGACAGACACGCAGGGTTTGACAGGCATTGGTTTGTTACCAGGTGAAACTCAGGTAGAACTTGTAGATCAAACTTTTTGGCACCCAACTCAAGCATTATCGAGTGGAGATATTGCAGATAATGACAGGAGACTGAGTGTGACTTCTGATGCATCAGCAGTTAGTAAGTCTATGCAGGATCTCACATCCACTGAAGCGTCTCTCACAGTTGTACAACCAAGTGAAGCATTGAACAACAAAAAAGAAAGGTAATCAGCTTTGTTAATTTAATTCCCCTTAACCTCTCATCGGGGCAGATGAAGTGTAGAATTCATCTGTTTCAGTAACCACAGCATATAAAGGGATTGTGTGGTTGGCACAACGCCCACCTCCCCTGTACTACCCCAACTTAAAGTTGGGTACCTATGTAAAGCTCAGTGGACTTGGGGACACCAGGACATAAAAAAAATCCCCACAGTTCACACTGAGATATTGAACCTAGGACCAGTCGACGGTCGAGCGCTCTACACCGCACGACCAACCGCCTCGAAACAGCTTTGCACAGTTCATATATTATTAGAATAAATCATTTATAGCAAAGTATTTTATTCATTTTTTAATTACAACATAAGCTAAAAATGTATAAATCTTAAAATGCTTTAAGCCTCATTTCTGTTACAATTAAAGAATCCCCTTTAAAAAATATTCTTTAAAAATTCTTATTTTTTATCTATCATGTCTTATTGTGAAATTTGAATTTAACTGAATTTTTTTTTCCACATAATTGTTTTAAAATACTTTACAAATATGGGAGATTAACTATAGTAATTAAATATAGATAATGCTAAATAATTGTTGATTGAAATAAAAAAGTAATTTGTATGTAAAATTAGTTAAATTGCACTTATGGAGAAATTTAAGTGGTTTAATTTAAAGTCAAAGATTTGATGTAAAGCATTGTTGTTATTCTTGTTGATTATACTTCATCTAACTATTCAGGTCATTGAGATCACATCAACTTGTTGATTATACTTCATCTAACTATTCAGGTCATTGAGATTACACCAATTTTGTGGTTTAACACAATTTGAAATTAACTGTTTCCCATGATACTTAAAGTAAATTAATATCATTACAGTGAAGACAAACTAAGTTCAGCTGCTCCGCAAACACAGACTTCTGATCCCATAATCACTGAAGTGCAGCCATTTTTTCAGCACAGAGCTGGTTCATATCTCAGCAACAGCAGGTCAGTCTCAAATAAATTCAGCTTTGGTTCAAATCATCTTTGTTGCAAAAATAAAATTAGATCTTATCCATTATACACATTTCTTTTTTTATCCCATAATTTTTTTTTAATCAAAATATAAAATACTGTCATCAGCCTCAATATGAATTTAGCCCATTGTCTCATTTAGTTTTGAAATAATAAATGCTTAAAGTTAAATTTTTTAAGAAGACCTGACTTAACGATGTGTGAGGAACTGCCATTTTTGGAAACACCACTTTTAGTTATGAATTTTTATGAAAAGGCAATACAACTCTAGTCTCATTATATACAAGCTTCACTCAGCAAAACATTTGCACACCTTTCTTTTTATAATATAGATTAACGTATAATGTTTTTAATATTATTTTTCTTGTTCCATTACTTTTAGGTAACATACACTTACATTATAAAAAATGCATAATAACTGCCATTTTATGTCAATCTATGTAGAATCTCTGAAATGGAAATTTTCCCAAAGCACAGATAAATCATTCATATCAGAAAGTACTTACATGTAATGGTTTGAGTGACTCTATAGCACTTTGGTAATAGCCAGCATGCTGTGGATTATTTGTTTAAACTCTAGGGAGTCCAGCCACCAGCTAGGGAGTCCAAACCCCCACCTATATCTGCTTTGGTGCCTTCACAGCCATTGCACAGTTGGCTATGGTGGGGTTGAAAAAAGTGCAATACAAAACTGTTCCATTAATGGTTTATAAGATCAATAGAGCGACTATAAAACATGCACTATATAATGATTAGTATGCATATATCAATTTTTTTCCTTAATCATAAATAAGTTTTTGTGCTAATAATTCATCCCAGTTTTTTTTTTTATTAATGGAATTTTTTTTTGCTGTTTGTTTCTAAGCTCTAGGAATGTTAGGAAAAAAATTGATGTGAACAGTGTGCCTCTGAATTTGCTGGAACCTTCAGCACTGGTGAAGAAGTCACCAACCTATCCAACCAACAAGTCAGTTGCCTTGCAGTATAGATCACAGCCTCATAACATGACACCCAACCAGTTTCATAGAATGAATACAACGTTAACACAATCTAGTCCAGGTCAGTTGCACTTATTTAACAAACAAGTCAGTTGCCTTGCAGTATAGATCACAGCCTCATAACATGACACCCAACCAGTTTCATAGAATGAATACAACGTTAACACAATCTAGTCCAGGTCAGATGCAAAAAGCCCATGACATTGCAAACTTTGGTTGTTCAACCATGAACGTCTAAAGGCTTTCCAGTACAGCAAGTTTATATGTTCACAAACTTAAGAGCTACTTAAATAAAATGCTTTGAAATAATTTAACTTTTTACACGTATATCAGAGGGATGGATGGCCTGATAGTCCAACGGACATTATTTCAGACACTGTTGAAAGTTGGCTATAAGTTCTTTAAGTCCATCTAGCTTTAAAAGGCAGCTGGGTGTTGTTCTAACCACAAAATATTTTAATATGGCATGGTTACAGAAACCAATGAATTATAACTATCATTTATCCCAAATGGCCATTCAGGACGAAAGAACTTTTTTAGGGCTAGTTTTAAATATTCCAAATGAAATGAAACATTAAAATACTTTTAAATGTATGCTATATTTTTCTTAAATCTTAAAAAAAGAGCAATTTGTATAAATTTATTCTTTCTTAGTGTATTGACTCACAAAATTGATTTAAACTTTCAGCCACCTTACTAAGCAGACGTTACAAAAACATGTCCAGAAGCTTGACACAGATCAACATGAAGTCAAGACCTAACGGACTTCTATCTAATCAAATTTTAGCACAAAAGTTTTCCAGCAGAAACAATATTTTTTAGACAACATAATTTAAATGAGGTAAAAATTTTTTTTCTTTCATGGTAAATTACAATCTGCAATTTTAGTTGTTGTTGATTTTTTATTTTGTATCAGCAGTTTTATAATAAAACAAGTTTTGTAGGTGTAGTAAAGATTAGAATAGCGTTATAAATCCTCAAGTGAAAATAATTTTGATTAAGGATGCAACTTTTTTCCCCAGGAAAACTTTCACAATGTTTTCAAAAGTCGGTGTGAAACAGCAAAGAACAGTTACAACTGACGCTGTTATTTACAAGCGTCATATTTAGTGCTCAGATTTTCATGAAAAATCTTTTTTTTTTGTTTGTTGTAAATTTAATTCTTATATAATTCAAACAACACTGCATTTTTCTGGCTGAAGAAAAAATGATATACATGTACATGAAATGACCAAAGGATTCAAATTGTACAAATTTATATCCCAATTCATCATCATCATTGCCCGTCACTCCTATCGGGGTATGGGCCACCAACTAAAGATCGCCAGCGACTTCTATCCTGAGCCATTCTCTCCAGCTGCTTCCAGCTGAACCCCACCCTGGTGATGTCCGCTTCAAATATCCCAATTAATTTAGTAAATTATTCTGCCATTCTGTGATGTTGGTAATAAAAGATATTTTTCACATTTGTATTTGAAAAATCTTTTTTTTTTTGTAAAAAAAATGCTATGAGGTTAACATGGCTGCCAATAAATATTTTACAGCCTAAAGCAAAAAGCTAATAAACTGTGAAAATATTTTTTAAAAACCACAGCAAATTTTGTTTATTTAGAGCCTAAGACAAAACTGTTATAGTGAAACTTTATTTTTTTTTAAAGTTAAGAAAAATAGGCTCAGCATTAATTTATAACTAAATTTACTGTAAGTTTGTTTAACTTTGTTTATTAACAGCATTGAAATTTGAGCTACCATTAATGAAACTTGTGACATAGATGGTAATGCTGTAGTTATCACTCTTCTATTTGGAACATTGCAGTGAGTAAATAAAATACTGGATGGATGAGAAGTACAAATCATGTTTGTATCTAGGTTTATATCAATTAAGATTGTAAATGATCCAATAAAAGAGTTCATGAAAAATGTGAATGATACTTTGAGTTGTAAACCTTATATTGTAATATATTTAGGGCATATACATGTATCAATATGTTTGGGGGCATAAATGCTAGAATTTTTCTAGTTTTTTTTTAGGTCATAGTGACCCCAGTCCTAGTTATATTGAAGTATTTATTTATAAATATCGTTACAGTAATGTACAGTTGTACAAAGCTATGGATTTTTTGGAATTGATTTGTCTTCTAAGTATTATAACAATAATGAATGTTTTAAAAGTATTATTATATTATTGATGTATGTGCCATGCTGATGTGAATGAAGTTTCTATCTCTTGATGTACTCAATCACTCTTGCTTAATTAAACTATTCTTGTTCTAACTTGCATTTTTGTTGTGACAAAAAAATTAGTTAACGGAAACACATATCTAGAATTTATATAGAATGCCAGTACTATAAAGAAATGAAAAGTCCAACTGGAATTTATATTCCACCATTTGAGAATTTTGTAGTCATATTTAATGAATTATTGTTTAGCATCATTAGGTTAAAAACTTTAAAAGTTTTGAAAAAAAAAAAAGTCTGTCATTGCATAGCAGCTGGTTTTTACTTTGCATTTAAAAAGATGAAAATGCAGTTCAAAAACAGTTTGGACTAATTAATATGATAGATAAATGATTGTAATAATGCTGCAAGAACTATTTTCTGCCCTTTGCATCTCTACTACCTTCATCCAAGCTTTTCAGTCCTGTGCATTTAGTGGCTTGTTGTGGTGGCCCCTTTCCTCATCTTTGGTCGCATTTGGGGTACATTCAGTATTAATTCTGTTGTGGGCTTACTCTACCGCCTCAAGTAAAATATGGAATACACCCACCGCAGTCTATTTATGTTGTCATCAGATTCTCTATTGATAAGAAGCTATGTATCCTCACAACTAGCAGGCACACACACTTTATAATAGAGCACACAATCTTTTATTTTGTAGGCCAGTATACTGTGTCTTCTGTTCTGTATGCCTATATACTGTGTCTTCTGTTCTGTAGGCCTATTTACTGTGTCTTCTGTTTTGTAGGCCTATATACTGTGTCTTCTGTTTTGTAGGCCTATATACTGTGTCTTCTGTTCTGTAGGCCTATATACTGTGTCTTCTGTTTTGTAGGCCTATATACTGTCTTCTGTTCTGTAGGCCTATATACTGTGTTTTCTGTTCTGTAGGCCTATATACTGTGTCTTCTGTTCTGTAGGCCTATATACTGCGTCTTCTGTTTTGTAGGCCAGTATACTGTGTCTTCTGTTTTGTAGGCCTTTATACTGTGCAATGCTGTGAGGGAAAAAAAATTTTATTCACTTACTTGCGCTCAGTCAATATATTTGGCTGCACGCAGCCTTTGGAAAATTAGAGAAATCATTGGAATCATTGGCCAGCAGATGTACTCAATTGTTTAACCCACAAGCTAATTGTAAAAAAATGTATGAAAGTGTGTTTATTTTTTTAAAAAAAAAGAAATGATAAACGACCGGTGAATTCTTTTGTGGCTACATTTTTTAAATCTTTGCTTTGAATTTTCATTCTATTTTTTTCTGTGATAAAATCTTTTATGTATATAATAAATTACTTTGAAATGTATAGTTCACCTGTGCCAAACCCAAGACTTTAAGATTACTTTTTTTTGTCCTTGTGAATGTCAAAATGCAATGTTTTTGTATTTCTCACATTCCGTCCAAGACCATTTCAGCATTAATCTATCAGAATAATTTTGTGTACAATTTATTCTGTACAATTTTAGTTTTTTTCAAACCCTAAATATTTATTCTTCCAATAACTTGATGTGCAACTAAAAGTATTTTTAAAAAGAATTCCATTTAACTGGCCTTGTCTTTCCAATTTCTAAGGCATTTGTTTTTTTTAAAAGTAAACAATCAGAAAAGAAACAGGCTGTGTATTAAAATAAATTGTAACCACTGTCATTTCCAATGACTTTGAATAATTCACACGTTATATCTCATTCTGATGCTGTAAAATGCACAATTGTTATGGAGAAAATGTAAAAGCATTGTATTTTAGTTCTTTTCACGTACAAGAATTATACAAAAATAAGCTTATTTCTTCCTCTCAGAATTTTTTTCCTCAGTTGTAATATTTCAAATGTTGAAAAAAACCATATGTAAGAATTATATATTATAAACTCTTTTTGTAAATGAATGATATTTTTTTGGATGTAATATTTAACGTCAGAAAATTTCAGTGTATATATATATATATTTTCTGTTGTTTTTCTTGGTGTTTGACTGATAATGATATATACCTTGTATTTGGGATGAGATTTCTTTTGTTTTATAAAAGGCACTGACATAGAAATAAAAAAGTATTTTCATGTTAAATTTATGTTTCTTTTTTATTTACAGATATAGTCGTTTTTGTTTTAAATCTTTTGTTATTTTTACATACATTATCATTGGTTAAGTTGAATAACACAAGCTGTAGGCAATTAATGCATATTTTTTAATGTACTCAACAAATTTTAATCATTCATATTGAAATGTACCATTTATCCATGAACTATTCTCATAAAATTGTATCTAATTACATGTTGCCTTCATGACAATTACAGTCACGGTTTCTGTAGAGAGGTAGAAGCGCAGTGTAAAGGGCGTTTTAAACCAGACTCGCATTGCTCTCATATGATGTAAGGCTACCTGACTCAAATGCATAAAAAATAGATATAAATATATGAAGCATTTAGACCACGGCTACAGAAACATTTTGTTTTCCTCAATGGCCCCCCCCCCCCCCAGGGTCCAGGGGATCATTTCTAAATGAAGCCCGAGCTGAGCTTGTCTAGCTTAAACCGCTTCATATAAGGACGCCATTTATTATTGTAAGGGATTTGATGGCCTGAGGAGAAATAAACCTCTCACCCCTTTTATAAGCCACACAAACTTTGTGTAAATAAGATTCATACAAACTTTGTGTAAATAAGATTCATACAAACTTTGTGTAAATAAGATTCATACAAACTTTATGTAAATAAGATTCATACAAACTTTGTGTAAATAAGATTCATACAAACTTTGTGTCAATAAAATTCATACAAACTTTGTGTAAATAAGATTCATACAAACTTTGTGTAAATAAGATTCATACAAACTTTGTGTAAATAAGATTTATACAATCTTTGTGTAAATAAGATTCATTCAACTGTAGATTGTGATGTTGTTAATGTCAAGATTGACACAAGACATGTGGGTTCAGTACTAGCACAAATACTATACTTATTAGTACATTAAAGCAGCAAGCTAATAAGTAAATAAGAAATAAATAACTTTATGCCAGTTAAACGAGCTACATCCCCGTAGCGTGAAAATTCTACAGGGGGTGGGGGGGGGAAATAAATGTAACTAAGTTGAGCAAACAAGCCGAGTGGAAGGAGGGGTCAGACAAAATTGAGGGGGGGGGGCGGTTCGATTGAATTGTTCTGTCAATATTTCTTGCAAACTCGTTATATTTTTTTTAAATCATGGCGTTTGTCAAGGTCATTGATCATCTCTACGTAGCCGTCACTGATGAATGAATGAAGAGATATTTGCAGAAGATACACGGTGTTGGCCTCAGCCCCGTAGCGTGAAATTCAGGAGGGGCCAGGCAATAGCAGGGGACCAGGTAATAAATTTTACTAAGTAGAACAAATAAGCAGGGGGGCCCGGCCCCCCTTTCCCCCCGCACGATACGGGCCTGGCTGGCCTACGTGTGTATATTTGTGCTCAAGTGAGCAAAGGTAAATACATACAAGAGGGAGGAAAAAAACAAAGCCTTAGCAGGCTTTAAAATGTAATCTGAGATATATGTATTTTTAAATACGCCATAATTTATTTATTGAAACAACATTAGGGTAGACATAATGATGTGAATTTCACAAGTAATGAACACTGCAAAATGTTAAAGTTGTGGGTGTTTAGTTTACAATGCCTAGATAGACTGTCTCTTCAAACAGCAAATGTCACAACATTTAAGAATAATTGACTTCAAGACTTCCCCTGTAATTTAGACGTTTAGTCTACTAGCTGGAGCATCCTTTCAAAAATGAATCACTGCTTTCATTCGTGTGTAGTCTATAATGCCTACGTAGATTGTATCTTCAAACAGAGAATGTCACAACATTTAATTGACTTGAAGACTTCCCCTGTAATTTAGACATTTAGTCTACTATCTGAAACATCCTTTCAAAAATGAATCACTGCTTTCATTCGTGTGTAGTCTATAATGCCTACGTAGATTGTATCTTCAAACAGAGAATGTCACAACATTTAATTGACTTGAAGACTTCCCCTGTAATTTAGACATTTAGTCTACTATCTGAAACATCCTTTCAAAAATGAATCACTGCTTTCATTCGTGTGTAGTCTATAATGCCTACGTAGATTGTATCTTCAAACAGAGAATGTCACAACATTTAATTGACTTGAAGCCTTCCCCTGTAATTTAGACATTTAGTCTACTATCTGAAACATCCTTTCAAAAATGAATCACTGCTTTCATTCGTGTGTAGTCTATAATGCCTACGTAGATTGTATCTTCAAACAGAGAATGTCACAACATTTAATTGACTTGAAGCCTTCCCTGTAATTTAGACTTTAGCTACTATCTGAAACATCCTTTCAAAAATGAATCACTGCTTTCATTCGTGTGTAGTCTATAATGCCTACGTAGATTGTATCTTCAAACAGAGAATGTCACAACATTTAATTGACTTGAAGCTTCCCTGTAATTTAGACGTTTTAGCTACTATCTGAAACATCCTTTCAAAAATGAATCACTGCTTTCATTCGTGTGTAGTCTATAATGCCTACGTAGATTGTATCTTCAAACAGAGAATGTCACAACATTTAATTGACTTGAAGCCTTCCCCTGTAATTTAGACGTTTTAGCTACTATCTGAAACATCCTTTCAAAAATGAATCACTGCTTTCATTCGTGTGTAGTCTATAATGCCTACGTAGATTGTATCTTCAAACAGAGAATGTCACAACATTTAATTGACTTGAAGCCTTCCCCTGTAATTTAGACGTTTTAGCTACTATCTGAAACATCCTTTCAAAAATGAATCACTGCTTTCATTCGTGTGTAGTCTATAATGCCTACGTAGATTGTATCTTCAAACAGAGAATGTCACAACATTTAATTGACTTGAAGCCTTCCCCTGTAATTTAGACGTTTTAGCTACTATCTGAAACATCCTTTCAAAAATGAATCACTGCTTTCATTCGTGTGTAGTCTATAATGCCTACGTAGATTGTATCTTCAAACAGAGAATGTCACAACATTTAATTGACTTGAAGCCTTCCCCTGTAATTTAGACGTTTTAGCTACTATCTGAAACATCCTTTCAAAAATGAATCACTGCTTTCATTCGTGTGTAGTCTATAATGCCTACGTA